>OW240918.1:129248037-129283757 GCA_933207985.1 Pelobates cultripes | reverse complement strand
ACATTTGGGATAGGGCATGCTCTGGTCTTGATGGGACGATTATGGTTATATTGTATCCACCAAAGCTGTACGCTGCCAATATCCTAGATACTGCATCTATACTAGATCTTTACCCGAGGGTTATTTAAAGCTAATTTTGTCGTTCATACCTTTAACCCCTAACTTTAGCTTCTCCATTGGAAGTCCATTAAAGGGTTCCTGGAAGGGACCCATTTTTTACCCTTTACATTTAAATCTTATCTTTATATTGAAACTTTATTGGAGGACAACCTAAAGGGTATTCTCTCTTTCATAAACCATTTAACTCCTAATCTCTAACTCCTGAATATTGCACTTTGAATTCCTATAAGCTAAGGAGGAACCTTTTGCTGCTTCATATTTTTCCTATCTCTGATTTAACCCCTTAAGGACTGGACTGTTTTTGCGATGTTGTACATTTGCAACCAGGAATATTTTTACACTTTTCTGGTGTTTGTGTTTAGCTGTTATTTTCCGCTCTCTCATTTACTGTTCCCATACAAATTATATATTGTTTTTTTCAGGACAAAATGGGCTTTCTTTACATACCATTATTTATATAATCTCATGTATTTTAATTTAAAAAAAATAAAAAATATGATGAAAAATTGAAAAAAATACATGTTTTTTGACTTTTACTTGAAAAATCTTTTACTCATCTACAAAAGCGAATGAAAAAAACAGCTAAATAGATTCAGAATTTTGTCCTGAGTTTAAAAATACCCAGTGTTTACATGCTTTTTTGCTTTTTTTTGCAAGTTATAGGGCTATAGGTACAAGTAGGATATGGCGGTTTCAAAACAAATTTTTTTTAAATGTATCAATAGTGACATTGTAACACTATTATCTGTCATAAATCTCTGGAAAACACTCCACATGTATATATTTTTTTTACAGTAGACAACCCAGGGTATTCATCTAAGGATATTTTGACACTTTCTATGCAGCCATTTTACCACAAGTCTTTGCCAAACTTTGCATAGATAGTTGTTTTTTTTGTTTTTTTTCACATACATTGCAATTCAGGTATAAACTTACAGATCCTGTTATGTCTTGCTGCCAAACAACACGCCAATATGTGTTCAGCAACATCTCCTGAGTACAGTGATACCACCCATGCATAGGCTTGTCGGATTGTTTGGGGCTAAAAGGCCACATTTGGCAGGTGCGCATATCCATTTTTCAACTTGGAATTTTGACATGTAGTAAACCAGCGCCCCTGTCCTATTTGGGCCAATGTATTTTACCCCATCAAACCATATATTTTTGAAAAGTAGACAACTCAGGGTATTTTAAATGGTGGTAGTTTAATACTTTTCATGCAATAATTCTACCACCAGCCTTTGGCAAACTTTTGGGTAGTAATTTTCTTCATGTTTTTTTTACACATACATTGTACTTTAGGCATGAATTAACAGATCCTGTTATGTATCACTGCCAAACAACACCCCAATATGTGTTCAGCAACATCTCCTGAGTACAGTGACATCACCCATGCATAGGTTTGCTGGGTTGTTTGGGGGCTAAAAGGCCACATTCAAGACTTGTACATATCAGTTTTTCAACTTGATATATAGGTATGCTTGGCCTATCTTCAGTTTGGCATATTTTTGCATCCCCCCGTTAATGTTAACATCATGAAAGTTTATATTTTTATAAAGTAGACATTCCAGAGTATTGTATATGAGGTGTTTTCACATCCTTCCCCCAACCATTGTGCTAAACAAATTTCAGAGAACGTGCATGGTGGTAATTTTTGAATTCTGCTTTTTATGCACACGTCATCTGGTTTTGGCCAGCCAGTTATATGTTACTACCATAAAACTTTTTTAACCAAATGTGCAGGTATCAAATGCACCTTTAGCAGCATTCTCTAAACTAACTCCTGCAAAAAGAATCTAATTGGAGATTTGGGGGGAAGGAAACTGACTAACTAAAATTTGCTGTTTTCAAAAGAAAAAAAAACAGTCTGTCCTTTTCCTTTTTTATAACAGACCTAGCAACATTTCAGGGGATTTGTGCGGTATCTTAAAAATAAAATGTCTGGACTCCTTTGGCACCGTTGTTGGAACTTGACCATCTCCATAAATTATTGTGGAAATCAGCTTGAACTAAAATTGGAGAAAGGTGGTTCTTTCTGAATTCATTTTTTTTTTTAAAGAGTAAAAATTAATTATGTGTTGCTACTTGCATCAGGTAGATAGCCACCTTTTTATACCGGGCTTTTGTCTTTCTTAAGATAAGATATGGCTGCATCAGCTGATCAGCCAAATCAACACCCCCCATGTGCCTGTTATAAGCCCTGATGCACACCGGTTTTGTCTGTACCCTGCCTCGGACAGTGGCGTCTGACATGCCCTCGTTATGGATGGTTGTTAGCATGTGAACATCCTTCCTGTCCTTAAATTTTATTGCAAGCACTTTAGCTTTGTGCAGACCTTTACATTCACTTTTTTTTTTTTTTTTTGGCCTCTATTAAAGGTCTGGGGAAATCCTTGGCATATCTTCTCACACTGCCATAGGCCAGTATCTAGAAACCCTAAAGAGTTTGAAACAAACAGACAATGCTATAAAAATTGTCCACATAAAGGTGGTAACCCTTATTGAACAAGGGGATCAGTAAGTCAAAAACAAGTTTCCCGCTTGTCCCCAGAGAGTCAGTACAGCCAGGAGGGTCCAGTTGACCATCTTTCCCCTCATATATACGAAAGGCAAATGTATAGCCACTTTCGCTCTCGCACAGTTTGTAGAATTTTACGCCATACCTAAAGCGCTTTGAGAGGATGTATTGTTTGAATCCTAATCTCCCTTTATATTTCATTAACGATTCATCAATAGATACATTTTTTTGAGGAGTATAAACTTCAGTAAATTTGTGCTGAAGATGGTCTACCAGTGGGTGTATTTTATGAAGCCTATCATATTGGGTGTGATCTCTGCGGTGACAGAGGGTATTGTCATTGAAATGTAAGTATCTCAGCAGCAGCTCAAATCTTGTTCTAGACATGGTTTGAGAGTACACTCGACTAGAACAGATTGGGTTGGTGCTCCAGTAAGAGCAAATTGATGGCTTCTTTATAATCCCCATGAGAATTGTAAGAGCCCAGAATTTTTTAAGTTCAGCGACATCTGTGGGATGCCAAGCACACTCCTCCCTGACTGCATAGCTATCTGGATTGGTATCAATAAATTGGGTAGCATATAAATTAGTCTGGGGAGCAATCTCCTCCCACATGGTATCCCCTAAAAATAGCTCCATATATTGCATAGGGGAGAAGTCATCCACATTGACATTAATGCCTGTGTTGGCACTAAAAGGGGTGATTTGGGGCTCAGCTAACTGTGGAGAAACCTGTTCCTCCTCCACATTCGGCGTAGCAGAGAAAGCACAGCTTCTTTTTGCAGCCAGCTCACACACAGATGACATGTCAGAAAACTGACCTGGGTCAAAATGAGACGCAGTGACAGTGGCGTCAGAGTCTGGCTAACACAGAGTTAAAAAACAGACTAAATGAGACTAAAACTTCTGTTAGCAGCAATCTGTAAACTAACTCCTGCAAAAAGAATCTAACTGGAGATTTGGGGAAGGATACTGACTAACAGAAATTTGCTGCTTTCAAAATAAACAAAAAAAATAAATCAGGAACAAGTATTATAAAAATTTATTTTCTGTGTGGTAGACCTTAAAACATGCTCCAATACACAGTCCAGGTTTTGTAGGGCAATCGGGACAGTGAAAAGGGGTGTCTGTCCTTTTCCCTTTTTTATAACAGACCCGGCAACATTTCTGGGGATTTATTTTTTTTTGGTGTTGGCGGTATCTTAAAAATAAAATGTCTAGACTCCTCTTGCACCGTTGTTGGAACTTAATCATCTCCATAAATTATTGTGGAAATCAGCTTGAGCTGAAATTGGAGATAGGTGGTTCTTCCTGGATTCATTTTTTAAAAAAATTAAAAATGAATTATGTGTTGCTACTTGCAACAGGTAGATAGCCACCTTTTTATACCAGGCTTTTGTCTTTCTTAAGATAAGATATGGCTGCATCAGCTGATCAGCCAAATCAACACCCACCCATGTGCCTGTTATAAGCTCTGACGCACACCGGTTTTGTTTGTACCCTGCCTCGTACAGTGACGTCTGACATGCCTTCGTTATGGATGGTTGTTAGCATGTGAACATCCTTTCTGTCGTTACATTTTTGCGCAAACAGTTCAGCTTTGCGCAGAGCTTTGCATTCACCTTTTTTTAATTTGGCCTCTATGAGAGGTCTGGGGAAATCCTTGGCATTTCTTCTTACAGTGCCGCAGGCCAGTGTCTGCAAACTATAAATAATGTTAAACAAGTGGACAATTCTGTAAAAATTGTCCTCATAAAGGTGGTAACCCTTATTGAACAAGGGGATCAGTAGGTCCCAAACAAGTTTCCCACTTGTCCCCAGAGAGTCAGGACAGCCAGGAGGGTTCAGTTGAGCATCTTTCCCTTCGTATACACGAAAGGCAAATGTGTAGCCACTTTCGCTCTCGCAAAGTTTGTACACTTTAATGCCATACCTAGACCGCTTTGAGGGGATATATTGTTTGAACCCTAATCTCCCTTTGTATTTCATAAGGGATTCATCGATGGATAAAGTTTGTTGAGGAGTATAAACTTCAGAAAATCTGTTCTGAAGATGGTCTACCAGTGGGCGTATTTTATAAAGCCTATCATATTCGGGGTGATCTCTGGGGTGACAGAGCGTATTGTCGTTAAAATGTAAGTATCTGAGCAGCAGCTCATATCTTGGTCTAGGCATTGTTTGGGAGAATATAGGAGTCGAACAAATTGGGTTGGTGCTCCAGTAAGACCGGATTGATGGCTTTTTTATTATCCCCATGAGCATGGTAAGAGCCCAGAATGTTTTAAGTTCAGGGACATCTGTGGGATGCCAAGCATGCTCCCTGACTGTATAGCTACCTGGATTGGTCTCAATAAATTGGCTAGCGTATAAATTAGTCTGGGAAGCAATCTCCTCCCAGATGGTATCCCCTAAAAATAACTCCATATATTGTATAGGGGAGAAGTCAACCACATTCACATTAATGCCTGCGTTGGCACTAAAAGGGGGATGTTGGGCTCAGCTAACTGTGGAGGTACCCAGTCCTCCTCCACATTCAGCGTAGCAGGGGAAGCACAGCTTCTTTTAGCAGCTGGCTCACTCACAGATGACATGTCACTAGACGTGCCGCTAAACTGACCTGGGTCAAAATCGGACGCAGTGTCAGTGGTGTCAGAGTCTGACGCCAAGAAGGCATATGCCTCCTCCAAGCTGTACATGCGCTGCATGTTTCACACCAACAGACTAAACTAACAAAATACTAAACACAATATATTTATTTTTTTTTAATTTTTTTTTTAAAACACTAAAACAGACTAAAACAGACTAAAACAGTAATCCCTAAACTAACTCCTGTTAGAAGAATCTAATGGAGATTTGGGGGAAGGAATATGACAGACTACGACAGACTACGACAGACTAAAACAGACTAAAACAGACTACGACAGTCTAAGACAGTCTAAGACAGTCTAAGACACAGATTTTTTAAAATAAAGTTAACCCTTAAGGGCAAAAAAAAAAATACAGACAGTAAAAATGCACTGTCTGTAACAGATCTGGCAGGGAAGGGGTTAAAATAGGATTTTAATTAACTGAAGATACTTTTTATTTTTCACAGGAACAGCTGCTGCAACAAACTATCAGGATCTCTGTCTCTCTCCTCTCACAAAACGCTACAGAGAGGAGAGAGGCAGAGATCAGTGTCAAAGTGAGTGTTTGTAACACCCACTTTGACACCAGCCAATTGTGAGCGATCGCGGATCGCTCACATGCCGCAATTGGCTGTTACTATCTGCCTGGGATGCCGGGCAGATAGTAACAACGGGATTTCAGCGGAAGCGATCTTTGATCTGTCCCGCCGCCCGTTTTCCGTTAGGACGGTTCAGGACCGTCCTCGGTCGGCAACGCAAAAATGCCGAGGACGGTCCTGAACCGTCATGCGTCCTTAAGGGGTTAAGCATGCGTGGGGTAGGTATAAGGCTAACCTAGACTTAAGATAAGGCCAGGGACTAAGGAGAGTATTTAGAAAATTGGGCAGACTAGATGGGCCGAATGGTTCTTATCTGCCGTCACATTCTATGTTTCTATGCTTCTAATCCCACTGGTCTCCATTCTTCTTTGCCCCTATAGTCTTTCTTTTTCTTCTTGCAAACTTGTGTAATCCTTCTTGAACATGTTATTTCTTTAAATCTCACTACTTCTGTAATGTATTTGAATATATAATGTCACTAAAGACTCAAACCTTGAAAGACCTTTTGCGTGGCCAGTCGCATCCTTAATGTCAGTACTCCCCATATTGAACTCTGTTTTTTTAAATTTTTACTTTACATTGCATAAACCATATTGTTTATTTCAAAGACATATAAAATAGTTAACAAAATGTATATATATATGGGCTCCGCACTCAAGTGTCCCATAACAATATAAGCCTAGGTGCTTACAACTCTGGCCAGGTTACAACATACACTGAATAAAGAGCGCACTTGAAGGACTTTAGTGTATTGCCATAAATCTGCTTTAAATGAAGCAGGCTCACAACAAAATAGTCATTCTTGATGTTTCAGTCCTCTCACTGGGACTTCACTCGAGACATTGTCAATGACGATTTTGTTTTGAGTCTGCTTCAATAAATGCAGCTTTACGGCAATTCACTCAAGTTCTACAAGTATGTGCTTTCATTCAGTGTGTCTAGCTATCTATCAATCGATTATTATTACTATTCTCATTTATAAAGCACCAACAAGTTCTGTAGTGCTGTACAACACGTGTATTAACAAACAAGTAGTTGAAACAAGACAAGTTGGATATACAGGAGTTGAAAATGCCATATATCTGTCTGTCTGTCTGTCTGTCTGTCTGTCTATCAGTCTGATGTATCTCGCTGTCTGTCTGTGTGTCTGTCTATCAGTCTGATCTATCTACCTGTCTGTCTGTCTATCAGTCTGATTTATCTGTCTGTCTGTCTATCAGGCTGATCTATCAGTCTATCAGTCTGATCTATTTGTCTATCTGTCTATTTGTCAGTCTGTCTGTAATCCTGTCTGTCTGTCTATCTGTCTGTCCCTGTCTGTCTGTTTATCCCTGTTTGGTTTTCTCTTTCCCTCCCCCCTCCTCCCCCCTCTCTCTCATTGTATCTATGATCTACTCTCATTCCATTTATATCTTTGCCTCTGTCTCTCTGCCTCTCTTCTTCTTCCCCTCTCTTTCATTCACTTTCTCCAGTTAACCTTCTTACTCTCTCCTCATCTCTCTTTCTCTCCCATCTCCATATTTCTCCTTCTAATCCAGCTTTCATGCTTTCACCTTTTCTTTCACACCTACTCTATATATTTGTATTTATTTCCTTGCCTTTTCTTTTCTAAAACAACTATTTCTTCCTCTCACTCTCTGTCCCTCTCTCCCATTACCCCTCTCTCGCCTCTAACAACCATCTGATTCTGATTGATCTATAAAATATACATACATCTGCATCTACAAAATATTTTGCCCCAAACATGCAGAGAGTTAAGCTAACTATGAAACCTCATCATCTAACAGACACTTTTTCTAAACCTGTCTTTACTGCACAATCATTCGAGAGACCAATCACAAAAACAGCCGGGTGATCTATAAATGATTTTGACTTTTGTATTGGAATGTTCTCGCTGAGATTCTTTCTGTACTATTGTCCCTATGAGTTTCCCCGGGTTGAGACTGTATTGTTGATAGTTCGTTGACGTGCTTAGAAATAAAAAAATAAATCCTATGTATAGTGTATGATTACAGACGTGGGAAACTGTACTATTCAAAGCAGCTTTTTCTGACGTAAAAGCCTCTGTGTGGAACTTGGGCCTTTTCATCCATCTAAGTAGGCTTTTTTGCAGAAACTGCACTCTAGTGTTTAATGAAGATACAGCCAGTACTAAGAGAGAGAAAAAAAACTATTCCTTTAGGGAGCTGTTTGAGATCTGCTCTGTTTTCTTTAGTTTAATGTTGTAATGAGATCTCCCTTTTAAAACCAGGCCAAATTGCTTAGCAAAAGGATGTTTTGTTTGTTTCTTAATGTTAAAAGTGACAGATAGTTTTGCATTCGGACAAAAATGCAAGGCAAGTAGTTCAGCCCCTTTCTCCCCTCCACCACCGCATTATAATGAGAGTTTCAGAAACACTTTGTTCTATGGCATATGCAACTGTAATGTTTCCCGAGGGTTTAGGACCATCCCTGTGTGACGGGACAGATTTACATGGATGGTCTTGAGTTAATGATGACTATTACTAATACACTATAAGGAAAATGTCTTTAGGGAAATCAGACTTTGGCTGGTCGTGCAATCTAATCATCAGATAAGGCTCATCATTGCCCATAAAATCACTTGTCAGATCATTTGTGCTTGCTTCAATCTGCTGATGCCAATATTTACATAGTGAATTATGGAGATGGTTTTAAAGTGGACCAACACTTTGAAGGGCCTGCATATAGATATATATCTATATATATCTATATGCAGGCCCTTCAAAGTGTTGGTCCACTTTAAAACCATCTCCATAATTCACTATGTAAATATATATATATATATATATATATATATATATATATATATAATTTATTTTTATTTTTTTATTGTGGTCTTATTAATTTTCATCATAGTTACAATGAGTACCGAATAAAATGATGAACATCACTGAATATAAAAATAGTAGGTTGATTTAACTTTTTAAATATGGAATTAAGAATTAATAAATTGGATGAATTGTGCAGATCCACACTTCCATATTAAAAGTCATGTTTTTTTTGTCCCTCAAACTATTTTGGAGTATTTCCTCTGAAGTTATTGAAATATTTGAAACACTTTTTAAAGGAATACTCTAAGCACCATAACCACGTCAAGCTGCTGCAGTGGTCATGGTGTCAGCATTATTCTGGCGCCTTCCCAAGGTCATAGTCAAAATGCTTGAAAACGATTTAGTCACAACCTATTTTGGAGCTGGAAACTTTCACTCGTAGCTTCCATTAGCTCCATGGAGAGAAGTCCTGTCATGCAAGGCCAGCTCATAGGCTGAGAAGGTCAGCTGAGTGCTCTCATCCAATGAGATAAGCCATGCATCATCTGCAAACGGTTTGACTACTTATCTTTGGAGGGAGCCAAAGCTGTAGTGGTTATGGTGCTTGGAGTGTAATGTGGACAGTTATCGTTATTATTATGATATTATTATGTTATTATTGATACAGCGCCTACAAATTCCGCAGCGCTTTTCCGTGGATGGACGAACAAACATGTAGTTGTAGATAGAGTTAGCAAAGTGTATAAAATGAATTCTGTATCATAATAGAAATGTTAAGATTTTCAGGACTTCATGCTCTGTATCCAGGCGACCATATGTTGGGGATGATGGGCTTTCAGTTAATGAAAACTAATTTAGATGACTTAGTGTGATATTTGTAGTGGACTTAACATAATACTTGAATTATAAAGAACAAACAACATCCAACCTGTCTACGAACCGAGGAGAGGTTGCAGGAAGTAATTTAACATATATAGGCCTTGATTTAATTATTTTTGAATAAGCTTTTTAAATGATTTAATATTTTGAAAAATAAGTCCATATTTAGATTTTTTTTTATATATTGATATATTTTTCGATATTTTAATATTTTGAAAAAAAATATATCATTCTAAAAGTTTATCCAAAAATATTAAGTCCTTTCAAAAGCATTTCCAAAAAATATTAAATCCCGGTCACAGTTTATAGTGCAAAACTATAAAAATGAGTAAATAACCAGCAGCATTTTAAAGCAGGACTTAATATCCGATGCAGGGCCAGTTCATTCTACCCTTAACTCTTCCTACAGAACAATCCATCTGACAAGTCAATCTAGAGCTCTGAATATGCCGTACATTGATCCACAGAACCCTGGGACATGAAATGACGTTCCAACTATCCGCACAGCTTTATGCCTTGGGCATCATTCCAGTTAATGTGGCTCTGCACATGTGCCGTGGCATTTACACTAGAGATGTTGATGTTTTATTTCTCTCTGAATCAAATCAACACAAATAAATGAAACACCTCTAGTACATAAAAACGGAGAACAAAAAATGTTTTTGTTCCCAGTATTTAAGGAGAATGATGCAGAAAATAGAAACTAATCTCAGATAGGAAAATAATAGGGATTCCCATTTACCATTTTATTTTATCTAGAATAATTAGATATCATTATATATATACAATATATTATATTATAAAATAATATAATATATAATAATATAATAACAAATATTAGAATATTCCTTTTGTGATATAAACTTTAATACAAATTCCGTTCCCTCGACAGAGATAAACGTATATATCGATCAGGACTCTGCCCACAAAGCTTACACTCTACAGCTGAGGTTATTTGTATTCCTGTTTCTATTTTTGATTTACAGCTATGCTGAGAAGTACCACGGCTCAGGAACAGATCGAGAATTAATTACGATTATACCCAATTAATGCTTACGGCATTGCCCAATCAGTAAACATGCAAATCTCGGCTGTTTACATAGTGACCACCCAGTCAATTACAATGAACAGCTTACATACACTCACATCCACAAGGGAAAGGGGAGGGGTTTGAGTGGGCAAATAGGATTTACGTCCATATGTGACAGATATGCTAGTAACAGTCGTTCAAAGCAAGGAAGGCTCATATTTATTATTAACAGTCAATTAATAACCGCTTACAGGTTTCAGCAATAGCTATAAAAATATACAGAAAGATAAATGTAATTAAATTGTAAAAAAAAGATTAATTTCTACAATTAGCGCAGTGCCTAATGTTCTGGGGATTCGATTGCACACATCATATATTTGATGGACACGTCACACATGCCATACACGCCAAACGCATAAACGCTCTAGGTCACAAGGGTAGGTAGGCAACCTTCGGTGCTCCAGATGTTTTGGACTACATTTCCCTTGATGCTTTGTCAGCATTACGACTGTAAAAGCATTATGTGAGATGAAGGAAATATCTAAGTAAGATGCAATAATGTATGCACAGCATGAGTTATAAGAGCAAATTGTGTGGAATGGAAAGATAAGAGTCTGAAACACTAAAAGCATTTAGAAAGGATCACAAGAACAAAATATGAAATAAAGTCTATGTGGGGCAGAAATTGTGTGTAGGACACAATGAGATGGGATTCCATCACTGAACACAACAACGATGACACATTATGTAAGTCTGAGCATGGCAGCATGTAGATCGATGTTGGGTTTGGCATGGGGAACAAAATGTTGCTGTTAAATGCTGTCAATATGGTCGATTTGGTTAAGAATTGCCTGTGCTAAAAGTTTGTCTAAGTACAGATATTTAATTGCCAGTGTGACTTCAACTTTTCAATCTTATTGAAATTCACAAAGAGTCCACCATCGATCCCGGTGTATAGCAAATACTTCTGTGCAACACAAATTATATCACTCACAATGAGATCTATTTTCTCATTAAAAATGAAGAGAAGTGCTTGCAGCTCATCATGATGTAAACGTGGGATTCAGAAACAAAAGAATTAACAACATTAAAGCACTTTCCAAAATCTCGCCCTGTGCTTATATTAGAATTGGGAAAATAGAGATAAGCAGATATAATTTGAGAAATTTTATATTAATTAACCTCAATGAACTCCTTATTTTTTGAAGCAAGTGGTCCTTTTTTATGAAAGATACAGTGGTAGGAATTCTATTCTATTCTATAAAATATATCCCATTGTAGTTTGAATAATTTACTCTTTCAAGGATCTAAAGAACCAGGTTTCAGTTCTAGAAGTGTCAGTTCAGTATATAAAGTTAGCATCCTTTGAAAATAGTATATCCTTTTTCAATGGTGGTAGAATTGTTCTTGGAAGTTTCATGGGCCCTAGAGTTGAATCTGATAAATCTTAAAAATATAGTCTTGTACTTTGTACAAAATTTAGTTTTAGGTCCTGGTTTTTCGAGTTAATAAAAAGCAATTCTAGGGCAACATTCTAAAAGTATAGCAATGCGTCAGAACATTCTAAGAGTTTCTATAAAATCTGATCCACGTTTTGAAGATTGCCCCAATAATTTGTATTACAACTACCCGAGTGTATCTCCGTGGTCTAACTGGGAAGAGGTAAATTGTCACAAATGCCACCTGCAGCACCCTGTGTGACCACTGGGGGATCTTATAAAATCTTTATACGCTGCTGACATGTGCTTAAAGAAACACTCTGTCGCAAAAGTATTTTTTGTTTTGTTTTGTTGTGTTTTGTTTCTTTTTTTTACAATTTATTAGACATGCCTCCAACGAAAATATGCATGTATTTCTACATGTTTTCTTTTGGGGGGGGGGGAGTCTATCTTGCAAAAGCTGCAGATCTGTTGTCCCTTTTCCCCTAGTGGAGACTTTCAGTCTGCCGAGAGAGATACTCCAATCAGAGGCTTATCATTAAGAAGCCTATGTTCTTGTCTGGCAAGCGCATGCACACAATCACAGCTTCCCTATTCTTCTTTATGAGCTGTAATACAGCTTATTAAAAAGGAGGAAAGGCAGGCATATTTAGATAACTACACCTGCCGCATCTGTTAGTTCTGTGGAGCTAACAGAAGCAGAAGAGAAACTTCATGGCTCTCTGATTAAAATCCAGATATAAAAGTGACGAATTCTATTGAAATTGGCACTTTCAAAAACTGTCACAAATATGACAGATTCCAGACACATAAAGCACTTCAGCAAGCTAGAATTCTCAATAAAAGGGGCTGTGCGGCTTAACTTGCCTTCCCAAAATAACTTGACTTTATTTTAAGTTGATCCATATCTGGCTTTTCTGATGTCTAATAATGATTTATTACAGACATTCTGCCAGTACACACTGTGTGCAGCTTCCTGTGATGTCAACAGCTCGCTTCAAGATTTCGATAACAAAAGAATCTGCCTCAATGTACCTTCATAAGCACAAGTGTACAAGATTGCATGTTCAGTGTGTATACTTCATGGTGAGTGAGTGAAGCAATGGGCCTTAAGCTTAATCTGTGAGACAGACTAGAGTGCTGTATCATGGGGAAGGAGCGAGGGCTTATATCTTGTTTACAATACACTCAAACATACCTAAAGAATAATACTGAACAATACAAACAGTTATATTGTACAAAACTAAACATAAATGTGGGATCAGCCATGCAAGCCAGCTATCAAGGGTGGAAGGGCAAACCAGCATTCACAGTACTTGAATCATGACCTACCCCATACAGTAGAAAAACAGGATAGATGATTATTACAGATCCTCAGAGAGGCTTATACTAAAATTAGTCGGAGTAGCAATAGAGAGACAATGAGACAGGGCAAGGACAGTGATGTCCCTAACGGTTCACCGAACGGTTCGCTGAACGGTTCGCCACAGATGGCGAACATATGCGCTGTTCGGTCCGCCCCCTATGTCATCATTGAGTAAACTTTGACCCTGTACCTCATAGTCAGCAGACACATTCCAGCCAATCAGCAGCAAACCCTCCCTCCCAGACCCTCCCACCTCCTGGACAGCATCCATTTTACATTCATTGTGAAGCTGCATTCTTAGTGAGCTGTCCAGGAGGTGGGAGGGTCTGGGAGGGAGGGTCTGCTGCTGATTGGCTGGAATGTGTCTGCTGACTGTGAGGTACAGGGTCAAAGTTTATTCAATGATGACATAGGGGGCGGACCGAACAGCGCATATGTTCGCCGTCCATGGCGAACCGTTCGGGACATCACTAGGCAAGGATAATGGAAATCACACAAACAAGAAGCCAAGTTGAGTTAAGGGGAGCCAGAGTGCAGGATGGTCAAGACAAGCTTTAGCCTGATCAAAAGTCCAAAGACATGCAAGATAAAAAGGACAGAATTGGTAATACAAGAAACCACAACATGGAAATGCATTCGGGCATGTGTGGAGCTTTTATAGAATGCAATGTATCTTGATTGGTCTGCTTCATTGCTGTGAAACCCAAAATGCGCATATGCATCGATGTCAGAATGACGCCACAGAACCTGCAACACATTTTTGATGTACATGTTGCATGGGTGGTGCTAGAATTGATTGAAGAATAATGGAGAGTGGGTAGCATGGAACAGGGATGCATTTAAATCGGTCGTCATCCTAGGCTAAGAAGCATTACCAGGTCCATTTATTGTCTCAGTTAAAATTTGTAAAGACCATATACTGTGAACAAAAAAAAACTAAGAGAACCATAAATGAATAGCTCTTTGCATTTCAAAGGAACTGAACATACGGCATAATGGGATGTCAATTTCAAAACAGTTTTAATAGAATCAGATTACTTGAAAAAAAGTCATAGTTAATAATCACACACTGATACTGTGTTCTCCCATGTTGCTTCGTGCATAACAAATGTGCATTCCCAAGAAACCACCTTCATCTGGGGCATTGGGAAACTGACAAATCTAAATAAAGACCACAGTGTGTCAAAATGCTTAGAACTAGGCAGATATGCAAATGTATTCATTTTTTTTTCAATTTTGTAAAAACCTTTCCCTTTGCCTTTTAACCCCTTATATCCATCATCCTTTGACGGTAAGTGGAACATGGACAAAATAGAGTATATGTCTCTGGTTCATAGATTAAACGAGCAGAGTGAAAGGTTTCTGTGATAATAACATTTGACTTTTTCATTGTTCCCGATAATAGCCTATTTGGTCATGTTAGAAAACAGATTAATAATCACTAGGCTGGTTCTAAAAATAATAGCAAACTTGTAAAAAATAAGGTTTAGACATTTATAAACAATTGCAGCTATAACCTGTGTGACCCAAAGTATCTTTTTTTTTTTTTTTTTTTTAAAGAATAGATTCAGGGCCATATTTAATATAATCTGCTTGGGTGCAAAGTGTGTGTCCTTTTTTGTTTTATACATGTTCTTAAAGGGTAACTGTAACTTGCCATAAATGTTAATTCTATCTTTCTTTACCTCTATGTTTATGTTGTGAGGTGTGAAAAGCACAATTTGTCCTACTACAATGACTGCCTCCATCTCGGCTACCTGTCAATCATTGTTATAAGCTCTGTCATTTGCACCTGGCAGTCAGCATGGGTAAAACATACAAGAAGAGAAGACCTTCAACAAGGTTATGCACTAAATTGAGAATTCAAAAGTGAATTTAAAATTCAACATAAAATTAGCCAAACTGGAAAAATGAGAATTTGAAACTCACTTTGAAATCTTGTTGAATTCACATTCATTCATATTAACGCCAAGTGACCAAGGTTTTACCAAGATTTCATGTTGAGGAAGATTTAACGCTTTAACATGTGTTCCTTCTGCCATATTTTAATGCATTCTCTTTAAGTGCACCCATACATAATATATACTGTTTTTGAAAGACAATTTTTTTTTCTCATAGCCAATAGGTATACATAAACATAAATACATATGAACATGTCACAATTGCAGCACGCTCTAGCTCAGGCATAGGCAACCTTCGGCACTGCAGATGTTTTGGACTGCACCTCCCTCGATGCTTTCCCAGCATTATGGGTGTAAGAGCATTATGGGGGATGTAGTCCACAACATCTGGAGTGCCAAAGGTTGCCTACCCCTGCTCTAGCTTAAATGCAGGGTTCTTTGGCTGTCTACCAGTGATAGACATACATTTGCTGGGTCTAGCTATCTGGGCATCAAATTCCTGGAAGTACCATAAAAGGCTGTTTTCATTGTGTCACGTCAATGAGACATCCAAATAAAGTCTAGTGTCAGCGGCAAGATCTGTCTTTAAATGCCACTTTTTACTGGTGACTTACAGAGTAAGTCTTTAGTGTACTAAGTACCAAAGTGACCACAAGCTTCACTATAAGTGATTGGACATTAGAGAGTTAAATAGCGCCCCATGTGGGCTATCACTCATTTTACAGATTGTTGTCCAGCACATATCATCTTCCTATGCTCCCTGCGCACTGACTACTAGCAGGACCATATGACTCTCAAGCTGGTCGCATTAGCCGAGCATTGAACATATCTGCACCAGAATAAAAAAAATCTGTGCATTTTGCCCGTTACACCTTCCAGACTTTAACCAAAACAACCTACTGCCAAAATCTGCTGAAAATCACTTCTGTTCATGTGCTCTCATGTGCTTATAGAATGTAATCTTTTTTTTTTTTTTTCTATTTACCATCCTTGATGGAAGATATACCTAGCATTATTCTACTGAATAAAACAACAGCAGAGTTGGCAAAAAAATGCCGTAGAGACTGTGTGACTAGAATTCCATGGAAAGAATCAGCCTGTTATAGTGAGTGGTTTCATTGACTATTGTTAGTAGATGTAATGCAGTGAAGCAGAGGGGTCTTAGTGCAAGGTATTCATTGTCACTGCGAGACAAGGTGTTTCACTAGAAATGTGTCATTAGAAGCAAAGAGGATTATCTTTGCTAAGCTGTGTAGGCTGTTTGACCTCCTATATATAAGACATATGCTGGCTACGTAAACCGGAAGCCTGTTTGATTATGATCCAGCTCACAGCTCAATACAAAGTTAGAATTCAGTATTTTTATAAAGATTGTAAACTTTCAATACTATTTCAATGCGAGTATATAAGTCAGTCTGCTCCGATGGTTAAAATAGTTGAAACCTCTACTGTCGATTGAGTAAAACAATACAAGTCTCAGAGAAAAGCCTTTTTCATAGGCTTTTTGGAAACCTAAACTGTGTTTCCTGGAAAGGATGGCAAACTATTGTGTGAAAATATGTCAGAGATAAAGACACTGGAAACAGAGGGAGTTTGAATAACTGGTTTAGAACTGAGAGTATTTGACTGCATTAGATGATAGTTTCAAACAGTGAATATATGTTACCTGTATTATATTTTATAAGATTCTTATTCAATATTATTGAAAATACAAAATACATATTGCAATGTATACAACAAAGGAGAATCTGAGCAAAGTTCATATACAGTGTGGAAAAGAAGGGAAGTTTAACAATATGCAATGTCAGGTAGCAGTTACTAAAGCCAGCAAAGCTTTGTCAAGCAAATGCATTAATAGAAAAAACATACAGTTTTCCCTTTCTATAAATGAATGAAAAAGACATGGTCTTGAATACATGGTGTAATTGTGGATCTGCATTTTAACAAAGGATGTATGGAACTAGAAAAATCGTGCTACAAAATTAATAAGGGGAATGGAAGATTTTAGTTTTAAAGAAAGACTTGAACTTCTTTACTTTATAACAGATGTAGCTCAGAGGCAGTATTAAAACATTTTACAAACATATAGTGACCCTGCACAAACAGCTCTCTGGTATTCTGTTCATTAAGAGGAATGTACAAAGGACCAGGTTACTCACTTGAGACTTGACAAAAGGAGATTTCACATTTGGCAGATGAAAGGCTTTTTTTTTAACAGTGGAAACAATATAGATGTGCAACTATCTACCTAAAGAATTTTAGCAGATTCTGTACATATGTTTAAACACTATCTGGATTATTTTATGGAAAGAGAATATTCAAGGACATAATAGTTAATATGTTGGGTAACAACTTGTTTATCTAAGGAGACAGCTATTTAGGAGGCAATGATTATCATTTCCAGATTTGTAGCAAAATTGGAAAATACTTTAAATTAGAGTGTTCTTATGAATCAACAGCATCGGTGCAGATGTGTGAAAATCTGAATGTAATGGGCTCTGGATTTTTACTATATATATATATAAGTATGAAACAGAAACTCAATCTAGCTACGAACTATCATCCAAAACACTTGTCTATCCCCTTGTCCCTTATGTGGGTGAGGGAAAATCCTAGGCATGAGAAGATCTATGTGGTGCAGGCACAATCTTGATGTCAGTGGTTTCCCTGATGCTATCTCCAATGTGGGTACTACTCAGAATATGGGAGATACACAGGAGAATTCAGTCCCCATTGCAAATGTCTGTTACATTGTATGCTAATTATATGAATCTCATGGTGTCATATGATGTCATATGATGTTCAATATACAATTTTCATTTTATGGTCCTGCGTGACCTACTCTTACCTTTCTATGTACTTACAAAAAAAAGGAAAATTTAATTTAGCCTGGTATGCACAGGGCCACACGGCCGTTACCTCAAATCCAAAGAAGATACATGGGATAGAGATGTAGAATCAATGTTCTTGGAAGATGTTGAGGTGTTCCTAGTATATTAATATTTTCTAATGTTAACCAAACAGGCTAGAAACATGGCATTATACGTACGATGGCTCAGGATGATTTACACTGGTAGATATTTGAATCTGTTTTGTTGCAACACTCAAATAAAAATCTTATTGTAAGCAAAATTCTATGAAATGTCAACACAGTTGAGTTTGGGATATATATAAAGTAATACAGCCCAGCAAATTTATATATATATATATCGAGAGTATAGTTTTCAAACAGCAATGCTATGGGGCAGACAATGTGCCTCCAGAACAATGAACCGCAAGTAAGATGTCACTATGTAAATGGTGCTTAGGCAGTTTGCAGTGTTTTAACTTCAGGCTGTATCAGCTGAGGTCTTCCGTGACTTAACACTTGCACGAGGAAGTGATGGAGCAGTAAGTCTTGAGGCAAAATGACTGCCCCCATAGAAACAGATATTTATAATTCTATGCAATTATCTGTTCAAATTATTCAGCTTGTTACTTAATAAATGGTACTATGCAAAGCTACTACTTGTGAAAATCTATATAAGGTTGGTTAATTAGCTGGTAATATTTTAGTTCTGAAAATCCATTGCATATAATTTTAACTAAAACATGCAATGGTGTAGAATGAATACCAATGCTGAACTCAACACTTACTTTACTAACAAAAGAGAATTGTACTTTGCTGAATATTTATTATGATTGTCATAGCTCTGCAGTTTGAAATAATACATCTGATTGGGCTTTGTAATAAAGTTAATTATAACATTGTGCGATATGCAATATGTATATATACCGGCAATGTCAACGCATACATCACATGTTTCTATCTATTCGTCTACATATTTAAAAACCTTCTATGACTGAAGGGTACTTAAGAATGTATAAATTAGTGATTAAACATGTTAACTCATAATCATCCAATAAATACAATAAAATAATTTGTAAAAGATTTACCAGATTACATTAATTTTAAAAAAAATAATGTTAGCTTTCAAAAGCAAGATCATTGGATTATTATACGTTATATTTTTTTAATTCGCAAACATTTGAAATGTAGTGATGTCTCTGAATAGCATAGAAAAAGATACCACTATTTTGTCGTTAAATTTACAATGAGAATCTGAAGTCAAACCAGCTAGCGTGAATGAGCCGCAGTTTATTGTCAGTCACACAATTTAGCATGCAAGCATCTAATGACAAAAAAGTTCTGCAAATAATGATTGTTCACAATAGATTAATCTCTTGTAGTATTCTAGTAAACTGTCAAACAATAGTAGTGATTGTCTGTATTGTCTTTTTTTAGTGTGTGCTGCATATATTATTCAACAAATAAAAAAGAAATACATCAAAGTCGATAAAATGTTTCATTTCTAATGACACTGATCGACGCTGGCTTGCTATGGAATCTCCAAGCTGTCAACGGAAAACATTTTACGAACAAAATATCATGATTTTTATTAAAACCCTGGATAGATCTAACCTTGACTTGCATTTCCTTGAATAACTTAACCCTACACAAACATCTAAGGTGACATTTATTATGTGTTTAGGATGAGCGCTCCGTCATTTTATTGAGATAGATGAATGAAATATCATTTATTGAATAAACAGAATGCAAAGTATATCTCGAAAAATGTCTTAATGGCAAGATCAGACAGCAATCTGACTCTGAGTCATTGTATTCTGTATTTTAAATCTTCAATACTGTGGTGATGTGTTACATTCAAACTGTAAAATGGTCTGCAAAAATAAGAATATCGCAATTAAAACTTGATATGAAATTTAAAAAAGCCTCAGTGGAGGACAATGCATGCATTGCATGGCTTGCATTTAGTATTCACAAATGGTGGGATGTAGAGTATCCCCCTAAGAAGGATAGCACCAATCAATGTTTTTTCTCCAGCCTTTAGATCAAATGTGCATTATGTAGTTAGAACTTAAAATATAAGTATTTTAATTCTATTAATACTAATTTCAGCATTTAAATTATTCCATTTGCCAACAACAGGGACGGGCATGATAACCTTTTTTTTATATACAAGGGTTAGCACGATCTCTTGGGTTTAACGTAGCTATTTGTAGATTAATATATTTTACAATTTTCCAACTCACTGGAGCTCAGTTTACTGATTTTGGAAGGATGAAAAGGTTGACTCATAACTGCTGGTTCTAGAGTCTGTTATCGTAATGCTTGTGCAGGTTAGATCATAAACCAACTAAGCTATCTCACCTGACCTATGAAGACCTATGCATTAGTAAACAGAAAGCTCTGCAACTGTTTAAATTCAGAGTTAATTGTATTTTTCATGGAGCATTTTCACTATCGAAGATAACTGCAGATCATGAGAAACATAGATCAGCTTGGTCACATGGACTTGTGGTCTCCACTTAGCCTAGTGTCAATATATCTAGCATGAAATATAGAAAACTTTCCATTTAGAGCTAGTCAAATACCCCTCGTTATCAAATGATCCGAACACATCATGAAGTTACTAAATGACTGTTTGGCATGTTGGTTCTTTCAGTCATATTAAAGCATTAAATGCACCCTTGGCTAACGAATTGCCTGCAATAACTTACAACTCATTTACAAAACAGTCGTTCTCTGGCTGCATCTTCACTAATAGATATCATTTATAAATGTGATAGAACCTTTCTGAAACACTGAAATCAATTTATATTAATGATCTCTTTATTCACCATAGCAAACGTTTAAATATTTAATACAGAGCAAACAGGAAACGGAATGCATCATACAAACAGAAGGAGATGAGCCCTGGTACAGAATAATATATCTGCAAGTGGTTCGCAGGACCATAATTACAGAAAGGGCAAATAAAGTCCACTCAGAAGGAGACTTAGCAGAAAGGTCACTCTCAGCTGCATTTCGTTCGGTACCTTTCCTACTGGGAAATCCTGTTGATATTAGAAATTGAAAACCTGACAAAAAACACCTTTTTATTACCGAGAATCAGACAAGTAGCAGAGGGCTCAGCTGTGAGTTGGAGAGGAAGGAACCCTGTTCGAGCACTTCACGCTGGCACTAAATATACATTCTATTGGACGAACGTGACAACACATAAAAGAGTCTTGTCTAAGCAGCATCTGATTTGGAAATGAGATAAAGTAATCAAGAATACATCCTCAGGACTGGTGGCGGTAGGATACAGTGATGATACAATGAAATGGTCTTACAAATATGACATATGTTTCATTTTTTGATTGATGGCGGTTAGGGTATTGGTTGCCTTCAGGTTTTCTTCTTAACTGAACGCAATGTGCGCTTTTGCTTGTCCTAGCCTACAAATCTCTTTTTGCTCTTGTATACTCGCTATTTCTTCCGCTGACTGTATAATGCTCACCCCATTCCTCCACTCAGCTGCTTTTTTCCTCGTCATGAACTGAATAGCATTAGTTGTATTTTTATATGTTTTTATGGTTTTCGATGAACATATTCTGGTGACGTCCGTGCAAGCACTTAGAAGTGATTTCCTTGATTCAATGACATATTTTATTCCATAACAATGCTTCTGTTTCTATTCTCAGCCACTATATGTCTCTTTACTCATTCATTCTCACATCTCAAATGTCTACCATTTTTTACTCTCACCATGATTTACTACTTCTCATGATTCTGATCCCCTTGTTTCCGCTCTTATTTGTTCAACTGTGTTTCTTATGCAGATTCATTATTTTTTTACCAATATTCTTTGATTCATTTTTTTTCTTTATTTATGTATTTTATTCCAACTGCCTTTGACCAAATTTCCATGTTTCGTATACTAGAATGCTCTCTTTTACTCAAAATATGTCCTCCTAAAATAATCTGTCTCTCTCCCTCTCCCTTTACAGAATTTCCTTTCTATCTTACATTCCCAAGTGTTTTTATCAGTCTACTGCGCATGCCCAATATTTTAGTCAGCTTCTCAAACCATCTCACCAGCTGAATTGTTCATCCTTTTGTGGCAAAACAATTGAGAGTCTACATCATAAAGATAAACATTTCCAGCTACAACTGGCCAATGTACAAAAATAACAAAACTTGTTGCATCAAAGAAGACAATTAATACCTGTAGGAGCCAAATATATGTCAGCCTTGCGTTACTCTCAGAGAAATGTGTGTCAACTGTTTGGAGGACTTGCCATACACTTAACAGATGGCTTGAGACTTCGTTCTCTAAAACAATTATACATTGTGAAACAAAAAATTGCAAAGATTAATGTCAAAAACATCTGTCACCTTTTCAGTGTTGCTAATCACTGGTTTACCTTGGTTACCGTGTTCTCAATACACACTTAAACCACATATGTTCCAGTGCATATCAGTACAGATATACTCTACAAATAAAATGCACAGACAGGCTGACTAACTTTTTGATAAATAGATATATGGATGGATAGATAGATTGATTGATAGATAGATAGATAGATAGATAGATAGATAGATAGATATATAGATAGATAGATAGTGTATAGATAGATAGATAGATAGATAGTGTATAGATAGATAGATAGATAGATAGAGTATAGATAGATAGATAGATAGAGTATAGATAGATAGATAGTGTATAGATAGATAGATAGTTAGATAGATAGATAGATAGATAGATAGATAGAGAGATAGATAGAGAGATATATAGTGTATAGATAGATAGATAGTTAGATAGATAGATAGATAGTGTATAGATAGATAGATAGATAGATAGATAGATAGATAGAGTATAGATAGATAGATAGATAGATAGATAGAGTATAGATAGATAGATAGATAGATAGATAGATAGAGTATAGATAGATAGAGTATAGATAGATAGATAGATAGATAGATAGATAGATAGATGTTAGATAGATAGATAGATAGATAGTGTATAGATAGATAGATAGATAGTTAGATAGATAGATAGATAGATAGATAGAGTATAGATAGATAGATAGATAGATAGTGTATAGATAGATAGATAGATAGAGAGATAGATAGATAGTGTATAGATAGATAAAGTATAGATAGATAGATAGAGAGATAGATAGATAGATAGATAGATAGTTAGTGTATAGATAGATAAAGTATAGATAGATAGATAGATTGATTAATTGATTTAGTGGTTTTTTTTGGCCTTTACCTGATACAGCTCAATGGCTCTAAGTTTCATTTGTTGGATTTATTGTTGTAATACCCCAATTACTGATTGCATGTTTAAAGACCTAATGCTGTTAATATGACTGTCCCTTTAAAAGAGTACACATGGTACATGCAAGTATGAGAAATGGCTGACTTAACAATCTCAGCAAAATGGGTAAATTGCAGAGTAAAGGCTCCGACTCTGGAACCAGAGGATGTATATGTAGGTGTGCATGTACATATATTCGGCATTTGGTTGTATTTATATGTATATTGTTGTATGTACTTGTGTATAGTGTGTATGTACTTGTGTATACTTGTACATATACACTACTTGTGTATATGTACATGTGTGTAAGTGTGACTGTGTGCATGTGTCTGTGTATGCTAGATGTAGGCCTTCATGCATATCCTTTAACTCTTGTCTGTGAATTCTTGCATTCTTAAAATAAGTAATTATTTATTTATTTTTTTACTCTCCACTTCCAGCACCATCTTCTGCACTGTTTGCTTGTTTTGTTTTTCCTTCTCCCCCCCCCACTCCGTGATCTTCACACAAGATATTTATGACCCTCTGCAAGAATGTTGTATATTTTCTAACAAACCTGTGTCTTATCTGCACTCATGTCCCTTTAACCCCTGTATCACAATTCAAGTTTGAATTCTATGTCTCGTCTTGCTCAGAAATGCTTTAGACTTGAGAAAGGGAGGTTCTCCCGAAAGCTTGTCATCAAAAAAATTATGTTAGTCCAATAAAAAAGGTATTACAAAATACAAATTTTATCTGTATTTTACATCAAATAATAATAGTAAGTATAACGTTGATATTTCAATGATTCTTGACAGTACCTAACAATAAACCTTTTCTCGAGGATGTAATTCAATATTGGATTTATATCACATGGATTGATTGAAGTGAACATTCGGCCAGTTTTATTCTCTGAAATCTCTTTTTGGCAGTGAAGCAGTTAAGCTGATTATGAACTGAAGTAAACTATGATACACAATCACACAAGAAACATTACGATCCACACAAATACAATAACAGGTCTGGAACTAACTCACGTACTAATGCTCAGCCATATTGCTGTCCCCATGTTAGGCATTTCCCTAAAGGAACATACACTATTACTTATTTTACCATTAAGAATATTGTACGTAATTAAAATGGTCTCGGGTCGAAGGGAGCATAGGTCAATTTCTTTGGTCAGCACTGATGAATAATGAACTATGAAGCCATAAAGCTTGAGGGAATAGTTTAAAGTCAGAAAGAGAATTGCAAAACCTAAAGTATTTTGTAATTGTTTTGTCATATCTTGGTTTTCTTCTGCTTCTTCTGCTTTTTATTTCATGCTTGGTTCTTGTAACGTATAAACTTAAGTATTTGGACGGAATGCATTGGAATACGTTCAAGAATACTACTCTGACTGTTCCAAATACAAACATTAAAGATGCTAGATGAACATTTATGAGCAAACAAATATGAAGAGGACAAGAGATAATTAATTGGAATATCTGCATAATTATCACGTCCCTACTGCGTCTGATCTTGCCGGTGCCAAGCTGTTAGAGATGACATTTTCTTAAGAAAAAGAGTCGGGAACAGGGAGCTCTCTACCTGTGCTATTTTGCTTTCACACGTTGAAATCACAAATAGAAGACAGCTTTCCTCTTGTTTTCGGTCATCGCAAAGGACTTGCAAATTTAGAACAGCAAAAACATTATAATGGAATCATTTTTTTATGGAGCACAGTGGAGGCAACATTTTTACAGAATGTATTATTTATTCTAGACAATGCCTACATAACTCAATTAATTATGGAATATAAACTAATAAAGCAATCAATGGGAGATACGTTAGATAACAAGGACAAGTGGCCAACTAAGATCAGGTCATTAATCTTTGCACACATGTTGGTCTCTTCCTATGGATACAACATAATCATATGCTGTTTGTTTTCTGCATTAACCTGTCTCCCGTGTTGGGGAGGGTCCTCATACCCTGGACATGTGGAATAGTATTTCTGCTTCATTAAAATGCAATCATGATGCTTTGGCAAGTGGATTTGCCAGTGAACAATGGTCTTTCTGACTGGCAAGCTACTTCATTCTCTGTGCCTATCATTAATTCTGTTACTCAAATGGGAACTACAGCAACATCTGTCATTACAATTAAACCTGCAATGTATCAAGTGACTAGTGCAAAATTTTCCTCTTCAACCTAAACTGTAAAAAATAAATCGAATAAAAAAGGTGTAGTGGTGAGATAGCAGATGTCCATATGGCTGGTAGGTTCATCAGATACTTCTACCCTCCCAGAGAAATTACCTTTACAACTTGACATCCTTGGCTGAAACCTACAGTCAAGTGTTCTAAAGCATTTCACATATTTCATGGTGGAAAACAAATGCACAAAAGCCTTGGCTGGATTTATAAATGCAAACATGGAGAAATTCTTGGGTAAATGAAAAGACAATAATTAAAATATATTACTGTCAATTGCTCCATATGTAGCACTTTGCATCACCATTGGTCTAGTTTTGGCATGATGAATATGCTCCAAAACTATGTTTTAAACAAAGTCTTAAAACAAAAACATATGGTAATCATAAAAATAGCTACACAAATCACCAGTAATGTACCCTATCTTTTATAAAAATGCATATAAAATACCTTTTTTGACATCAGTTATATTTTCTCAAAGTCCATAAATACAACTCAGCAACTCAAACGGGTTTAATCTTTCAAAGTAAAGTACGCACTTGCTCTTTGGGTAGAAGGAGTTGCCGTTTAATAATCAGTTTAAGGGAAACCCTTAACTCATACGTAAGTAAGTCATGATGGTACCACTCATGACATCACAACCGGAGCTTAGTAAAAGCAAATCTTGTTGAGATCCAGTTACTCAACTGACGTGTATTCAAGTAAAGGCAGCGCGTGTTCCATTTTTACTAGATTTTAGCAGATACTGATATGTTGAGTGATACTCAGGTCACAGTTGGCACTTGATTACTAAACAGCATTATCATGATATTTCTAACCTGTGTAGAATCCAAAGGGTTACTGTATCTCAGCCCTGTTAGGAGCATATACATTTTGGTGCTTTACCACGGCAATGACACGTGACACATATTACTGTTCTTACACAAAGTCCACCTTGCCCATTAAAGAAACATTGTATTCTATTCTCTATAGTCAGTCTGTGTCACTGTGCTTCATTGAGCATATCTGTAAAAGCAACAATGCCATGCTCCATTTAATTTGTTAAAGAGACAGTTCTATAGGATAACTGTAAGAAAACAGACAGGCTATTTAACACTATATCTCAAGTCTCATGTAAGTGCAGCACCACCGTACTTTGACACTAAAGCTTTTCAAATAAAATCTCTTCTAAACTATGAAGCATTATAGACAGTAAACGACAATCAGAATTATCATCATAAAATTAATCATAACTCCTTAGATTCTAGATTGGTATAAGATGCTCCCCAGTTCTTCAAACAGTTAATATTACTAAACCCATGAACACATAATTTGTGTTAAATGCAAGTCATGGCTGAATCCTGCACCAAATACAATTTAGACACTATACTACTATATAAATACTACCAGTATCTCAGTAAATTTAACAGATGGCTTGAAATGTGCTATGTGCTGTTCATTTATAAACTCGGCTGTTATGATGTGTCAGTCAAGGGACAAATGCTGGATTAACCCCCTTGAGTGTCAGGAGGGTCAACCAAAAATAACATTCGGTTGAGTTCAAAATGCTAGTTCTAAGCCCAAGCTTTTTGCTATTCATATTCACAAGAGCATTTGAGTAAAACAGCATAATATATTGTCAGAATAAAGTACAGAAATTAAGTTTCAAGGAGTCAGAAATCTAATTATTTCATCTGTAAAGAGCTACAGTCCTTATACATATTACACACACCACTTAATAGTATTCCTCGGAAGATAGTTAAGAGAAAAAAAAAATCTAATTAAGAAAATTGAATTGGAATGCTTAGTTTTAAAGATATTGGTGAGTAAAGATGAGCCACAGACATCTTTAGTATTCACGATCAGCTAGCAGAGGGTTTATTCTCTAGAGAATGCTTTACAATCAAGTCATTACTCATTTTCGACAAGTCCTAAACTGATCAGCAAACGGCTTAATCTCTACAAAACTACCAGAATGCTAGACTGGGTTAATGGCACCGAGAAAATATATAAACATAAACATTATATTTAACGTCTACCAAGAATCTCCATTCAAATCATTTTTCAACCTGATGTTTATACTACACTTAAAACAGGCAATAGATAGGCTTGGATATTTGAAAATTGCAACAGTTGTATTAACCCTCCTAGTGGTGGTGAGATATCACAATTCTTATACTCTATATAGATCCCTTTCTGAGCATCCTATAAAATAATGATGATGATGATAATAATAATAACAACAACAACACTAATAACAGTAATAATCAAAGCAGCACAGATATGACATGACTTCAGCATGTGGAAGAATGCAGAGAGTTCTATGCAATATTCACAACATTCAGCCTGTGGGGGTTAACCGATTCTATGTCCAGACACAATTGTGCATAAATCTGAATAAGAAAGATTCTAGCAGCATATGAGGATAGGTAGGTGGGTACCTGGTTTTAGTCCAGTGGGTAAGTAGCTGAGGCTGTCCACACTTTGCATTGAGGCAGAGATGTGCTGGGCATCTCCAGAGCAGGAAATAGACAGTGGGGTAAGGACGGTCCCTAGTGGAGCTGAGCGCTGTCCGCCAGCCAGTGGTGCTGAAATTTACTCTCTCCACCTGTCATCATCACATCGAATTCTCCATTCCCCGAGATTCGCCCCTGACAACCCGAATCACACCAGTGTCCGCGGGTCCCTCTTGAGAACAAAACATGTAACATACTAAGCACACAGCTCCCACACACAGAGACATAGACAAACACCACTGCATGCACAGACTGACAGCTTAAGGCTTGGAGGAGGCTCTGTACGTAATATAAAAAAAAAAAAAAAGACGGGGGCTTTGTGAATTATTAAAAGGCGTTAAAGTTTTAGGTGGATACCCAGCCATCTACTTCACAGACTATAACCCCCCACGCCCCCTCCCTCCCCCCATGGCAGCTGGCTATTTATGGCATAAGCTAGCAGGTCGACTATGAAGGGGTTAAACCAGTGCTCACAAATTATTAAATGACTGCACAATCCTTACTTATGGATGAGTGTCAAATAAGAAATGTATATCCCATATATCATAATATTGGTTAATGATATGATAATAAAAGCAATTCTTCGTTTATAAGGTTTGTATATATATAAACCACCATTTTATATAAAACTTATATATATATATATAAAACCCTATTATATTTAATATATGTATGCATGTATATATATATATTTATTTAAAGAATTAAAGAAGTACTGTTTTCCTTTTATATCATATTGTTGCTATAACATGTAGTGAGTTACTGAGTGAGACTTTGTTGCTGTCTAAAATCGTACCCTGTGTCATCATCAGCACTGAGCTATTAACCTTATCAGACCCATGATCAGAAATGCAGCTACACTGAGAATGAAGTTGAGAAGCTGAGAGGCAAAGTACCAGAACAGGATGTTATCATTCTCTCTCTCTCTCTGTGTATATATGCATATTTCATTTTGCACACATAATATACAGGGAAGTACAGCTCCAGGCAGACACTCTCACTACTCCCCAGCTCCCAGCTTTTGTCTCAGCTTCAGACAGCCCCTCTCTTCTCACATCTGGAAGCCACAGATGTGCATGTCAAAATCGACACCCCTTCACTGCTCCAATTGCAAGAAGGTGTTAACTAGATGCCAGGCTTGGGGAGAACCTGCTGAGCCTTGGAGTTTTCTTGGATGGGGCCAGCTCCAGCTGAGGATGTGGATAGGGGTGAGCTCTAGGGGTAGAAGGGTGAGGGATCCATGCTGCCTCATTCTATTCTAAGGCTGGATACATTGTAGCAAGGTTCTGTACTGCGGCATGGAATTTTAAGACACACACATTTATCTGCCCCAAGCTCTGCCAGAAGGTCCCACTTACCTGGCTCACACATGAGGACATCTTGTTGGGGTGTCTTCAGGGGAGGCGTTCAGGTCTCTTCAGGACATGGGTCCCACCGAATTCCACAGAAGATCTTCCTAAGAAGCCTGCACAGATCCAAGGGCTGTCCTCCTCGGCCTGAGGATGGGGGGGAAAAACCCTGCAGCTCCTCACTGCGCCAAGTGGAGGACCTTAAAGATTCATTGAAGGCAAGGTGATTAATTCACAGCCAGTGCTGATGGAGAGCTGCCGGCTGATGAGCTCTCAGTCCGTCCAGGCAGCTGTGGAGGAGAGGCTGGGGGAGCTGGCGTGGAGGAGAGCGATTTCAGTGGCAGTTCCTAGGTAGTAGCACGTTTCGTTGTGAGCCTGGATGCTGGGGTTTCGTGTAGAAGTCCTGGAGGGAGAGGGGAGGGGTGTGTAAGTTAAACACAAACAGCATGTTGATCCAATGGTGCGGAATGGGAAGTTAATGCACACGGCTTCTAATCAAATGGTTTGGCAAGATTTAGAGATGATGATGAACAAATAGATCTTCAGCATAAGACATAGCCCTCCTCCTCCCCCCACGTCCCATTAACCACTTCCTATCCACTCTGCTGATAGGTACACTCTGTGTACACATATATACACTGCTCCAGAGACATCCTTACAGTATCTGATTTACCAACTGTCTGTCTATCAGTCTGATCTGTCTGTCTATCTATCTCTCTCTCTCTGTCTGTCTATCAGTCTGATCTATCTGTCTGTCTGTCTATCAATCTGTCAGTGTGTCTGTCTATCAATCTGCTATCTATCATCTATCTGTATGTCTGTCTATCTATCTGTCTGTCAGTTTGTCTATATATCTATCTATCTAATCTATCTATCTATCTATCTATTTATCTATCTGTCTGTCTGTCTTTCTGTCACTCTATCTATATTTCTGTCTGTTTGTCTCTGTCTCTGTTTATCCCTGTTTGGTTCCCTCTCTCCCTTTTCCCTCTCTCATTGTATCTATGATCTACTCTCACTTTCCATTTCTTTCTCTGCCTCTCTCTTCTTCTTCCCCTCTCTTTCATTCAATTTCTCCTGTTAACCCTCTCTGTCTCTCTCTCTCTCTCCTCATCTCTCTTTCTCTCCCATATCCATATTTCTCCTTTTAATCCAGCTTTCATCTTTCTCCCTCTCTTTGTATCTCCCTTCTCCCTTCGTTTTCCCCCTTTTACATATTCTCCATCTAACTCTTTTCTTTCAAACCTACTCTATATTTGTATTTATTTCGAAGCCTTCTCTTTTCTAAACAAGTATTGCTTCCTCTCTCTCTCTCTGTCCCTCTCTCCCATTACCTCTCTCTCTCTGTCCCTCTCGTCCATTACCTCTCTCTCTCCTCTAACAACCATTTTAATATCCGTTATGAGCCTTTTTTTCTATGCAAATATCCTTCTCTTTAACTTTTGACTTCCCTTTGAGTTCCCTATTCTTCCTCTGGTGCACAGCAGACAAACACACCATGGAAATGTCCCATTCCTTCAATATTTCTGGAGAAACAAGCCCTTCGGACTCTTTGCTACATACTGGTAGCAATATTTTGTATTTACTTACCAATGGAAAGTAAACTGAGACATGTAGATAATTAGCAAGTGTGTAATTAAAACATACAGCTATATTTTAAATGGCTGTTCTCTTCTTTGCCTTAAACTCTCAGATACGTAGAATTCTATATTAAAATATTCATTTTGGGTGAATATCAGAATACAGATGTGTATATGATAGTGAGATTGTTCTAGGTCACAAGCCAATTATAATTCCAAAATGAAGCATTCAGCAAACCATGCTTCATTATGGCAAGATGGAGAATTTACTTGAAAAAAAAGTAATTAGGCAGCTCACGTGTACACAAGCCCCGCTTAAGAAGATGATAATTAATTTTAGTGGGAAATGGAATTAGTTCAAGCGAGATGAAATGGTTAATTCATGAAGTCATCTGAAAAACAGTGGGGTTATTCATGTGAAGACAACTGCAGGGAACACACTGAAATGTCCTTATAAAACCAGAACCACAAAGGTTCACTGTCTGGGCAGATCTCCCTTACACTACAAAACTGTCTTTCAGAGTCTACCACGGCTACAGATCTTGGTAAATGAACAAATATCCTAAGACTGGCTTGTAAATGAGTTATTTAAGCGTTACATTTGATTCGCTAATTTAACGCCTAGAGAGGCTAAAATACTCATAATGCCAGTCACGATGTGGGCCAATCAAAGCAGACCTGGACAACAATTCCAAAAATTGGCAACCAGAGATTATAGTTCATATCTTAAATTATCTGACTTATAGAACAATGCAACCAGAAATAGAAAGGGCAAAGAGAAAGAGCAATCAGTGTTAGCCATTTTTCAAATTATTTCCATTTTCATTAGTATTTGTCTTAAAGATTTAGTAATTGACATCACAATCAAGTTCAGTCAAGGCACAGCCAGAGCATACATTACATTGGAGGTGAAGAAAAAGAAACATTCTTTATGTTTCTCCTCCTGTCTCTATTTTGATTGACAGGTGCAAAGGGCGGAGCTTACAATATTGATTGACAAGATGCCAAAACAGAGGCAGTCTGTTTGGGATAGAGGTAAATACAGTAGTGAGTGTTTCCACATTTAAATTTATGTTTCAGACCTCACAAACAATAACTATAGGGGATAAGTCAGTATGATATTAAAAATCTTGAGAAGGGACAGTTCCCCATCTATATACAATCCACAGATGCCCTTTTTCTTGAAACACCTCTTGTATCTTGCAGCTTTACAGTTCTACATAAACATATCTATCAACATCTATAATGAAAGGCCGACCCTGACATGGAATCGGACGAAATACGAAGTACGAAATAAAGTAATTTAAAGCACTGATTTATTTAATGTTTCAAGATTTCTTTAAATAATGCACATAAGCGGAATCTTCAAAATATGGAGTGGATACAACAGTTAAATATATGACTTGAAGACTATATTTGCATATCCTTACCCAGAATCCCTAGCTGCAGTGTAAGCAATGTGTGCTAGGTAATTCTGTGAGAATCCAGGTGTGCTGACGTGTCTGCTCAAACAATGCTCTAAGGATTCTAATTAAGACAGGTACTGTGTTATTTTTTAATTAAATTGAAACTATGAATGGTTTGTTTTCTCAATGATCACACTACATAAATGCAATGGGGTCTGTTTACTGAATCATCCCTATTATGAATTTTAACCAACTCAATTTAATGGGTTTAATCATTATTCTCCAATTCTGACTTTTGAAGGTAATCAAGAAGGCAGCTAATGTAGCCCACACTCACACTATTTACTAATAGCTCAATATGGTAAACATTTACCAACTCACATCTTTTTTAAAACACTCCCCCACTCTCGACTTGATTCTTCCATGCTCAGGTTAGTTGTCGCCCCTTTCTCCTTCTTTTTCATGTCACATACCCATTTCCTCCATAACTCTCACTCATAGCCCGCATCCGCCCCTTTCTTACACAAGATGCTACCAAGGAGCATGTCCATGCTCTAGTAATTTCCTGCATGGATAATTGTAACCCTGTCCTAATTGGTCTTCCCAAAAGCCCTATTGCCCCGCTACAGTCTGTAATGAATGCTGCCGCCAGACTGATTTTCCTCTCTAGTCGTCCTCTCACATCTCACCCCTCTGTATTCTATAGGAATCAATTCAAAGTGCTAACCCATATCTATAAAACATTGAACAATTCTCGCCTGTCCTACATCTCTTCACTGATCTATAGGTGCACCCCTTCTCGGTCTCTCCACTCTGCCATGACCTTCTCCTGTTAGCTGCTCGCACCCATATGGCCAACTCATGCTTGCAGGACTTCTCACGGGCGGCTCCCTTCCTATGGAATAACCTGCCTACCACCATCAGACTCTCCCCTAGTCTTCAATCATTTAAGAAGAGCCTTAAAACCCATCTCTTAAGGAAAACATATGGCCTCCCAGAGTAACCTCTGCCTCACATACCTGTCTCTTGCTCTCTCCTAGAGGGCAGCACTTTACTCTCTCCTCCAGCTCTGCTTCACTCCCACCTTATTTGATTGCTATTTCCTGTCCTATTGTGCTTTATACCCCACTTCCTATTGACTGTAAGCTCGTTTGAGCAGGGTCCTCTTCAACCTATCGTTCCTGTAAGTTTTCCTGTAATTGTCCTATTTATAGTTAAATCCCCCTCTCATAATATTGTAAAGCACTACGGAATCTATTGGCGCTATATAAATGGCAATAATAAATAAATAGTCAGTATTCTCTTGAGCTCTGAATTGCAAATTGAGTTTCTTTAAGGTAAAAGGTTAATGCAGACATTGTGAGTAGCAGACTATCCACCGAGGCCAAATAATCCTCTGGGTTGTTGTATCTGTCATAGAGAGCTGGCAAGAATTTCAGAAATGGACTACCATTTAAGATGAAAGTAACACCAATATCTGGGCATACCTGGAGTTTTCTTTAAATGGCAGACTTTTATTCAAAGTGCAGAAATGAAGATAACGTGGATAATAAAATCAGTTAACTCATATATTACATTGGATAATATACACTACCACATTCATAGTTAGGGATAATCAGTTAACTTACATGTTGCAATTGATAAGGTATGCTGACACAATTACAATTGGTAATCAGTTAGCTCACATGTTCATTGGATAATGTTTGCTGACATGAATACCATTGATAATAGAAACCTCTGCCTTAGGGAATGCCAGGGTCGCAAGCGTCTGACGTCATCCGCCGTAGTGTGATGACGTCATGTTTCAGGACCTCCGAGTACCTGGACAAATGCCATTAAAGGTGGAATCTGTCTGTGACATTTCCCCATTCCAACTTTTACCATCCCATCATGTGACTACTAGTTCCTTCACATTGTCATCTGATTTAAGGATAGCAATATAGTTATACTTAGTTCTTTTCATATATTTTGTTTATTTCACGCAATTCTAAAATGATTCTTTAAGTTTCCAGCAACCAGAGCTTTTCTGCATTCACGGCACATGCACAAGTGGGGTAAAATTGGTTGACACATCAGCTGCAGCGATTGTCTTAAAGTTATAAGTCACTCTCAAAGAGGAGAGTGTGTGTGTGCAGGGTTATTTGCGAGCCACAACCTTTTAAATCATGCAAAGCTGTCATGTTGTTTAGGGTGTACCTTCATGACTGAGTATAAACTTTTAAGTCAAAACACTTACATAAAGCTGTATTGAGCATTACAATTGCAATGATTGTGTCTGTTGACACAGTTGTTGAAAGCAGTGGAGACAAAAAGCGTAAGACAGTGAATCTCAGTTTTTAGAGTCCGAGCAAACATTTAATATAGTGTGAAATATCCAGAGCATTAAATTGTAACTGCAGCAGCTGTGGTGTAAGGGAGGACAGTCGAAGGAAACTGGGCATTAAAGGTGATTTATTAAAAAAAGCCTGAGATTTGTCAACACGTGTGCCAAGAGGGTTAAAAGGATGAGGGAAGGATTACTTAATTTTCTTTTTCTGCTAATAAAATACAAAAATGCCCTGTATCATTCTTTTATTTCATTAAATGACCTGTAAAGTAATGTCATACTGCTTGTTTTTAATTGCAACACAATTTATTTTATCTTGATCATTAATATTTCTTCCAGTCTCTTGAAGTACAAAGGTTACACATACATGAATAAAATTAGCAATAATGGATTTACTCACTAAATAGTGCATTTTGATTACTTGAAAAATGCTTACTTTTGGCATAAATCTGGTTCATTGTATTATATAATACATTGTTAATGTCTATTGTATACCCTCATCTCTGTCTTAAAGGGACACTATAGGCACAAAACAACTTTAACTTAATGAAGTCGTTTTGGTGTATATATATCATGCCCTTACTCAATTGTCTGCCATTTAGGAGTTAAATCACTTTGTTTATATAGCATAGCCACACCTCCCTGCATGTGATTTACACAGCTTTCTTAAATACTTCCTGTAAAGTGAGATCTAATGTTAACACTTCCTTTATTGCAAATTCTGCTTAATTTTGAATTTCTTATCTCAATCTCTTTTAGTAGCCTTCTGTGTGTGATTAAAGTTCCATATACAGAGCAGGAGATACAAACGTCTAAAGTAAGTGTAAGATCTGTTTAAAGATGAAACCATTGTTTTCCATGCAGGCTGTGTGATTCACAACCAGGGGAGGTGCTGCAAGGGCTGCATGCAGTGGCGTACTAAGGGGGGGGCGGGGGGGGCGGTCCGCCCCGGGTGCCAGCCGGGTGGGG
>OW240918.1:129160936-129247689 GCA_933207985.1 Pelobates cultripes | reverse complement strand
ATTAGGAGGGGGGGGAGAAATTGAAATTAGGAGGGGGTAAGAGATTAGGAAGGGGGAAAGAGAAATTAGGGAGGGAGAGAAATTAGGAGGGGGGGTGAGAAAGAGAAATTAGGAGAGGGGAGAGAAATTGAAATTAGGAGGGGGGGGGGTGAGAGAGAAATAAGGGGGGGTGAGAGAGAGAAAAGGGGGGGTGGGTGAGAAAGAAAAAGAAGGTGGGTGAGAGAGAAAGGAGGGGGGTGAGAGAAAATAGGAGCGGGGGTAAGAGAGAAATTAGGAGGGGGGTGAGAAAGAGAAATTGGGAGGAGGAGAAGGAAATTGGAGCGGGAGGAGAGATTGACATTCATCACATACACACAATGCACCCCTTGCACACAGAAAAACACACAATGCATTACACACACACACACATACACAAGCAATGCAACCGTTACACACAATGCATCCCTTACACACACAGAAACACACAATGCATTCATTACACACACTCAATGCACCCCTTACACACATTCAATGCATCCCATACATACACAGAAACACACCTTGCAGTCCTTACACATACAAACACAATTTCACACAATGCATTCCTTACACACATATCAGGACATCCCCTACACACTCCACCCCCTGTGAACAAACTCATTGGTGGAACATGAAGGTGGACCCTGGGACCCAGACCTTGAGCTGTGTAAAGGACCCCCAAAAAATGGAGCTGCTTCCCGTTCTCCCAGAACATTGATTTTTGTGACCACAGTTACAAACCGCCTCCAGAGAGCCTGTTCTGCACCAGACCAGTGGAGCCAGACTGCAGCTAGAGCCCATCATCATCCTCATCTGGTTGTAAGTAGGCAATCTAGTATATTATTCGTGGCACTAAGCTCTAATTTACCTCACATTAAAGAAACACATAGTCCCCAGAACCACTTCAGCTTAATGTAGTGGTTCTGGTGTCTATAGCCTGTCCCTGCAGGCCTTTTAATGTAAACACGGCGGCACTGCAGCACTGGCGTTAGTTAACATGGCAAATCATATGGCTGGGGCATTGTGATGTCACATGGGGGGCGGCAAACTTTACTTTTGCCTTGGGCGGCAAAAATCCTTGTACCGGCCCTGGCTGGAGGGGGCTATGTGAGCTGTGGCCGCACAGTGTCCCATGGTAGTTAGCTGATAAACTGGCCGCACGGAGGAAATGTGTATGTGTGACTGTCTGCCTGTGACTGTGTGTGACTGTCTGCCTGTAACTGAGTGTGTGACTGTCTGTCTGTAACTGAGTGTGTGACTGTCTGCCTGTAAATGTGTGTGTGGGGCTGCAGGGATTTTGTAGAAGGGGGTGGGGGTTTTGTATTGGGACAGGAGTCTTTATAAGGGGGGATAAGCAGGGGATTTGTGGAAGGGGGTTGCGGGGGTTTTGTAGATGGGGCAGTACAGGATTTGTAGAAGGGGCAGGACAGAGGTTTTGTAGGAGGGGCAGGGCAGGACAAGGGTTTTGTAGGAGGGGCTGACAGCGGTTTTGCAAAGTTTACAAATTGTAAAAATAAAAGAAATAAAACCTTTAACATTTTTTACAGGTTTTTTGGGGGAGGGGGGTGGTGGGGGGTGCCAAGCACAGGATCCGCCCCGGGTGCCAAATGCTCTAGGTACGCCCCTGGCTGCATGGACAGAAACAAAAAGGAATTTATCTGCTAAGTGGAAGATTTTTGAGTAATGAGACTATAAGGGCATGATCTATACACTAACACTGCTTAATTAAGCTAAATTTGTTTTTATGCCTGTAGTGTCCCTTTAAAATGTGGTTTACTGCTTCCCATTCTTGAGTAAACTGGTGGATGGATATACAATGAATACCAATTTTAACTAACTCAGTGTCACGGTTCTCGCCACATCAAACAGACGGCTAGACGTGGTCACCCGTGGAGATCCCAACAAGGGACTTGAACCGGGGAACTTTGCAGTCCTGGTCCTGCTTCCTACCTCTAAGCCACAGCAGCTTTTGTATTCTGTGAGTCATTCCGGTCCTGTTCATCCTGGCTTGTCTATCACTCTGGGGGCTGTACCTTGAATTTGGCTGTGCTGCACCTGAACCTGATTAGACATTAGCAGGGTATTTAAACTCAGCCTCGCCCTGTGATCAGGATCAAGTCTTTGATCCTGTTGTGTGCTTTGTACCAGTGTTCCTGTTGTTTGAACTGCTACTTGTTATTGACCCCGGCTTCTGACTACGTTTACTCTGACCTCTGGCATCCCTTGACTTCGGCTACTCCTCGTTGTTCCTGTCTTCTGGCATCCTTTGACCTCGGCTATCCTTTGACGATCCTCCTGTTTGAGTCCTTGCCTGTCCTGCGACTTGGTACTTCATCCTGCACAGCCCCCGTGCACAGACCCACAGGCCGGGTGAATTCTTACCTGACCACCTTGGCCTGTGGCTATCTGCAAGGGTGAGCAACATATCTGCGCTACAGACTCCCAACCCAGGTAAGATCCTGACACTCAGCTCATAATATGTCACTTTTACGCTTACAGAATTACCAGCAGCTCAATTGTGTAAACATATGTTTAAAAAAAAGTCTCACATTATTTCATCTTGTAAAGAGGTGGTTTAAAATTAAAAAAATGCTATTTTTTTTTTCTGTATAAAATATATATATATATATACATATATATTTTTTTTTTTATCCATACTATTATTTCTTATGAATTACCAGCATTTTTGAATGCATGACCATTGAACAAACTAAATAGTAAAATGTGCTTCTTGTCAGGATTATTTACTAAAGTGAGAACGGTTAAGAATTCAAAGTGAATTATTATTATTGGCATTTATATAGCAAATAACACACAACTATAATTCAGCCCTTATGTAAGACGATTACAGTCCAATGACAGCTCAAACACCAAGTGCAGAGTCTCTCTTGTCCGGTTAAAAGTAGGTGCTGCGCCTAAATAGTCCTTATTTGGGAATATGTAACAACAACAAAAAAGAAAAACACACAAGATACAATTTAGTGTAGTATGTCAAAACTATAGTTAGTATAAATAATGTGCACTCACACTTTTATGGCGGTTCAATGCAGCGCCTGGGTGGAATAATTCTCGCCTAAGGATAGTGCAGTGCTGATTCTTCATATGGTTGTGGTTGTTGGAGGTATCCTCAAAGAAATAAAATTGATTTAAAAAATCATAATCTAGTGTATTATATTAAGCTTTGGAGCTGGGGTAGGTATAAATATAAAATGTGCACTCACATGTAATGGATCCGTAAGTTTGACTCCAAATTATCCACTCAGGGATATAGGTGTAGACAATCTTTCACCGTGGGTATATATGAAAAGGAACAAATAAAACCACAATAGCGTACACCGTAAATGTGTAGTGTAAAACACAATAAAACAAGATTTTAATAAACCTATTTACATGCTTAAGAGCAAAGCATGGTTGGCTCAATCTAATATGCTTTGGTGGTATTATCCTCACTAAGGTTGTAGCCCCCTGGTTTAAATAAGACAATTACAAAATGCTACAGGATTAATAGGTTGATGAGGACCCTGCTCAAAGGAGCTTACGATCTAGAATTCAAAGTGTATTTCAAAGTTTATGCTTAAATGTCTGAATAGGGAAAATTGTACAGCTGTTTTCAGTTTTGCTGTTTTGGCCTTAAATTTGAAATTCCCTTTGATTTCCCTTTGAATTGTTTTATGTTAAGAACACATTCTCATCAAATCCTCACTTTAATGAATAACATAGATAAGGTTATGGGCATTTCAGGGCTTAACGAGGAGGGCCAAGAAACAATACATGTAATAGGAAATGCATTTGAAATAACTGAATCCTAACTCCAAATGCAGCTGCAAAGGTGAGTCATATTAGTTTAATTGTTAATGTGTGATGACAACTATCAGTGCGAACACCAAGCAACTCACAGCATAGGCGTGTGCACGGGGGGTGTGCCGGGAGTGCCTGGGCACAGCCTAAACCCCGCGGCACGCCTATGGAGAGAGACCGGCAGGGGAGATCTCAGGATCTCCCCTGTGGGCTCATGTAGAGCTGGCGCTATCCAAGCGCCGGCTCTGCTCTCAGCCTCCATGGGCTGGTGGGGAGATCAAAGATCTCCCTCACCGGCCCACAGCAGCATGGAGGGAGGCAGGAGAGGACCTGGGGAGCTCTAGTCAGCAGCTCCGCCGGGTACCTCTCGCGAGATCTGAGCGTTGCCGCGGCAACACTCAGATCTCGTGAGAGTGAACTCTAACCCTCCGCAGGCTTGAGTTCACTCTCCACTGGACCACCAGGGAAGGCAGCAGTAACAAGGTTCCCATCTCCCTACATAAGGTAACAAGGAAGGGGGGATATTAACTGATCTTCCCCCACCTCCACTGGACCACAAGGGAAGGCAGCAGCATGGTCCCCTCTCAATACAAAAGGGAAAAAGGGAGGGGGGATATTTATTAACTAATCTGCCCCCACCCCCACAAACACCCAAACATACAGCACACACACACATACAGCACACACACACATACAGCACCCACACATACAGCACACATACAGCACGCTCACACACAGTACATGAACAGAACCCTCACAAACACACAGTACATGAACAGAACCCTCACACAGCACACTGACAGCACCCTCACAAACACACACAGCACACTAACAGTACCCTTACAAACACACAATGCCCACTAACAGTACCCTTACAAACACACAATGCCCACACACAGCACACAAACAACACCCTCACACACACAGTACACTAACAGCACCCTCACAAACATACAGCACCCAAACAGCACACGCACTCACACACAGCACACTAACAGTACCCTCACAAACTCACAACACCCACAAACAGCACCCTCACACAGCAAACACCCTCACACAGCACCTTCACACAGCACACTAACAGGACCCTAACAAACACACACAGCACACAAACAGCACCCTCACACACAAATAACACCCTCACACCGAGTACACTAACAGCACCCTCACAAACACACACACAAACACCCTCACCCACATAGCACACTACCAGCACCCTCAAACACACATCACACTAACAGCATCCTCACACAACACACAGCAGTGTGTGTGTGTGTGTGTGTGTGTATATATATATATGTGTGTGTGTGTGTGTGTATATATATATATATATATACACACACACACACACACACACACACACACGCGGCGTGTGCTTGTGCTTTAGGGTGCACACCCTAATGCAATAGGCTGTGCACGCCCGTCACTCACAGACAGCAGAAGAGCCCAAATAATTTACATATCGGTCACAAAGGTCAAAAACAACTTTGAAATGAGAAGAGTTCGAGAAGAAAAGAGTCTCAGGAAAAATGCCACCATATGGCAAAGACCAATAGTCATCACCAATGGTATATTCTCAGCATAGTTGCAAAATGCTGTTGAAGCACAGTGAACAGAGGTTTGGATTGGTGTCTCTGTGACCAGGTCTTAACAAAGATAGTATTGTATAAGCTTCACAGAGTTGGAATTTATGGCATGGCTGCCACTCAAAACCCCAAATAGCCAAGACCAGTATGGTACGATGCCAAACTGGTTGAACAAAACCTCTCTCACCATATTTTCTGTATCAATAAGGATTTAAGTTGGAAGAAAGTCATAATGCCCATATCGTCTGTTGGTAAGCGTTAAACATGGCAAGGATTTATACTGGTACAACAAACCATCTGAAGTTACTTAGTTAGTCTAATGATTTTTCTGGAAGGGCAGGTGTTGGTTAATGAAAAGGAGGCTATTTTACAGAATGAGGTGTCATTTTAGAGAAAACTGCTGTTCATACTTTTCATGCCATAATTTTTGAAGATTATAATACAGCCTACACACTGATAAACAAACTCAAGAGTGGTTTCAGTAAAATTACTTCTGAAGTTTCCCAGATAACCACATCAGAATATTACCAAACCTTTATTGGACATTCTAGAGTGTAATCTACGACATCTACAAGAGTCGAAGACCCATCTTCTTGAAGAATATCACCAAACTCACAGTTCAGCAATTGTATGATAGCATTCCAAGCAGGACTGAAGCTGGTTCTCAAGGTAAAGGGTGATCTTTCTCCTAATTAGTTCCTTGCTGCTAATATATCGTTAGGTGTTTTCATTATTTTGTTCATCACCTGTCAAGGGCATCACTGAATTAGGAGACCCGAAGGACCAATTGCTGCTGCTGTTAACTCTTTACCATATTTTTTAGAGAAATGTACCTTTTCCGATCTTTCTATAAAACAAACAAACAACTAAAACAAAAATGGAGATCACAAGAGGTCAATAATTGCAGCAATAAAGCAGCATTACGTGATTACGTACAGAATATATACGTTGGATGTCAATCATAGGTTATGTTTCTGCACAATTCATAAAGAAATAAAAAATGAGAGATGGATTTCCACGAAGAAAATGCCTAAAACAGCTGTAAGAGAAAAAAGATAATTAAAAAATATTATTCCTTAATTTATAAATATTTGACTGGCACCAGGTAGATGATATGCACATAGGCGTTTGTGCATCAGTGGCACTTGATCTGATTAATGAAGTCTTTCTAATCATGAGAGGAGAACGTGTTATCTACCTGGTGCATTCCCCCTGTTGTGTTCCTGCTAAGTGTTTTTAAATAAATAAAGGTATTATGGGATGTTCTTGCCATTTTATTCCAGGAAATCTGGCTTTCAGTTTTCGGTTCATTATATCTTAACTCACAATGCTGGGATACATGATAATGAAAACAGAAAAAGTGTGTGTTGGGTCTATTCATTAAGCCCTTAATAATCAAAGATATTTGATGCCACCGCATTTCTTTAGTGGTATGAAAACTCCTAGTCAATCCGCCATTACAGCATTCAAACAATAGCTTTATATGTGGATGACCCCCACTTCGCAAATCCTGCAGCTCAAGACCATCCTTCTATATGAGCAATGCAAATATTTTAATGAAAGCATTGATAATGACGCAAAAGTAATCTTTAAAATTGTCTTTTTTTTCATAACTTATTTCTCAAATATGGGTTCAAATCTCTCCTGCAACATACAGCACAGCAGACTTGCACTACAGCAGATTTACAGCAGTCAACGCATTTTGCACTTGTTCAGCACTTTAACTAGACTCCATCATCGCAATCTGGTTCCTAAAGATCCATCCGTGGATTGTTAACCTTTTTACTGTTGGTATTGCATAAATCAGTCATTCTATTTTGATATTTGAGAATTAAAAAGCCTAGATAGTGTTGACAGAATTATATTATCATTGAAATTTCAAAACACTCAATAAATATTACAAGATAAAGTAAAAACTATTTTCTTCTGAATTTCATGATTGATGGCCCCGTTACTGTATACTTCCCACAGGGATGGTGAAAGGGGCCAAGCAAAATCATGGTTCCAAGACCACTGTCTAATCTGCTGGTCCTAGACTGTGGTCAACTTATGTTTAATCCTGCTCCAAATGTGCAACAGAGTAGTGGTTCAGGCATAACTTTGTGTGATGTGCAAGCCCTGCCTACGGCTTCTCATTAAGCACATGCAAATAAACTATGGTGGATATAGTCTCGGAAGATGTTTTATACACTACCATTTTGTGCTCTCACACATGTACTTACAGGTGAAGACCTGTATGTGTATGCGTGTGACATGTGGAGAGAGAGTTCCACTTTAGTACTTTAGCATATCCTCCTTTCTATTCTTCCCATGGGTTCCATCAAGCAAAAACAAGGGGAAAAAAAAGTTGAGTCTAATTGAAGTCATGCTCAACTTAATTATAATATTTGTTTTTGCTTTGTATATTTGCATTTTGGGCGGATTATCCATCATATACACTGAACAAAATTATAAGTGCAACACTTTTGTTTTTGCCCCCATTCTTCGTAAGCTGAACACATATCTAAGACTTTTTCTATGTACACAAAAGGCCTATTTCTCTCAAATATTCATAAATCTGTCTAAAGCTGTGTTAGTGAGCACTTCTCCTCCTTTGCGGAGATAATCCATCCACTTCACAGGTGTAGCATATCAGGATGCTGATTAGACAGCATTAATATTGTAAAGGTGTGTCTTAGGCTGGCCACAATAAAAGGCCACTCTAAAATGTGCTGTTTATGATGAAGCACAATGCCACAGATGTCGCAAGTTTTGAGGAAGTGTGCAATTGGCATGCTGACTGCAGGAATGTTTACTAGAGCTGTTACCCATGAATTGAATGTTAATTTCTCATTTCTCTAGCCATCTCCAAAGGCATTTCAGAGAATTTGGAAGTACATCCAACCGGCCTTACAACCGCAGACCACATGTAACCACACCAGCCCAGGACCTCCACACCCAGCATCTTCACCTCCAAGATCGTATACGCCGATCCAGAGCATCCCAAACATGCTCAATGTGTAACATGTCCGGTGAGTATGCTGGCCATGCAAGAACTGGGATGTTTTCAGCTTCCAGGAATTGTGTACAGATCCTTGCAACATGGAGCCGTGCATTATCATGCTGCAACATGAGGTGATGGTCGTGGATGAATGTCACAACAATGGGCCTCAGGATCTAATCACGGTATCTCTGTGCATTCAAAATGTCATCAATAAAATGCACTTGTGTTCATTGTCCATAACATACTCCTGTCCATACCATAACCCCACTGCCACCATGGGCCACTCAATCCTTAATGTTGACATCTGCAAACGGCTCACCCACACAATGCCATACACACTGTCTGCCCTCTGCCCTGTACATTGAAAACACCTCTCCAAAGTGCAAGACGCCATTGAATGTGAGCATTTGCCCACTCAAGTCGGTTATGACGAAGAACTGCAGTCAGGTCGAGACCCCAATGAGGACAACGAGCATGCAGATGAGCTTCCCTGAGACGGTTTCTGACAGTTTATGCAGAAATTCTTTGTTTATGCAAACCGATTGTTGCAGCAGCTGTCCAAGTGGCTGGTCTCAGACAATCTTGGAGGTGAAGATGCTGGGTGTGGAAGTCCTGGGCTGGTGTGGTTACACGTGGTCTGTGGTTGTAAGACCTATTGGATGTACTGCCAAATTCTCTGAAATGCCTTAGGAGATGGCTTATGGTAGAGAAATGAACTTTCAATTTAAGGGCAACAGCTCTAGTGGACATTCCTGCAGTCAGCATGCCAATTGCACGCTCCCTAAAAACTTGTGACATCTGTGGCATTGTGCTGCGTCATAAAACATCACATTTTAGAGTTTCCTTTTATTGTGGCCAGCCTAAGGCACACCTGTGCAATAATCATGCTGTCTAATCAGCATCTTGATATGCCACACCTGTAAGGTGGATGGATTTTCTCGACAAAGGAAAGTACTCACTAACACAGATTTAGACAGATTTGTGAACAATATTTGAGAGAAATAGGCCTTTTGTGTACATAGAAAAAGTCTCAGATCTTTGAGTTCAGCTTATGAAAAATGGGGGCAAAAACAAAAGTGTAGCGTTTATGATTTTGTTCAGTGCATTTAAGTGCAGTGTTTTTGTGCTGTTTACATAGGATAGGTAGAAGGTTACCTATCAAGCAAGATTTGCAGTTTGAGTTTTTTTTATTTAATTTTTTTATCTATTTATTTGTTTTTATGTGGCACCCATATAATACTTTTGCAATGTGTATGTTACCTGGTCTATGCAGGAATTAAAAGATACAGTGGTGTTCAAGTATTTAAACTGTAAATTGTGTTTATCTGACAACAAACTTGAAAATGTTGCTTACCCTGAGATTTTAAATCAGATATTGTGGACTGTATTTGCAAATCAATTTTCAATTCATCATAATTCATTACTAAGTGCATAAAGCCCAATATGTGACATAACATTCTCCAACAGGGGTTTTTCGAAGATTAGTTGGAAAATTGGATGGACAGGTGTAGGGGTACCACGACAAAAGGCCGCATCGGGAGCTGGATGGAGGGAGGAACATACTGGATGCATTGTGGATTCAGCACTATCTATCTCTACCTTTTACCATAGTATTTCCTATCTTTCTCTTAATGAACGACCTACATTTATCATTTTTTATTATTATTTTATTACTTATATAGCGCCATCAGATTCCGTAGCGCTGTACAATGGGAACTGTCTGAACAATCGAATCACAGCTTGATAAACTTTAAAATTGCCTTTGCAAATATATAAACATATGTATGGTTGATCACCTATATTCTATACCAAGTAGAATTTCAACAACACTGTATTACTATGATTGTAACTACTAACTATGTCTGTCTCTTCTGTTACTGGTGTAACCCTAACAAAAAAATGTAAAAAAAAAAAAGGTTTAAAAACATATGACATAACACTACATCTTTTGGCAATAACAACACTTAAAGGACCACTATAGTGCCAGGAAAACATACTCGTTTTCCTGGTACTATAGTGCCCTGAGGGTGCCCCCACCCTCATGGTCCCCCTCCCGCCCGGCTCTGGAAAGGGGAAAGGAGTTAAAACTTACTCTTTTCCAGCGCTGGGCAGAGAGCTCTCCTCCCCCGATCCTCCTCCTCCTCTCTGCCCCGTCGGCTGAATGCGCACGCGCGGCAAGAGCTGCGCGCGCATTCAGCTGGTCACATAGGAAAGCATTCATAATGCTTTCCTATAGACGCTGGCGTGCTCTCACTGTGAAAATCACAGTGAGAAGCACGCAAGCACCTCTAGTGGCTGTCAATGAGACAGCCACTAGAGGAAATAGGGGAAGGCTTAACCCATTCATAAACATAGCAGTTTCTCTGAAACTGCTATGTTTATGAAAAAATGGGTTAACCCTAGAAGGACCTGGCACCCAGACCACTTCATTAAGCTGAAGTGGTCTGGGTGCCTAGAGTGGTCCTTTTTAATATCTATAGTTTTGTAAAGGTGTAGAAGTGAGCAATCCTTATTATGGTGAATAAAGTTCTAATCTGACCTTGAACTGGTGTGTATGTTGTCAATATAACCCATTATTCCAGATATAATAAACACATAAAATAAATCATGCAATTCAGAATGCAAATGAATCATAAAATCTGAGTAAAGCGTTTTAGATTACAGCATGTAATGCAATTTATCACATTATATGATAACACCTGCAGTTTAAACCATCAGGATAATTCAGAGATTATTAACATTAGGTAAATGTGACCCTCTGACAATGGCATGTATAATTAAGCCACACACTAAAAATCATTCTAAATTAAAAAAAATAATCCCATTGCATCAAAGGAAGCTGGTCGTAAATGGATTAAATCACTTCAGTTATTGGCTTGCCTGCTCAAAACATCAGGCTTCTAACATTCTAAAATCATTTCAAAAACCCTGTGACTGTTCTTCTGAGTAAAATATTGCATATTAGTACATAGTGACATGTAGTAATTAGAATGACATCCCATACCTAATTTCTTTGGAAGAAAGCATGTTTATTTCCAATAAGATTTTATGGCAGTTTTATTGAATAAAATAGCAAATCACCCCCTGTATCCCATACTCCTGGGAAAGGAATGTTAATTCATGTTCTTCCCATGATTCCGATTTCTTAAGTTTTTAACTCTACAATAGATCTGCCTCGACTGCTGTGTCCTATATTGGTTTATTGGTCTTAATGGTCGAGAAGGAGTTAACATTATCTTAAGAATCTCTTTAACTTTCTTACCTGCTCTGTTCCTCACATTAGCCTCCAGCGGGTCCAGTCTTTGCAATTTAATAGCCCTACAGCTGCCCTGATTATATCACTAAATGTGTTTTAGTTGATAGCTCGCGTCTCACTCCTTTCAATAGTGTCTCAATTGAGTCATGGGGTGCAAACAGAAATACTTCTTTTGAAGCACAATACAATGCAGATAATGTGGTTTGAGCAGCAAATTACATATTCTTTTATACAGATAGAGCTCTTGTGCCCAAGGATGCTGAATACAAAAAGGATGACACAATCAGAAGTAATGCCAATGGGTGAATCTAGGTATTAGACCATTTAATTCAAGCATGTTCTCTTAACCTATCCTGAATGAGTACTGCACACAATGACACATAGTAGTGTTGTTCCTCTTCAATCAGGGGTGGAATTACTAGATAAACAGTTTAAGTAGATTGTATGGGGCTGTTTCTGTATACAGAGTCTCAACTTCCGACTCAATTTACCTCCTGCTATGCTACGCTGCCATTGATGCTCCCATCAACAGTCCTTTATGTTGTTTCATTCACTATGCAGGTCATTATGATGTCCCTCCCTCCCACCACAAAGCTTTGTAGTGTTCAATTCCTTTGCAATACAGGTTTGCTTTTTCCTTTGTGACTACATTGGTTCCTTGAACCCTCTTCTTCTCCAAATTATTGCTGCTGTCTTTCCCTGGAGAGCCTTGTGATGTTGGTCCCAGACATTCAAAGATGGATCTTTATTGCTCTCCATCTGTATCCCATGGCCACATGGAAACAAAATAATTTAATACAGACTCCATATAGTTCCAAGACTCTACAGTTTGAATCTATGTTGACAAAGAGTTTCTGCCAATCTAGACAAGCATCTGATTTGTTGCTTCCTTGCATGTCCCATGATAGACAGAACACACTGACTTTTTAATGACCATGCATTGGCTATACATGTTTAGCTCTTAATATTTTAACCACAATCCCTGGTTCTTCAATGATATCTCATCTATCTCTCTATTACTCTTTTATACACTCAATCTCCATTTTCCAAACCTCTAAGTCTTAATTCCTCTCCACACCTGGGATGGACTTGTTGGTGAGAGTACTGAGGTTTAGTTATAACAAGGTGGCATGTTTCTCAGTTAGACATTGAGAAATCCTTAAAATACCCATGAGATGTTTAATATTAGACTCATCTTATAATCACCATTAGGTGGGAGACAATTCTTGAATACTGCATGACTAAGCAACTTAAAGATTTTTAGGTGATTCTAAACTTTTGACATTAATTGATTTTTCTTTTCTTGTCTTAAAAGAAATGGACTGGATTTGTATAAATGGTTTTACTGCAGGGGACTTGAGCTATTTCCTCATCTTTCTCAGTCTAATCCAGTCTTTGTCTTCTACCTCTGTCTATTTGTAACTGTTTATCGTTCTCACTTCCACAATTTATCCGTGGGTCTTTCTCCATGGTACCACCTCAACTTACCACCTTCCCTACACTACTACCTTTGGAATAGTGATTACACATATTCTAGATGCAACAGGCTAATATTCTGGGCTCCAATGCAGTTAGCAAAGATGTAATATCTGTTTGTAGGACTAATTAAACAAGGCTAGTGTGCAGCCCTGATGTTCAGCGTCTCCACCCTCTGCATGGAGACACTAAACTTTCCCCATTGAGGTGCATTGATTCAAGGATGTTGATTGGCCAGGACTGCCTTTTGCTCCGTCCTCCCCATACCCTCCAGCCCTCTTAACTGATATCACTAGAATTGGTGATCTCAGCCAAGCCAATGCTTTCCTACAAGAAAGCATTGTAATTGGCTAAGAACATCACTTCTGATTATGTCAGCCAAGGAGGTGAATCAGGAGCGGAGCCAGTGCTGGGAGGGGGCAGTTGGTTAAAAATGTATTATAACACTATAGGGTCAGGAATACCCATTTGAGTTCCTGGCCCTATAGTGTTCCTTTAAAGAGGCTGGGTGCCCATGGTCTGGCTACTCTACCATCTGTCAATAAGTCTATGATGTAATCCACATCCATAGGATACATCACATCTGAGAGATGAATAACTACGATGAATGTTAACAGAGTACAGGCTTAGCTTTATAATAGTATCTGATTTCCACACAAATAGGTGGTTAAAATGGCCAGTTTGCCTGAGAGTATGCTCAGTGATCCACACTGTGATTTTAACTTCTTTTCAGCGTCTGCAGTGGCTGTTAGTTTAAGAGTTTGTGATGATTACCTCAGCTTGTGTTTAGGCCTTAGAATTTGAAACTAATCCATTTTGACCCAGTTTGGGGATCAATAAACCTGTACAACCATCAACCTGAATCAGTATTTCCTGACCCTGTGCAGTCTAATGAATCAGTGTTAGGCATATGTCTTTATTCATTAGGCCATGTAAGACCATACTGGAACAACACAAAGGAATATGCCAAGCAAGCCACAGACCATTTTCTTCCTTGCCATACACTCAGAATCAGCTTGGGGATGGTATTCTAGAATCACAGCAAACAAATCATCAGATTTGCCTTTTTTGTTTAATGCAAACCTTTTGTGTACATTTCCCATAATCCTCCTCTCGCGAGGGTCGACAGGTCACTAATATAACAGGCTGCAAGATGCATGGCAAAGCCATCCGTTTTAATTAGATGTTTTTGTTTGTTTGTGACATAGCTTGTCAATCATTGTCAAAGACGTTCTTATACTGTGTGTATTTATTCAAAATATTATAGAATTGGTTGTTATCAGCAATTGTTCTCAGACAAAATGCACAGAACTTGAAGGTTTTAATTAAAAGATTCCTTACTGTGGCTCCAGTACTGATTTAAGAAAGGTAGGATTTAAAGTAAAAGACTGGAATACAAAACAGCGTACAGGACTGGAATTTTTAATCCGTTGGGAGGTGTATCCTGCGCTATAGTTTAAAGGAGAGATGAAGATAAGTGGGGATAAATTACAATAACTTTGTATCACAGACTGTACAATCTGACTCATAATAATATTTGTTGCAGCTGACAATTATTCCCACTAGATGGTGTAGTTATGAAATTATGCAGCTCATGGAACGTTGCGTGTTTCTTCTGATTGTGATGAAAGAAAAATCAAGAATGATATGATATAAAACACACCAGGCTGTCTGTTGGATTCCTAATATCTGTGGGCACACAGATCCAAAACACGGTTTTAAATGCTTAACTCAAAATAAAAAAATAAATAATATAGTATTCTCTTGCTTAAAAAAAATGCTTATTTTATATATATATATATATATATATATATTATATAAATATTAAAAAGAAATTGGTATTTTTTTTTTTTTTAGATGTTTTGTTAAACTTTCGCCAAGATAATCAGATGGAACCGATACATGAAACTTAATATCAGTGTGTTATTCTTTTTACATTAGTAATCGTTGTGTCTGCTCTTTTCTCTATATCTGTATGCACAAACAGTTTATACGCTAGATGAATGATGGCATGCTAATCCTGTTGCTTGCATGCTAGAGGCAGCCGATGAACAGAAAAAAAATGAAGAAATCCTATTAGCATGCGTATCTTTTTGAATAGAAACAAAAATGATACAAAAAATATATTACACACGTACATTCTAATTAACTTCAAGTCTAGGATAGGACCTGCCATATACTGTAACTAAACCCCCATTATTTTTGCTCAGTTTAGGTTTAACTACTACATTCTGTGAGTTTTGAAATTGCTGTTTAGTGAATGAGTGAGTGCGCTAGATCTTGTATGTTATCTATATACTGAATCCAGCAAGCTCACTCTATGAGCTAGCTTCAATACTCACAAAATGTTATGCTGTTTAAAAACTTGACTTGGGCAAAATGGGGTTTTAGTTACAGCATGTAATTGACATTGCCATAATGCTAATTGACTCAATTTTGGGAATGTCCTATTTTAGCAACTTAAGGTATGTTTTTATGAGATTTACCCACTCATTTAGGAAATCCATCCTCCTGAGGCTCTCTGCAGTGCAAGGTTAAATAGGTCTGAAGAATGAGACACCTATTTTTTATTTATGCAAATTTACATTTTGTGCAAATTTTGCAGCTTTTCAACACTTTCAAAACAGTTATTTTCAGTAAAACGATAAAATGTACCTCAATCTTGGAATGTGTACCTGGCACATGAACATAGAATTGTGCAGTATTATTTGGCATGATTTTCCATGTATAAATCTTTAAAAATAATATTAAGTGAATTTACATAATTTTACATTTTCATTTGTTAATGGTTTATAGAAATGCGTTCAGGATAAAAAGAAATACATACTGTAATATACAATATGTTTTAGCTTACATATTCCAGATCTGAAATATAACTTTAGAAGTAGAAATACAATTAAATGGCCAAATATCTTGTATTGAGAACCTGATGGTCTTTTGGGAACATGTGTTACAAAAATATCATCAGAATGTAAGATTAATGCCTATAGGTGGGCAAAATGCAAATATCCAGAAAGTATAGTTGCTAGGCAGGAAATTGTACAAAGTGCCTCTGCCTTGAGGAAAAGATTGGAAACTGGTCTAATGGACTAGACTTTGCTTTGCAGTACTTTGCAATCCAAAATGGAATTTGAAACAAGTATATGTAGCGTGGGAGGAAAGCACATAATAGCCAAACAACGTTTACCAATCCTATGATAGATTTTCATAATTATTACATTTGTAAATCAAGAACTTGTGCTAGGTGCCACTGGCTGCTAAGGTAAAGTCATCTGAATCAATGGTTTGTGCCAGGAACCCAAATCATCTATACAATTATGTATATATAACAGAATAAATTCAGTAAAATTCGTTCATAAGACTTTTCCCATTAGCAGAAGGATCTCACTTGATTTTTGAGTGTAGCAGTGAAGTGATAGGGATCAGCTAGTTGCAGTAACGTTCTGTGACCTCATGGCTATGATGACCTAGTTGCAGTAACATTCCGTAACCTCATGGCTATGATGTGCTTGCCTTAAGCATTAGAGACTCATTCAATTAGTATGGGGACATAATTAGTAGTAAAGGAATGAGTAGTAAAAGAAGGAGTTATTAACAACTGCTCTTAACTACTCTTGGTTTTCTAAAATATTTTTTTTTTCTGTCTAATATTTACTATTATCTCTCTATTTGATTCCACTCACTGAAATGTTATATTTTACTTTGTTCCAACACTGGAAACAGAAATGTTGAATGTTAGAGGCAGTTATGTTACTGTATCCAGCTGAAACCCATAATTTTGGCTTGTTTTGATAAATTGATTCAAAAACTTAGGAGTCTTTCTGTCCTTTCCACACATGACTCATTTCATTTTTCTCCAACATGAGTCACTTTTCAAGAAAAATTTGGAAGTAGTTGTAATTGTGTCTGCCTTGCAAACATTAGAAAAAGCACAAACTCATTTTTATGTTTACTTTTGTTTATCATATTTTCTGTCCTCTCTGGGGATGCAAGTGAATTAAAATGAATCCAAAAAGGATGAGATCCAGCATTTGCTACATAAACAAAAATCCGGAAATAACAACTGCTCCCCGGATACCAGAGTAGGTTGTGACACGTGCAGACATGGCTATGACAAGCAGCCTTCTGTTTAAAGTGTACACGTGATTAAATCTTTGCCCAGATTGGTATTTAAACGTCTTTGTTTATATAGATATTAACCTGAAGCAGAGCAGCCGTAACTGCTCATTTTAATGCAACGGTCCTACTCTGCCTTTGAATTAAACTTAAGCAGCTGTGTTAGTTGAAGTGCAATAATGTAAAATAAATGAGTTCAGTGCTAGGTGATATCTTTTTATGTGGACCAACCATTAAATGAATCAACAAAGCTCAGTGGTGATACAGATGTCAAATGAGGAGAAATTCTTATGCAAGGTAATGCCTGTACTGCAGGGGATCAAAAACTTTGCACAGTTTACTGTCTAATATTTGATTTAACAATTTGCAGGGTGCCAACAATTGTAGTGAGGCTAGTACATGTGGGTAGGCTGGCAAGGGGGCAGGATGGCAGTTGCCCCTCCAGATGTCTAGTATGGCTAATCCTGCTCTGCAACAAGGGGTTGTGGACTGCAATCCTCACATCATGATGACTATGTACGATGTCCCTAGATGTGTTTGCAAGGTACAAGGTGAGATAAAACAATGTGCATTATGTTCATACCACATGCTGTTTGCCATTGATGGCAATGAAGTCACAGGAAACATATTCTTAATCTCTTAAATATGTCTATATTCTCCTTTATGCTTTGTAGATCATATTGATAGAGGCTTCAGATATCTTTAATGTCAAACTTCGCAACTCTAGCAGCCTTCATCTGTCGTATCCAGAGCTGCCATCAGGGGGTAACAACCATGATGGTTGTCATGGGCCCGGCGGCCCTGGGGGCCCGGGCCCCACATGGAGTGGCGAAACTGCTGCAGGTGCATCTGCCCCGGGACCCATCAGATGGCCCAAGCATTTAGGGCCACCCGATGGGCCCTATATCTTCAGGGGAAGGGTCAGCGCTGCGGCCGTGTAATTGCACAGCCTGGCCCCTTTAAAAAAAATTGCGGCTACACCGCGAGTGCTGCTGGGAGCAAGTGATGGCCGGTCACTTCCTCCCAGCTTACTCCACGCAGGGGAAAAGGGAGGGCAGAGGAGAGGAGAGGACAGGAGAGGACACCAGAGGCCTCCGCTCCCATCATCCCCAGCCACCCTCCTGCAACTTAAAGGTAAGAGGAGGGTGGCTGATAAATGAGGTGTGTGTATGTCAGAATGTATATATGCCTGTGTGTGTGTCAGTATGTATGTCTGTGTGTCAGTATGTATGTCTGTGTGTGTATATGTCAGTATGCATGTATGTCCGTATGTCTGTATGTATGTATGTGTCTATCTGCATCTTGGTGTGTATGTCAGTATGTATATATGTCTGTATGTATGTCTGTTTGTCAGTATGTATGTATGTCTGTGTGTGTATGTCAGTATGTATGTATGTCTGTGTGTGTATGTCAGTATGTCAGTATGCATGTATGTCAGTATGTATATATGTCTGTGTGTGTATGTCAGTATGTATATATGTCTGTGTGTGTGTATGTCAGTATGTACATGTCTGTGTGTGTGTCAGTATGTATGTGTGTATGTATGTGTGTCAGTATGCATGTACGTCAGTATGTATGTCTGTGTGTGTATGTCAGTATGTATATATGTCTGTATGTATGTCTGTGTGTTTGTCAGTATGTATATATGTCTGTGTGTGTGTCAGTATGTATGTATGCCTGTGTGTGTGTTTGTCAGTATGTCTGTATGTGTCTATCTGTATGTGTGTATATGTCAGTATGTATATATGTCTGTCTGTATGTATGTCTGTGTGTGTGTGTATGTCAGTATATGTGTGTATGTATGTATCTATCTATCAGTATGCATGTATGTCTGTGTGTGTGTATGTCAGTATGTCTTTATGTATCTGTGTATGTATATATCTGTCTGTGTGTGTCTGTATGTATGTATATCAGTATGTATGTATGTGTATGCCAGTATGTATGTATGTATGTCTGTTTGTCAGTATGTATGTCTGTATGTATGTGTGTGTGTGTGTCAGTATGTGAGTATGTATGTACGTCAGTGTTGCTGTCAGTATGTGTGTGTGTGTATCTGTGTATGTGTCTATATGTGTGTATGTCTGTTTCAGTATTTGTGTCTGTTTGAATGTGTGCATCTTTCTGTGTGTGTGTCTGTGTCCTTTTGTGTCTGTGTGTCTGTGTGTGTGTGTATTCCTGTGGCCGGGGCTTGGAGGCAGGCACCCGGGGGCCCAAACCTTGAGCTGTGTTAGGGGCCCCACAATTTCTGATGGCGGCCCTGGTCATATACATATACTACATGCTCCAGATGAGTAGGTCCATCCACACGAAGAAGGCCATTCCTTTGTACTTGCCCCCAAGCCAAAATGTGTCAGCCTTCATCTAGTAGTAGAGTTAGTCTGGCAATCATAGGTCTTGCCAAGGTACTGGGTATCATGCAAACTGAATCTGGCTTGTAAAGTTTGTAGTTGTGCACAATATTACCAATGTACCACAACAGAGTATACAATTACAGACATGTCAGTCGTGTTCTGGCTGTTGATGGCAGTAGTAGTATCCAATAACAGATGTAGAGATACAGAGAAAGTTGTTTGGATGTTGAGATTCCAAACACGAAATGAGTGCAAGTAGGTACAAGTTTTTTGTGTGGGATACCAAGTAGATGTCCTACTATGCAACAGAAGCAAGAACTGTGATTATTCAAAAACTGACTGATTTTATGGATTGCCCTCTAATGGCTTCATGAAAAACCATCATGAGACATTTTGACTTGAAAAATGTCTGCTTTTAATTATCTGAAAAATATGAATATTTTTAATCTTCACTAAAAGATCATCTCATAAACTCCCTAGTATTTCTGTAAAGTAGAATATAATATAACTTTAATTCCATCACAACTTTTTTCTTTAAAACAATACCATGTAGAGAAAAATGGTATCAAAAGCAAGCTTCTCTGGAAATTTCCCAACTTCTTGGTTGGTTTTACCAAAACCATTCTAGGTCCAAAACTAGAGAAATAGGTGTAAATGGAATGTCCTTCAGAGAAGTAAACCTTTAATCAAAATCATAATTAGATGGGTGTTACACTGTGGACGAGGAAGAGAAGGTTACGTCAAGCACATCATTTCAGGACAGAGATAAAATGCCACTTAAGGACATCTTAATTTAGATGAATCTGAAGGTTCTTCCTAAAACTACATATACAAACGAAGATGAAAGTCCTGCTGAATTCCATTATTTTATATTTCTATTTTTGTGATCCTGTTCTCAAGATTCCTTATTCCGTTTGCATTTAAAAAAACTCTATTCTTTGAAGATGCATATAGAAACTCAAAGTACAGAAAAGTAGTCAATGTTGTTATATTATGTTAAAGCTTTTACGTTCGAACTGTAGAGTTTTACTACACAAATCAAAAGACTATGAGACAACATGAATGAACTGGTAATAGTTCAGAAAGCTGTTGAAGAATAGATAAAAAGGCTATTAAAGGTTGCAAGTCTGGAAATGGCTCATATAATATATATTCTTGTATACCACAGGGAATTTTAATTATATTAATATTTGCAGTAGAGTTCAACTGGATTCATATATAAGAGAATTTCTGGGTAAAGACCTCACCATTTACATAGTCATGTAAATGGTGATTGCTCTTCTTTTAGAACTTTGCACCAAAATTTCTCTTTATATACGTCATAGTCATATTACAAGAACAAAAGTAAGTATGCACCTAATTGTTAAATATTCACATTACAAGGCTAAGCGAACACAGAGATGCCTCCAATACTGAATTAGCATGTATCACATGAGAAACATAAAATGCATTCATAAACAATTGTGCAGGACAAAGCAAAACTTGTACTACTGCTGTGAAGCCACTCTGCCCACCAAGGTTAATTCCATGGTTCACACCACCAATAAATGTTCCTGGGTGATTCCTTTCAAGATCATTTTTAAACAAATATTTCCAGTGACATCTACCGGTTTCAGGAGATGCAGTCTCAATTCCTAAGGGCATTCTGTTTGAATCTATTTGTGAAACATATCATTATACTGTATATCATGGACCAGGGCTAGGCACCTTCGGCACTCCAGATGTTGTGGACTACATCTCACATAATGCCCTTACAGCTATAATCTGACAAAACATCAAGTAAAATGTACTTATATGGAGTGCCAAAGATTGCCTATCCCTATCATGGACATTAATAAAAAGTTAATCGTGTAACAGCCTCTTTACTGGAAAAAAGCTTTCCAGTAAATGTTATTTACTTTCCACTAGGTTTCCCCATGGTGTTTAGCTTTGCCCTCTGTTTAGGCCAATCTTATTATTCTAAAACAATAAATATAAGTGGTGTGGTTAATACAGCACTATCTACCACAACATCCTAGGGTAGAACTCTACAAAGCCAACATAAAACAGAATTAACTAAAACACAATGGATGATATGGGGTATAATTCACACCCTAGTGTGCACCCAGGTGGGGAACACAAATTAGTGATTGAAAGCTGGAACAACAGAGCAGCCACCACAGGCCCGGATCTTGCTGCTTGCATCTTGATATCATTCTACTGACCATGGATTATACCTTCGTCCAAGGCCGGACTGGGAAAAAAATTAGGCCCGGGCATTTTTCAATCAGAGCGGCCCCCTAAGAAGGGGGTGGGGCCAGAGAGTGTGTGTTTTGTCATCACTAATGACAACACGCCCCCTCTCAAAGTGAGCATGTTGGTTCAATGCCCAGAGCCCTGCTGAAGAGCTCTGGCATTAGAAAAAGGCCCTGAATTTGTTCTGCGCAGCGCAAGCAAATTTAATAACATGCTTGTGCTGTGTTTGCTTTTAAATTGTCTCTGGTGTCTCCACAAGTGGGATACCAGAGGACAAAAGGGCCAGGAAAGTGCATGGTGCATATGTTTGGAGCCTGCTTGTGGGATTGTGTGTGTGTAGAGTGTGGTGTGGTATTGCATAAATAGGTCAATTTAATTTGTGTTTGTGGTGTAATATGTGTGGCTAGGGGCTGTAGAGAGTGTGTGTATAGGGGGCATAGTTTTATAGGGGATGCAGCGAGTGTGTGCATATGGGCTGAAGTGTGTGTACATAGGTGACGTAGTGTGTGTAGGGGTTGCAGAGAGGGTGTGTTTAGAGAATGTTGTATGTGTTTGCTGACAAGGAATGTAGTGTGTGTGTGTAGGAGATCTACTGTGTAAAGGACCCAGTGTGTGTGTGTGTGTGTAGAGGATTAAGAGTGCATATAGGGTAAGGGATCTAGTGTGTATCTGGAGCGTAATGTGTGTAGTGGTGCAGTGTGAGGGGTGCTGTAGTGTGTGTGTGTGTGTGTATGTATATATATATATATATATATGGACTTATTGTATGTGTGAGGGGCGCAGTGTGTGTATGTAAGAGGGGTGCTGTGTGTGAGGGTGTTTTTATCTGCTGTCACATTCTAGGTTTCTAATTTTCTTTGTCTGTTAACTCACTGAGCGTTATTTTATATATATATGTGTGTGCTGTATATGTGTGTGAGTGTGCTGTGTGTGTGAGTGAGGGTGCTGTGTGTGTCTGGGTGCTGTGTGTGTCTGGGGGGTTCTGTGTCTGGGGGGTGTGTCTGTCTGGGGGTGCTGTGTGTGTCTGTGTGCTGTGTGTGTCTGGGTGCACTGTGTGTCTGGGTGTTGTGTGTGTCTGGGTGCTGTGTGTGTCTGGGTGCGCTGTGTGTGTCTGGGTGCGCTGTGTGTGTCTGGGGGTGCAGTGTGTGTCTGGGTGCAGTGTGTGTCTGGGTGCGCTGTGTGTGTCTGGGTGCTGTGTGTGTCTAGGGGTGCTGTGTGTGTCTGTGTTCTGTTTGTGTCTGGGGTGCTGTGTGTGTCTGGGGCGTGTGTGTGCTGGGTGCACTGTGTGTCTGGGTGTTGTGTGTGTCTGGGTGCTGTGTGTGTCTGGATGCTGGGTGTGTCTGGGTGCACTGTGTGTGTCTGGGTGCACTGTGTGTGTCTGGGTGTTGTGTGTGTCTGGGTGCTGTGTGTGTCTGGGTGCAGTGTGTGTCTGGGGGTGCTGTGTGTGTCTGGGTGCAGTGTGTATCTGGGTGCGCTGTGTGTGTCTGGGGGTGCAGTGTGTGTCTGGGTTCTGTTTGTGTCTGGGGTTGCTGTGTCTGTCTGGGGGTGCTGTGTGTGTCTGGGGGGTGCTGTGTCTGGGGGTGCTGTGTGTGTGTCTGGGGGGTTCTGTGTCCGGGTGCTGCTGTGTCTGGGTGCTGTGTGTGTGAGTGAATGTATTTTTTATTTAAATATTTTTTTTTACTAATAAAAAAAAAAAATTATATTTCCCCCACTCCCTTCTTACCTTTATCCTGGGAGGGGGGGAGGAGGAGATCCGTTCTGCCTGGGGGGTGGGGTGCCATGCTGCCTTCCCTGGTGGTCCAGTGGTGAGAGTGAACTCTAACCTGCAGGTTAGAGTTCACTCTCGTGAGATCTGAGCGTTGCCGCGGCAACGCTCAGAATCCCGCGAGAGGACCGGCGTGAGCTCCCTCACCCAGCCGGCGGCCGCTTCTCCCTGCCTCTGGGCTGGTGAGGGAGATCTTTGATCTCCCCACCAGCCCACGGACACACATAGCAGGGCCGGCGCTCGGATAGCGCTGGCCCTGCAGGGGCCGGCCGGGGAGATCCCCTGCTGGCCTCGGCCCCACGGCCATCGCGGCCCAACGGGCATTTGCCCGGTATGCCCGATGGCCAGTCCGGGCCTGCCTTCGTCCATTAAAAACGCTTTTCCGGTAAATGTTAGTTACTTTCCAGTAGAATAACCCATGGGGTTGAGGTTAGGGCACTGTGTAGGACATTCTTATTATAACACAATTATGTTGACAAACCATTTTTGTCACAACTTACCTTGCCACCATTCCCACCACCAGGTTGCTTCTTCAAGACCAGCAGCCACAAATTGTGTGTCCACTTGACCAGTCAGTTTGGGCTACATGCATCAATGATAGTGGTGTCACGACTCACTAGCAAATGCTAACACCTGTTAGGAATGCATGATCAGTATACTTCAAAAGCCCATCCAGTGGGCACAGCCCCACACAATAAATTATCTCTCCTGAACTATAAAGACTGTGTGGTATTAAAGCATTATTCATCAGTCTAAAAATAATTGTTCACTGCTCTAAAAGCAGTGGGGTTTATATAATTACAACTAATGCTTGGCTTATTACATAACAATATAGTTTTCTGTGTTGTGCTTCTTAGCCATTAAAACATTTCACAAAGCTCCCAGCAAACATATCTTGGTCTAAAATTGCTTCCAGCGGCAACAATTTAATTGAATAAGGACATGGCTCATTTGTATTCCATGGATTTTATACACTTTGTCCCATCTCAAGTTTCCAAGCTGGTCCAAACTGAGGTATAGGGTGGAGTGTATGTATGACTAGTCTAGGTTGATTGCTTCTTATTTTACACCTTTTGGTCAGTTCTAACACCAATCAAATGTATTTCTTCTTGTACACCTTGCGCAGAAATAATTCTTACGTCTGTGAATTTGTTGCAGTTTATCTATTGCATAGACATCTTACAAGACTCATCCATGACTTAATATAGCGTACTCTGCCAGTTCCTCCAAATGGCTTAATGCACACTAGTCATGTTTGTACTTCTTGTGTTGGGCATGCTCTAAGTGTTCTGAGTACGTTTAACAGGAGGCACGATTATTCACCTTTGTATTTTTATTTTTTGGTTATAATACTTAGCAGAAAATTGTCTACTGACTGCTACTTGTCGATTTTCCTATCAAAACATCCATAGGTCTGGGAAAGAATAGACATGCATGTCCTTTGCGTGTAAAGTATGGTACGTGGCCAAAGGTCACATTTTCCTGTGATCTGACACACATAGCATATTTCTATATAACCAAATTAACCATGACAATGAATGATGCAATCAGCCATATAACCTCTACTAAGTAATCACTCCATGTATACACTATGCACCCCACCTTTAATCACAATATTTCTGTAAAATAGTTTCTGTAAAACAGTGAATCATGCACTGTGCATGACACATCATGCTACAGACTGGATGTGTGGGAAAGCTTTCTTCTCAGGGTGAAAAGGGTGAGTGGGTCGTCAATGGCCTATGCCCACTCACTTTCACATTAGAAAAAGAAGTCATCGTCCTACAGAAAAACTCAGTGTTCTATCAATTCCTACCAACTGTGTCTGCAGAGGTAACAGGCCACAAGCCCAGTCAAAACTACAATGAAAGGCGTTTTAAAAAAAGGGGGACTGCAGAATCAGTTATATCATAAAATCTGTCTCTTACTAGGAATACAATTAAAATATCACAAATAAGCAGAACAATTCTAATCAGTGAAGCAACATGAATGTAAAGATCACTGGTAGTAGCAGCTAGGCAAGAGGAACATTTTCAATTTTTCTTTTTTTTTTTTCTTTTTTTAATACACTAGATGATGAGGAGTTCCACTGTTCTTGTACAACCTGCCTCTGTCGACTACTGGCATTATCCTCACAATCCACTTCTCTGACTAATGCTGGTGGTAGTAGAAGCGTAGGAGGTAGTCCTGGTGGTAGATTGTAGGAACTGCGCATAATTAGATACAGCACCCGGGGAGCTGCTTCCTTCCCTGATACTTTCTGGTTCTGCTTCTTCCCTTAGCAATCCAGACATGTGGTGTAATTGGAGATGTTGTTGTTTACCGACACTAGTGACTTCCTTGCCACACTATTACTACTACTTCCTTGCCACACTATCTGCACTTTGCAAGTCAGTCTTCTGCGAGGGACTCAAAGTAGTACCAAACTTTGATTACAAATGATACATTAGCCCAGTGGCAAAACTACCACCTGTGCAGTCAGTGTGCTACATCGGGGCCGTCGCGTTGGAGTGGCCCATGCAAACAAACCACTGTATTCAAATACAAATACTACAAGTGCACAACTGCATTCCAATGGCAACAGTACATATAAATATACGCCTACATGCACACACATACTCTATACAAAAAATATACTTACATGCAAACACACAAACACTGTTCACTAATATAAATATTAGATCTCCAGCTGTCATTGCATGGTGGGAGTTAAACGAAGATGACTTTTTAGCCACTATTGCGCTGGAGGGGACCAAAAAATATTTTCTTGCACCAGAGCACTCACTACATTAGTTTCACCACTGAATTAGCCTCAGCCCTTTGTCTTGTGTTTGCTAAAGATCCAGGAGCATTTGCAATGGTGTCAGTGGAAGCTGTACCCTGTACACAATCACTTTTTTGATCAATGATAATAGAAAGTTTGATAGTGCCAGTACTGACGATGTTGATGATGGTGGTGTTGGTGCAGGGAACATTGACGGTGGGTGAGCCACTTGTCCCAGTGGTAGCAGGTGCAGCTGATGTCACAACTGTCTCTGTTGGATGAGGTGATTCTACAGCAGATACAGATGAACTTGGACACACTGGAACAGAACACACTGAAATGGACACACTTGAAAAAGAAATATTAAAATATTAAAAAATAAAATTATTCTTCCAAACAGTTCACAAGAAATAAATAAAACTCTTTTAACAACTGAATATTGGTAAACCAGGCTCACACTAAGATAAATGACTCATGTTAGTCAAAATTATTTTTTTCTGACACCACAGTACCATACAGAAGAATTTGCTTTATTCCAGCCTGTTAAAAAAAAAACACAACTTTTTAATAGCCATATAATGGTAAATTTGTCTCACAATAGAATCAACCAATCAAAGATTTGAGAGATACCTTTACAATTCCTGACCTTCATGTGTTTGATATTGCCGTGAGCTCTTGCACAACAGGAAGTAGTTTCTTAGCCAATATTGACACTTCCAGTTGTTTTCAAGTGAATACTTTTAATAAAAAAATGTTTCTAATGAAAGAAGCACAGATATTTAGGTCAAAAACTACGATAAAAAAAATAACCAAAACATTTGTCAGTAATTTGACTAGTACAACATAAAGATGAAATGTGACCCTTTTTAAAGTGCTACCATGTCATTTTTTTGCATGATGAGTGCACTTTAAATGCCAATTAGATTGTTGTGTCAATAATAAATAAAACGGCGAGCCTTTCTCCTAAACATATATCTGCAAAACTGTCAAACATTATGCATATTAAAAATGATATTCCACAGTGCAGAGTAATGGATTTTAGGGCTTTAGGGATAGTTAGAGACACACCGATCGCATGTTTATATGAATGAGGCTTTCTGACAAATCTAACATAGCCTTTATCTATGATAAAATATATACTTGTGTATCCTTTATAAAATATACCTTACTCTGCCTGATTGTGCTGAAGTCAAGTTGAGATGACAGCTAGTGGTCACAGATGCTAAGTCACAGGTCCTTTTGTAGAACATCACAGCAGTTCTTGCAGACCAATTAAAGAAGGTTGGGCTGTACAACATGTATATATATGCTGGTGCAAGTGCCTTTTAAAAGGATTAATTGGCAAGCGTCACATATCGCTTCACACAGTGCTCATTAAACCTGCCTCTTTCTTTACCCTTAACACAAGGGAGATGCGTTCTGTAGACCATCTGAAAATGAAAGAAGAAATTAATGCTTTCTGATGCAAAACACTCAATAAATTACCTCCAAGGGTACCGTCCTAGACTTTATGTTAAAAACTTAATTGAACACATACAGTTCACAGATTCTCTTTCAAAATATAAATCTTCTACTGGGCTTTTTAAGTTTCAAATTTCCACTGGAGAAAAAAAAAAAAACAATGTGAATAAATTTTGCCAATAGAAAAAAGAAAATATTGTGCGTGGTCATAATTGGACACCTACACAACCCCGTTCTAATTACCTTTGGAACTTGGATTCTGTTTAAGAACACGGAATTGAAGCTTAGAATGTTACACAGCAATTGTTAACAACAATGATAATTAGCCTTATTTTTGTAGCTAACAGTGAGTACAGCTGCATCCCTTATACCAAGGGGCACAAAAGGCTGAAATTGCCACCGAGGAAAACAAAATGCATTTTCTAGAGAATGCATCAAAACAGAATTTAAAATTTAAAAAAAAAAAAAATGATCTCTGTATTAATTGTCATTTCTTTGGGTGGACAGCTTGATACTAGGAAGTAGCAAAGATCTCTTGGTCAATCCTGGCTTTACCATGTAAGCCGAACCTAACCAATAAATTGCTCAGCCGGTTACTGTGCATAGCAACACAGTGACAGAGAATCTCCCTACAACGCTCATTTACAGAAGTATAGGTTGTCAAGTTGTTTGGAGTGTTATTTTCAATACATGTTCTTAATTATCAAAAATTAGAAACTGTGCCCTTGGGTGTCATCAAAAGTATATACTTATCAATACTACACTATCGGTTCAATTATTTTTGCATTCGTTTTCCATGATGTCACTAATAGTAGCCACCAGTGGTCACAGCTACCTTATTCATAAAAACTCAAATGAAAATTTATATTTTAAATATACATTCATGTTTCCTTGCCCTTACATATACCATTCTACAAACTGTGATCATTTTCTGTACTTCTCTTGCTATTCTATGCTATTTGCAAAAATTTACAAACAGTGATTGTTGAATTTGTTTGTTTAAAATGCACTACATTTTTAAATGGGGAGAATTGGAGAAGAGACAACGATCAGTACACAGCAACCCTGCTGATCACATGGGGATGGAACGTTGGCTATGTTATGACTTGTTCTCAACATTCTCACCAGTTGTGAACGGCGTGTACAAGTGGGAAGACCCGTACGAGCTATGCATTTAAAATGTCTCCATCCAAAACATGTTTAAAATGTTGAGCAGTGTGTCTAAAATCTTGAGATGATGTAATGGCCCCACGTTGAGCTAACATCTGAAGAATAAAATTATAGCTTTCTGTCGATTTTTTTTTTCTCCGTTCCATCAATAGTGTGACTCTAGTCATCAGAGCACCGTACAGGAAAGCCTTAGCAAATCCTGCGTTCTAGGTTGAATAATGATGATTTTTCATGCTTTTTCATATAGATGGATGTATAGTCCTCACTTTCTAAGTATGCAAACTGGCGTGTGGGATATTGCAGGGCTGTGAGACACAGGAATCATACACGCTTTACGAAGACTCAGACACAGCACAGATGAGAAGCTTCTCAATTCATCATGCATAAGCCTTACTTAACAGCATCAGTTCTGTGCGGCTCTGAATCTATTGTCCAAGACTAAAAGGCTTACATTATTTGTTATTAAACTGTAAAATAGTCTATTGCAATATAAATGTTCTAGTAAAGTATATAAATCCACTCATATGAAATGGCAGTAATAAGAATGGAAAATAAAAATTGGCATTGTATAAATAAAATTTTCTATGCAGGCAAGTGGAGATTATTAGCTTTCCCTTAGATCTATTGCACATTGTACTAATTTAACGTTCGTCAAACAGTCTCTGATGGCCTAGTTTAAGGTCTGTGCTCGGGTTCAAATCAGGTATTGCTTTAAATGTATTGGGCATTGTGTGTGATGCCCAGATTGGTTGGAGGATAAATTTGACAAAATGAAAGAGCGGTCAGCCGTCAACGAGACTTTGCTAACCAAAAAAATAATACCATTTTTTTTACCCCCATTGGCAATCTGATTGGGGGCCATTTACACATGTGACATATCATTATGAAAATAACATCTCCTTGTGCAATCATTTGATGCAATCATTTGATTCAATGTTACCGTGGCTCTTGTAAGGCATTGTTTGGATGGAATATTGTATCTTAGTATTTTTCTACCTGCTTTTAATACATCTGAATGTTACGTGTAATATATTATGGGTGCAAGCTCAACCATAAGATTTCAAGCAGTTTCAAAATATTAAAAAATAAATTATAATGAATAAAGGATATTTAAAATAAATAATGCATTTAATAAATGTATAATTGCTTTGTATTGTTTAATACTGAAGAAGAAACGTTCTCCAATAGTTAGGATTAGGTCAGAGATAATTCCTTCTACTGCTCTCCCCCAATTTGCAGAAGACGAGGGGTCAGATAAAAATATGGTCCTCTCTCCTACCCAACGTAGCAGGTAAAGAACTGCAGAAGAGATATGAAAACTGTCTCCTAGAGGTACAATACTCTTTTGCACCAACTTACCCAATATTTAGTTTGTTTGTTTAGAAATGCATTTAGTTGAGAAAACAAAAATAATAATCAAAAAAATTGGAATAGGAGCTGTGAAGGGTGAAGGAGAGATAGGGGCTGTGGTGGGTGCAGGATGGATAAGGGCTGTAGGGGTTTGGGGTTGTAATAGATGCAGGGGTAACAGGAGCTGTAAGGGATGTAGGGAGATGGGGCAGTGGTGGGTGCAGGAGGGAAAGGGGTAAAAGGGGCTGTGCAGGGTGCATTGGAGATAGAGGTAGTAGTAGTTGCAGGGAGTAGGGGCTTTAGTAGGTGCAGGGAGGTAGGGGCTTTAGTGACAGGAATGGGCAATAGGGGCTTTGGTGGGTATAGGGGAAATGGGATAGGGGCTGTGGTTTGGGAATAGGGGCAATATTTGGGGATAGGGGCAGTATTTTTGGGTAAAAGCTGTAATGGTGGATTGGGCAGTTGTGATGAAAAGGGGAGATTATATACATAATTAACTGATAAATAAAATGTTAATTCCCCCTACCTGAACCTTAACTTTGACCAGAGAGGAGGAAATCCATATTCTTGGTGGCCCGGTACTGCATGCTGTAGTGGTTATGGTGCACTCCCTCCCAAAGTAAGTACTCAAGCCGTTTAGTAAAATATTGTGCACCCTGTGCCTCCATTGCAATCTTCGCTCGGCTAGTTAGTGAAGTTCCTAGCAGAATTTACAGCTCTCTCTTCCAGCTGAGAGGTGGCAGGCAGTGGCACCTGACAAACCCAAGGCAGAAGTCAAACCATTAATGAACAGTTTAACTACTTACACTGGGGTGAGGCTGGGGCACTCCTAGCACCATAACCACAACAGCACACTGAGTTCCTGAGGAATTTTTAAATTGCATAATCCAATGATTTGATAATCCAATGACTGTGATTGATTATAAACACACATATACACTCAGGTTTCTGAGTGTTTATATGTAGATGCCCACACAGAGTAGCATACACACACACACACACACACAAAAATACACACAGACACGCACACACACACACGCACACACACACAGACACACAAACACACCCACAAACAGACACACATCTTCCTCCCTGCCCAGTGGAATCCAGGAGCTAATAAAGAAAAGCAGATTCTGACTCACATAAAAATTTCATTTTTATATTGATGCATTCCTAGTGCTTTGTCTAAGAGGAGGCTTCCTACAGATTCTCCTGCCTCTACCCTGTCACCTCCTGCTGACAGCAACACCAGCAGTGTGGCAGCGTGTGCAGAGTGAGCAAGGGCAACGCCAGAGCTTTTAACCTGACAGGCTACAAAAACAACAAACAAATCCCAAGTCAGCCACGCACAAATTTATTTCATTGATATAATGTGTTTCTTTTCCCACATACATGTTAGAATTTAGGCCTTGTGTGTTCTACCAGTATAAACACTCAAGATTTGCATTCTGCTGCATATCCAGAGTGCAGCCATACTCCACATGTTATACCCTTGCCAGATATTAGGGGAATGTATAGGGCCAAATAGAAGATTTGCCCACATTTTGACATGGAGCTATTTATTATTATTAATATTTATTAACCGCCAACAAATTCCATAGCGCTGTACAATGGGTGGACTAACAGACATGTAACTGCAACAAGCCAAGTTAGACACACAGGAACAGAGGGTGCTGAGGGCTCTGGTCAAATAAGCGTACATTCCAAAAGGAGTGGGTAAAGTGACACAAGAGAAGTCGCTATATTGACCAACCTTACACTTTGGTGCCATTTCCAATTTCATCAAGCAAAAACGCTATCTAACTCTGGCCATAGTTAACCCCAGCTATCCCTAACCCTTGCTAAGCTTAAAAGCAACCATTACAGGTCACTGTTTAGTGAACTGGCCCCCATGCTGAATTATCACCCTGAAAGACAATCACAGTAACAACATTCCGTAGCGTTCATTTATGGGCTGACAGAGATGGGATTGTTGTGACAGTTTGTCACAGTGATGCACTGTTAGAATATTCCAGGATCTCTGCTTGAGCCATCCAGCGATATCCCAATGCATGCAATGAATTGGGAGTTTCCTGCATCAAAAACAATACTCAGTGATATATGCTTTGGCATAGTCCCACAGCTTTCAGATGCATTAGACAGCCAGGGGAATATTTTATCTGACTTCTTCACTTGTGAGAAGCCCATAAATAGCCAGTCCTTACTGAAATCAGTGAAACTACTAATTTGTGCGTCTTTAAAACGGCTGCTGTACCCTTTAAGTGGGATATTACTAAAAGCATGATATGATGGGAATGTGGGAGAGGAGCCAGGTCCACCTCTCCCTCCTTTCCTTTGCTAAATTTACTGGACTCGAAGGGTTTAAAAAATCTAGAGAGTTACCTGACTATCTGAAAAATGTAATTAGGCAAATATACAATTTTTCTCTTTTCAGTTAAACATTCAATAGAATTAGTAAAGTTATAAAGAACATTAAACATTAGAGAATGCCTATTATCTAATATATAATTATTTTATATTTCAGACAGGGCCTAAACAATTGATGTGGACGTAGAACAAACACAAACATGTTTGTGTGGTATGGAGTAGGTGATACAATTTTTTTTTTTAAATTAGAGAGATATGTGTCCTGTTGGCATTTTTTAGGAAAACAGCTTCTGGAAAGTTTGTAAGAATAAAGTCTGTATGATGGAGTAATGCCCATATACATATACAGTGGAATTCCTGTAATAAGATATTTGTAATATATTGGATATTGTAGGCTGCTATTGCAAGCTGCACAAAAACACACAGTGAGCTTAAACCCTCCCTAACTCATCCTGTTAGCTGTTAATAAGCAACTCTTCTTTGGGCCATGCACGTTCTAGTATAGTGCAGTATGAGGTAGAGGATGGGTTTTCATATTTCTTGTGGTCAATGCAGAGGGACTATATTGAGTTTTAGCAGTGGAGAAGGTCGGTTAAGGGTTATTTTCTAGATTTTATTTGGACTTCAATGAAAAATAAAATACAGCCCATCTATACGAGACGTTGGGAAGGAAGGAGTTAAAATAATTAATGATTTAAAAAGCTGTGGACAGGTACATTGATCAGCTACAGGTAATAGAACTTAGCTGTGCATTGCAACTCAAATAATTATTCAACAGTTTCAAGATTGTCTACACAGCCAAAGCTATCTAGATCATAGATAGCACTAGCATTTCAATAATTTCACACGAGTGCTGCAAGGTCCAACTCTGACCTTTAAAGTCATCAGCTGTGAGATTGAACATCCTGCCCTCTATTTGCTATCACATGGGACTGTGTGACACTGTCAGACACAGAAAATAAAACTAAAAACATTCTTCCGAATTCAGTAGAGAAATTTTATTAACCCCTAGGCTTGCCATCTTGTAATCAGTCATTTATCACTTCGTGCCTTAAATCAATTCCTAGATCTACAGAAAAGCCATCTTTATGGGTGAAAACAAATGCATTGTGATATTTATGTGAAGGATTTCTCCCTATTTCTCTTTCTTTTTTTTCTTTTTTTTTTGCAACCATTTTATTAACTTTTTCAAAAATGGTTAATCAAATTGGCCAATTCTCCACAACTCCCCATTTTGTGAATAAACCCTAACATAGTAATTTAAAAAGAATTAAAATTTTTACTTCCGTTCAGCTTCCCAGTAGTGATGTCGCTGCTGGAGATTGGCCGGGATGTGTCAGCTGACCGGAAATTGGAAATTCGCAAACGGTTCGCAACATCACTACTTCCCAGTAAAACCAAGTATCAAAGGAATGTTTCTGTAAAGGGTTAAACTAACCACACTCTGTGACAGAATCTGATGATACTTTTGTAGACAAATCCCATGTCCTTTTGAGGTCACAACATTGTCAACGCTAAACCCAATCTACCAGCCTTCATTCAATTTCAGGAAGATGCTATTGAAAGTGTACTTCTCCTAATTACCATTTTAATTTGACTTCTAATGATCACTGTATATTTGCTTCACATTTTAATAGCCTTGTAGAACAGAGACCTGTTTGATTTGACATTCAGCGGTGCTCACGTATGCATTGTTTAAAATACTTGATGGATGTTCCATTTATTACCAGGATTCAGTGTATTGTGGAATAATAAGCGGAGCAAAGCATTAAGAAATAGCCTCCAAGCAACTCACTCCATCCGTAGAACAGCAAATCATACAGCGAAGCGAGATAAAAGAGCTGTATGCAATCTATGAAAGCTTCCACTGCCTCTCAGACAGTATTAAGAAGAGTATCCCTGCTTACAGGACTAGGTTTAGACAGATACGCAGACAGGCTTTTGCAGTGAGTGCTATTTGCAACAAGTCCATGATTACTAAGTCAAACTTTAAAAAAGACAAAAGGAACTCATTATCGTTGGTATCCATTAATGACCAGTAGCTGAACCGGGATAATTGAACAAGCAAGACAAAAAAAAAAACAGTGTATATCATTGTGTAGAACCATGGAATATGTTAAATAATAATAATAATAATAATAATAATTGCAGAGTGTAAGAGAATGCTGAGAACGGACAACCACTTACTGCCCTACGATGGGTCCCATCTAAGTTCACAAGCTGGTTTTTGCTTACTTGTGCCATTACAGGGAGAACCTTAACCATTTGCATATCAGACTGATACTATCCAAAATGGCATTCCAGATTCAAAATGGAAGTTGCCTACCTTTGCACGAGAGGAACAGCAACCCAGACAATCATTTCAGCCTTGTTAGACCTTGTTAGTGAGGTATTGTCACGGTTGGCGGTCCGAAGACCAAGACCCCTGTATGCCTGGTGATGGTTGGAGTCACAGTGTAGAAAAGGACTATCAGGGCCTGGTGCAGGGTAACCACACGCCCCAGGGTTTGTGCTGCCACATACCAGGGCCCTGATGCAGCTTCTGAGGATCCCAGTTGCTAGATATTATGCAGATGTGTATCCAGTACTAGAAAAAAGGCAAGACTAGAATAGGCACCAAACAAGATGTAACGGACCGTTTCAGCACACAAGGGGTTAAAACCGTTTAGGCGATCGTCCCCTTCCAGAAATGCAGGCACAGCTACTGCAGAACACCAATCCGCCAAACAGGAAACCATACGAATGCTGTAAACAGCCGAAATGGGAAAACCATACGAATAGGTTTACACTCCTAGCAGTCGAACTGGAACAGCATACAATAAATCCCCCCAAGAACGAGACAAAGCTCCGTGTTGAGGGTCAAGCAGTGAACAGTCAGAGCTGTGGGTTTATTGTGCTCATGTACACATTCTTACACAGTACCACCCACAGGGTTTTGGAACACAACCAATAAACACATACAATACACTCAGACTTCCCACACAAATTCCTCCCCTCTGCATGTGATTCAATTACCTTACACAATGGGTAATGTAATTTAGCACAAGCAGAAAATACAATTTTTCCACATTATTCATAACTTGAAAAGTATGCATCACATTCACATAAAATGAATCAGCATACTCCAAATACAAACATACGTCAAAATCATACAAATTGGTCCAGTGGTTCAAAAGATAGATCGTAGTCCTTTGTGACCACAGGAAGCATGGCTTTTCTGCCCAAAACCAGTTCCAGTTCCAGTAAAATATAATAAAATACACAAGTTTACATTTATGACATAAAATACAGACATGCAACATATGCCCAGATAGCTTAGGTCTGAGCGCACATTATTACCGAATGGCGCTCAGAGCACACACATACAGTTCAATTGCCATGGAGCCAAAGTCTTTCCTTTCCCATAGTCTTTCATTATACGAATGGGCTCCATGGCATAGCTATCTGGGGTATCACTGCTCAAACAGGGCAAGCACCAAATGACCCGGCTTTCATGTCTTCGCAGGGGAAATTAAAGCGTTTCAACATGGGGCCATAGTCTAAAGGCAGCAGGCGAGCAACCAGGCCTCTCCAATGCAATGTGGCGAGATTGGTCTCGTCACACAAGATAACAAGACAACAAGACAAGACTAGAAGAACCCAGAACCAGAGGAGAAAGCAGAACCCAGAAAATGTACATAAGACATGAGGGAAACAAGAACAGGACATGGACAGGACAGGACTGTACATGAACTGGAAATACAAGACAAAATAAAACAAGAGATACAAGGCAAAACAAGAGGAGAAACTGTGCCAAAGTACTCCAATTACAGTGGGTCCATAGGCGTGCACAGCCTATTGCATTAGGGTGTGCACCCTAAAGCACAAACACCCGCCGCATATATATATATATACACACACACACACACGCAATCAGAGAGGGCTGGTAACCTAAATAGTTAGTTTAACCCTATAACGTCAGGAATACCTGTTTGTGTTCCTAACTCTATAGTGTTCCTATGCTAATATGCTAATAATGTATCCATTGCAATATTTAGGTGAAATTAAATCCTTTCCTTAATATCTCAGTCAGCAATCAAAATCCTTGTAGCAGTTTAAAAATAAACAAAAAATGGTTTCTCTCTGTTCCTGGTTAGAAATTTAAAATGTCCTGTGTGCAATAATGTTTATTTTAATGAAAGGTTCTTGACATATAAGATGAATCATCTTCTGCTTTATCAGACCAGCTTAGACCAAAAGACCATGGTGAAAATGGCAGTTTTTCATATTACCAGCGAACTGCATCCAGGGACTTATAACACCATAACCACTGTAGCACACAACAGGGGTTATGGTGCCTAGTGTCTCTTTCAGTCAGGGTAGGCACCCACATAATCCCCTCATCTAATGTTGGATGCTGCCAGTTCACAATTATGACCCTTCCCCCCCAAATACATTATATTCATAAAATCTATTAGGCTACTTATATATTGTACCAAGGCATTATTAGATTTTTTATTAATTTACACAAAAAAATTTTTTTTACTTTTTGACAATGACAATAAACATTATATTGATGTAATGACCGGACGATTGATAGGCTTATTATGGCATTTGAGGTTTCAAATGTTTACTGTAGTTAGTAGGAAATAAATGAAAGTCTTTCATTTATTTCTCATTACAATAAACATTTGAAACTGTAAATGCCATAATAAGGCATGCTGCAGGATTCAGGAAGGGAGGAGAAATAAACTGTAACTGCCGTTCTTGGAGAAGACGCTGCTGCGCTATGACCCGGCCGGGCCTCACCTCACCCTAGCGTTGCTGTGACTCTGCCTTGTCACGTAACGCACCGCATACGCTACTGGGGAGGTCTGGAGGAGGAGCAAAATACCGCATAGTGCATAGTGAAGGATCGGATGGGAGGAAAAAAGATGGCAGTGCAGCACGGAAGTGGCAGAGCCTCAATTTTGAGGCATGATTAGGGTGTTCCCAGGCACACCCGGCACACCTCGTGCGCACGGCTATGGGCTTGATTAGGGTGTGCCCAGGCACACCCGGCACACCCTGTGCGCACGCCTATGGGTGGGTCCTAACTGCCTAGATATGCATGACTAAAAGTAATAAAACACACACAGTGCTTACCTGCAAGGAAAGCAGCAGAGGAATGAGACCACTGTTAGCAGGGAACAGACTGAAACAAAAAGGATAAATGTCAAAGGAACGGGTGTGGCAACAAAAAACAAACATTAAAAGGAATCCAGGTGACTGGGAATTCCTGGAACGGGATAAAGGAATGAACCCAGAAAATCCAGCATTAAGAAAACCAAACATAGAATAGATAACCAGAAAAACCAAGAAAAACTAAACAAGAATTGTAAAAAGGTTACTGGATATCAGAAACCAAAGCCAGAAATATACACAGAATGGAACAGGACGTGACAGGTATAGCAGATACCTATCTAGGCACCATGAGCAAGTAGTCCATGTCAGAATTACAACAGTGTGGATTACCAAACACACTTTGCTGCTATGATGCTCAGCGAACATTTGAAGTATGAATGCCAAGTTTAGACTTCATTGTTAAATAATACAGGGAATATGAAAAAAAAAAAAAATTAGGTGATGGTTGGATTTTTTTACAAAACAGCAAAGAGTAAGAAAAATAAATTATTTTAGCTCCCATCTCTTGACTCCCTCTTCCCACAGAGAAAATTATACCTCCACACCTAGTCACCTTCTTCCTAAGAATATAAATGAGGCAAGCATCTGACACTTTACATTCACATCTTGTCAGCTTCAGATTACTGGTGCAAATGCTCCACATTCTTTGTATTTAAAGAATGAGAATTGGAAAAAAGGTCAATGGGTTAAATTCAGCAGAGGATAAAGAATCTGCTTCAAGGTCCACCATTTTAGGCCGGTGGTATCTCAGGGGTCTTAAAGTGCAGTCCCAACATCGGGGGGATTAGGAAAGTGGTATAAAGTTGTAAAAGTTGAATAACCAATAATGCTGAATCTATTGGTTTCTATGGTGCCTACTCCACTTTTATTTTCCCTGTATTCTTTAATGTAGTCACAGTTATACCATATAGAATGAGGCCTTTTGGAGATATATGTAGAAGAATAAGCTGAAATAAAGAACAACAGTTACACCCATGGAACATTGAACCATATGTGCTTACTTGAATAAATCCATTGGAGAACCAGAGTTCCAGGATAAAGTAGGCTAAATATAAAATGCGTGCAAAGATCAGAGGTAAGGATTAGAACCACGAGGCCTCGAGGAAAGATGAAACAATACATCCACCTCAAAACATTAACAAAAGAGAGTCATCTCTACACGTTTCGTCTTTCACAACTGTAGGAGCTGCACTATCCTAGACTGGAATTTGGAAATCCTCTTGGGTAGCAGAAGGTAGCCAGTATATGTATATAAAAGTCTGTGACAAAGATCCCCTCAGTTCTATGTGCTTCATCTTTCATGACTACCTCAAGAACTACTGAAGAAGTCAAGAGAGACTAAATGGGAGACGTGCGACAAGGTAGCTTCGATCTTTATTTCCTGTACCTGATCAGCTCTCTTGTGTGCCCTATAGTGAGGCCACGAGCTGGATCATTTGTTACTCTAGCCCAAACATCACTCCTGTGTGTGCAAAGGAATTGTGCAGGCAATGCACGATGATCAAAGCAGCTTCCGTTTGGAGAGGATCCACTAAAACTCCCCCAATCTTAGGGAGAGTGGGTGAACACAAAAAAAAACCAAACACTAATAATAAGTCTTTTTTGAGTGAGTGTGTGAGAGAGAGAACGTGTGTGATTGTGTCTGTTTGTGTGTCCAATAGAGCCTTAAAGTGCAAGTGTCTGTGTGTGTCTGACAGTGTGTGTCTGTCTGTCAGAGTGTGTGTCCTCTATAATGACATTGTGCATTTGTCTGACAGTGGGAAATCTTTATGTGTGTCTAACAGAGTATATGCGTCTAATATTGTGTATCTGTATGAGCTTGTGTGTGTACCTGTCATTGTGGACATTGTGAATGTGTGTCCAGCGTCATGTGTATCTATGTGTATTGTGGAACAGGGTTATGTGTAAGTTTTTGTGTGTGTATTTGTTTTTGTGTCAACAGACGTTTGAATCATGTGGGGGAACCGGCAAAAAATTATTTAGGGTCCCCAAGACTTCTGACAGCAGCTTTGTGCTACAATGTGTGTGAGAGAAAGTGTTTGTGAGCTATAAAATGTTTTTATACATTCATATATATTTTTAGTGGGATAATTCTGTACAGTATATGTAAATCTGTCTCTCTTTGGGGGTGTGTTTATTATATTTGCGTGAGAGACACACAATTGTGGGAAAAAGTCCTTGCACAGAACCTGCAAACCAGCAGCTAACTCACCGACATATGCAGCGATAGGGTACCCCTTCAGAACTGGTGTTCTGTTGGTAGTATCAGCTCTGTCTGTCACAGGGGCCGACTATAAACCCCACTCAGGGCACCAACTGCAAATTAAATTTGTTTGTCATAAAGCAATTCTGCTAGTAATTGGCAGAGTCATGCAGACATGACTGGGGGTTATAGAAGCATACCTTTGAAATTGTGTACATACAGTTTTCAAAGTGAAGGAGTAAAGGGGCCCATGCAATTACAAAAATATAAATACAATATATATTTTTTTTTAAGTGGAGCGTTCCATCTCCACCAACTAACCTTGCAAAAAAATGAGACACTGTGATTTACTCAATAATCATTGAGGAAAATGTTATGGTAAATGTAGGGCAAATGGTGATTTTATATTTTCTTTTGTTTTTTTTAAATTTTGTAGATTTCCTTTAAATGGAAAGAGAAATAAAGGTTTTTCAGAAATGTAATTATTCTATATTGAAAACATAAAATATCCATATACAACTGTCAGTGATTTATGTAGGGAAAAAAATGAATCTTTAATTTAGTTATGTTTATTCTTAAAGCGAACCATCAGTCTCATAGGAAATATAACATGTGATGGCTAATATACATATATCACACACATATTCTCGATATTAGAATGTAGATGTGTCAGGAATTCCCCAGATGTTAAATTGTCTATTTCTGTAGCACTTACATATATATACTTACTGACAACAAAACGCACTTTGCTCTTTGTCTCAGTTTGCAAAAGTGACCTCTGCAAAAATCATACCCCATATTACTGGTAATGTATATTGTATAACTAACAGTTTAATTTTATTATGTCTATATCAGTTATGTGTCAGTCTTTACACTGTTTTCTATGAAAGGCTGTTTATTCCATTCCAAGCTGGATTTATGTCCCATGTGTTGGTGAGTGCAAGATTCATTATCAACTCCCCAATATTTATTTCCTGTTTTGAATTTTTTTATATGCACATTGGATGCAATTATTGGGTTTCTGTAAAACCAATATTTTCGTATTATGTTTTGTCACAGAACTGTTAAGGAACACTTTAAACACCTAATGCACTTATCTTTATGTGTGAAGAGTGTTTCCTCTATTTTGAATTTTACAAAAAGAGCAGATTTCAATAGAAATTGACACTTTTATAAATTAACCTGGTTACACCCCCTGACTGTCAATCAGACAACCAGTCCTGTACTTCCTGGTGTGTTTAGCTCAATGGAGCTAAACTCAAGAGGCAGCAATTGCCCAGAGCATCTGCCTTGCAAAGACTTCTCATTGAGCTGCACTGGGATGTCTGCAATCGGACAGCCACAGAAAGTCTGGGATGACAAAAAAAAAGGGGGGGGGGAGGGGAGGGTTGCATTTCTTTTTTCAAGCTTACCTTAAATTCCTCCTGGACATCACATGTTGCCTAATTTGTGACATTGTTTAAGGAGATGCACCTAGCTTTCAGAATAAATAGATGTTTTAATTATTATTTTTTTTTCAAATACTTTTATTTAAACTTTTGATTTTAACAAATAATTATATTGAAACATTAAAATAATAATAAATGGATATAGCAATAACAAAATTAGCAATAAATGTATTCAAGGAAAACAAAAAGGGGAAACAAAATATTAAAAAGGAGGGTGGGTATGTAGTGGGAAGGGGCTTATATTATAAAACAAACATGCATGACCCTTATGACTAATTGTACCATGCAAATGTAAAACATATTAAACATAAAATAGCATAAAATCTCATTAACAAAATTCACAATGCTTCACCATATAACATATATATATATATATATATATATATATATATATATTTATCTATAGATAGATAGATAGATAGATAGATATAAAAATAATACTCAAAGATTTCAATATGATCAACACAATTTCTGAAATGCAACATGTTGATACAGAATCTATTTCCAGAGAGATGTACTCTTTAAATTCAAAGGGATGAATGACCTCGATTGCCAAAAATTTAGTAAAGGGGAACTATCGCTCCTCTTTAAATTACACCATTGAATTAAACATTGGAAAACACCTAAACCTTGTGTTAACCTTTTTCTGTGATGCACCATTTTCTTTTATATTTATAGTATATATTAAACAATTAAAGGGACACTATAGTCACCCAGATCACTTCAGCTCAATGAAGTGGTCTGGGTGCCAGGTCCCTCAGGTTTTAACCCTTCACATGTAAACATAACAGTTTCAGAGAAACTGCTATGTTTACATTTGGGGTTAATCCAGCCTCTAGTGGCTGTCTTCCGGACAGCCACTAGAGGCCCATCTCCGACCCTGGATGCAAATTTTCATCCATCCATCGTGCAGAGTGTCCATAGGAAAGCATTGAGAATTGCTTTCCTATTAACACTTTGAATGCACGCACGGCACTTGCCGCGCATGCGCATTTTGCTCCAGTGACGTCGGATGGGGGAGCTGACGTCGGACGGGGAGGAGAGGTCACCAGCGCCAAGGGAGCCCAGCGCTGTATTAAGGTAAGTGGTTGAAGGGGTTTTAACCCCTTCAGCGCCATGGGAGGGGGACCGTGAGGGTAGGGGTACCCTCAGGGCTCTATAGTGTCAGGAAAACCGCTTTGTTTTCCTGACACTATAGTGATTCTTTATTATGACACTCCAGTACAATCCTGACATAACCAGACTGCACATTGTATTGGAGGTGGAGAAACACAGACAGTACATCTGTCTCTCCTCCTCTCGATATGCTTTCTCTATTATAACTGACAGGTGCAATTGGCAGAGCTTTGAGCAATAATTGACAGGAAGCCAAAATAGAGGTGCTCCGTTACAGGATAGAGGTACATTTAATTTTATTTTTCAGACCTCACAAACGCATTTTGTTAAATATAGAGAACAGTTATGCATAATATATTAAAAAAACTCTTTAAAAGCTTTTAATGTATCTGTATACTTCCTCGGGATACACTGCGTCCCTTTAATACCCGTACTGTAAAGAATACTTTCCTCCTTGGAAGCTTAAAACTTAGGGTGGCCTTTTATCTCCTCAGCTTGTGGTATGAAAATTGATTAAACATACCAAGGAAGTTATTTTTTTGCTGCAAACGCTTAATGAGTTGTATTTCGTTTTCATAAAGCTGGGAGGCATGTTAAAAAGCACAAAAGGACATCAGTTATTTAACTAACATGATTCCAGTTCTTCATTAAACATATAAATGAGAAGACAGAAATCTGAAAAAATAAATGTAACAACTTAGTTTTTATTAACTAATTGAACTTAACATATCTAAAGGGTTTCATGATATATTTTACATGTCACTGGAAGTCAAGTCAATCCAAGAGACCTGGGTATGGAATCTCATTGGTGCAAAACCTCTTGGGAGGTCAAGTTACTAACATGCAAAGCAAAGCACATCCCATCTTTTTACAAAGAAGATTGACAAGTGTGAAGAGACACATTTGCTCTATAAGCTATTTTGTTTCCAATTACATCTTATGAGACAGTATCCCTTCTTCTAAAGGGATCAACTAATGATCTCACACATTGTACCAGTAAGAATAATGTGAAAGCAATTCCAAAAATAAATCAGAGATCTGCTCAGATTGCTAATATTAAATGACAATATGAGAGAAAGGGTTCTCCGACTTAATCAATCCAACCCCATTTATCTTTATTTATGTTTAGAAATGTCTTTACCGTCAACTATTTATCTATCTATCTATCTATCTACAGTGAGGGAAAAAAGTATTTGATCCCCTGCTGATTTTTGAACGTTGGCCTACTGACAAAGAAATGATCAGTCTATAATATTAATGGTAGGTGTATTTTAACAGTGAGAGACAGAATAACAAAAAAAAAATCCAGAAAAACTCATGTCGAAAAAGTTATAAATTGATTTGCATGTCAATGAGTGATATAAGTATTTGACCCCTTCGACTTAGTACTTGGTGGTAAAACCCTTGTTGGCAATCACAGAGGTCATACGTTTCTTGTAGTTGGCCACCAGGTTTGCACACATTTCAGGAGGGATTTGTTCCACTCCTCTTTGCAGATCCTCTCCAAGTCGTTAAGGCTTTAAGGCTGACATTTGGCAACTCGAACCTCCAGCTCCCTCCACATATTTTCTATGGGATTAAGGTCTGGAGACTGGCTTGGCCACTCTAGGACCTTAATGACCTTCTTCTTGAGCCACTCCTTTGTTGCCTTGGCTGAGTGTTTTGGGTCATTGTCATGCTGGAATACCCATCCACGACCCATTTTCAATGCCCTGACTGAGGGAAGGAGGTTCTCACCCATGATTTGACGGTGCATGGCGCTGTCCATCGTCCCTTTGATGCGGTGCAGTTGTCCTGTCCCCTTATCAGAAAAACACCCCCAAAGCATAATGTTTACACCTCCATGTTTGATGGTGGAGATGGTGTTCTTGTGGTCATAGACAGCATTCCCCCTCCTCCAAACATGGCTAGTTGAGTTGATGCTCGATTTTGGTCTCATCTGACCACAACACTTTCACCCAGTTCTCTTCTGAATCATTCAGATGTTCATTGGCAAACTTCACACATGACTGTACATGTGCTTTCTTGAGCAGGGGGACCTTGCAGGCACTGCAGGATTTCAGTCTTCATGGTGTAGTATGTTACCAATTGTTTTATTGGTGACTATGGTCCCAGCTACCTTGAGATCCTTAACAAGATCCTCCTGTGTAGTTCTGGGCTGATTTCTCACCGTTCTCATGATCATTGAGACCGAGGGAGTCTGACAGGCGATGGTCTTGTAGCCCATTCCAGCCGTGTGTAGGTCTACAGTCTTGTCCCTGACAGCTCTTTGGTTTTGGCCATGGTGGAGAGTTTGGAATCTGATTGATTGATTCCTTCTGTGGACAGGTGTCTTTTATACAGGTAATGAGCTGAGATTAGGAGCACTCCCTTTAAGAGAGTGCTCCTAATCTCAGCTTGTTACCTGTATAAAGGACACCTGGGAGCCAGAAATCTTGCTGATTGATAAGGAATCAAATACTTACTTCCACTCATTGACATGCAAATCAATTCATAACTTTTTTAACATGCGTTTTTCTTGATTTTTGTTTGTTATTCTGTCTCTCACTGTTAAAATGCACATACCATTAAAATTATAGACTGATCATTTCTTTGTAGGTGGGCAAACGGTCAAAATCAGCAGGGGATCAAATATTTTTCCCCTCACTATCTATCTATCTATCTATCTATCTATCTATCTATCTATCTATCTATCTATCTGTCTATCTATCTATATCTCTCTATGTGTGTCTGTCTATCTGTCTATCAATCTACCTGTCTGTAGAAAGTTATCTTTACACAGTGGTGATCCTAGGGAGGTGTGCAATCGGGGCAAGTGTCCCTTCCATGTTGACACAGTCCACCAAATGTATTTATTTAATTAATTTGAATGTGTCATTAAATATTATTAATGGTGCAGTTTGGCTGACCAGCACTTTTTATAGCTGTGTCCACTCACAACATATAACCCCTTTGGCTTGGTGATATTGGGGCTTGGGCAGTGACAGTTGGTGTGTGTACTGTCTGCCTGCATGCGGTGCTCTGTGAGTTAATATAACTGTTCTAGAAGACATCTTCACTATCCACAAACAAGCTCTATTCCCTAACAGAATATCACACGCAGGATGCACTGACAGGCAACATTGATGCACGCAACATATCACTACTCAAGCTGTAGATCTATACCCGGCATGTCAATTTATTTCAAGACAAAATCCACATCAGCATTTTTTGCCTAAGCTTTACAATGTGGATTTCAATTCACTACAGTTCACTGTTCAGATTTAGATTTTGTCTTTACTGATATCATTCCTATTTACACATGGTACTCATGGACACTCACTACAATGCACAGTATGTATGTGTACGTCAAATGGTTCCACAGCAATAAAACCTACGGTAAGGGGTTCCATCAACCCTGGACTGCTTAATGCCAGTTCTTTCATAACTTCGGATTCAGGAGATAAGGATTAAGATCCCACGGGGCCCTAGGCAGGTTTCCTTTTTAGGGTCCTCCCTTTCTTCTTCATGTAGGGATAGTAAATAGGGTCAATAAAATTAAAGGTTCCCAGACGTTATTAAATCCCTGGGTCCTAGGCAGCTGCCTATTGTCACATAACGGTTAATCCTGCTCTGTATTTAAGTTATGTAATCTCATTAGAGCAGGGTCCTCATTAACCTCTTGTCCCTGTCAATATTTGTACTCGTTTGCCTTATTTGCTGCTGCATTCATCTTTTTTAAAATTGTTAAGCACTGCGGAATAAGTTGGCAATATATAAATGCCAATAATATTAATGATAACAAATGGAATGTTTTAGTTGACTAGGTGCACATAGAAGCAGGATTTGCCCTATTCATGCAGTATATAACTCCATAGATATAACGACTTTCCATGTAAATGTCTATATATGTAGCAATTATAGTGTATCCTTGTATTACTATATATTTATTCATTCACTCCCTATCCATGTCCATACTCTATTAATACGGCCAGTGAACCATAACTGGAGAGACTCAATTTATTTTTAATATTGATTTTTTTTTTACGTTCACATTTGCATATTTATGTGAAGTATATTTTTATTACGCTGTATGTTTTGATGTCAGGACTGTCCTCATTCGTGGATTTTCTAGGCTATTTCCTGTTCGGTGTACATTCTCCTATCTCAATAAATAAATTATTTGCACAATTTTTTTTTCTTTTTCTTTTTAAGGGAAAGGGGTACAGAAGGGAAGAAGGGAGGGAGGTGGGGGTGAGGGGGGAGCAAATCATTTCATAAATATGGTATTGTCAAATTCCAACAAGCCCATATGCACTAAAATAGCAAGTGCCATCAAATTATTGTTTACAAATCTGTGTTCAGTAAAAAAACACAATACAATAATAAAAAACCACAAGTCCAGCTCAATATCACATCTGTTTTTACATACTTCCCCTATTTGGGGTGAGCCAATCTCCATGTGTCCCATGCTTCCCAAGCTGCTAAAGTAATGTCAGAAGGGGGGCAAATGCAGTTTAAACAACACTCATATATTCTCTGTTTATCCAACTCAAGATGCAAGGTTAAAACAGAGGGTGTGCGATGGGATTTCCAAGCTCGGACTATCAACCGTTGAGCTGTCAAAATAATATGGTGCATCAATTTTTTTAGGTTTTTTTGATGTCTTGGGTGGTAGATGTAATAATAGATATGTAAGCGGACCATGAGGCAGCGTATGTTCCGTAAGCTCCTGTATAAGAGTACGTACAGAGTTCCAAAATAATTCAATCAGTGGGCAGTGCCACCATATATGTAGAACTGAACCAGAGGCTAGGTTGCATCGCCAGCAAGTTGAAGGGCAAATGGGATATAACTTGTGTATTCTTTCCGCCACCGGTACACCATTGTCCGCTGTTGTTCCAGAAGGGTAGTGGATTTAATTAATGTTTTGGGGGTTTTAAAGAAAAATTCCCACTGACTTTGTGAAATTTCACAGTTCGGCTTGGTTATCCATTGATGTGCGGGTGTAGATTTGGAAAACGGCAAATAGTCTAATAGCAGTTTGTAACACATGTAGATGGGTTTACAGAAAAATGGTAATTTCTTATTAATACATGTCTCTTCCCACACTATAAGCATTTGTGTATCTAATCCTTAAGAGGGGTCACTTACAGTGTTACGCTGCAAGAAAGATCTAGGTTGCCTAGATGAGAACTGTGACATGAAGGGTATCCCATGGGTTACTATAAGAGAGGGGAAATCGATCAGCTGTGTCTGTGAGTAGAGATGATAGAGGTGTGTTCCCTCTCATGCCATGGAAGGTGGGGATACAATAGGGCCAACATAGGTATTACTATATGATAAATGTGCGGTACTGCTCAGTTTGGTTCTATGTGTGTCCCATACCTGTAATTCTATAACCACCTTAGGGGTGGTCGAAATATTTTAGGTAGCCACAATACCTTGGAAAATGTAAATGGGTGTATTACTCTTTGTTCCATAATTAGCCAAGGGGGGGGGGGGCAACTTGAGGTCTACCTCCTTCCCAGATAAACCTAATCATATCTTTATGTATGTTTTTAAAATAAGAATGTGTAACAGTGAGTGGAAGTGTGCGAAAAATATATTGTAACCGTGCGAGTATGGACATCATAATAGCTACTATTCTGTCTATCCATGTCAAAAAAAGAAAAGATGCCCCACCTGACAAGGATTTGTTTCCATTCATTCCAAACCCTAATATAGTTTCCTGTGTATAGATCTGATGCCTTATTGATAAACAACAATCCCAAATACTTAATGTTATCCCTTCTCCACTCAAAGGAATAACTACTTTTAACTCTATCGGACTTCAAAATAGAGAGTCCAAAACCTAAGGCCTAAGTTTTAGCTGTATTAAGAGAGTAGTATGAATGGAGACCATATTGTCCTATTAGCTCCATAAGGGGGGACCTTTTTTGCACATTTCATGCTTTCTCTGCTTGGACATTTTTTTCCAGTTCAGAAGAGACAATTTAGAAGAACAAGGAGGTGTCATCCTGTTAATTTAGATTTTACATGGAATTCCTGCATATTACATAGATTTTTTAAAAACTTCAAATAGATCTTCCCATCTTCCATGCATGGCTGTACTCTGCTCAGGAGTGGAAGGCGGGAAGCAGCCAGTTAAATTTCACAGAACTGGCCCTGCACTTTCAGGCTTCCATGCTGCTCTCCTTCTTTGAGTTCCAACCAGTAGCAAAAACAGCATAATGATAGACAGCACAGTGATAGGCAGCACAGTGATAGACAGCACACACAGTGATTGATAGCACAGTGATAGACAGTACAGTGGTAGACAAAATAGTGATAGACAGTACAGTGGTAGACAAAATAGTGATAGACAGCACTGTGATAAGCAGCACAGTGATAGACAGCACAGTCATAGACAGCACACACAGTGATAGACAGCACCGTGATAGGCCTCACAGTGATAGGCAGAACAGTGATAGACAGCACACACAGTGATAGACAGCACACACAGTGATTGACAGCACAGTGATAGGCAGCACAGTGATAGACAGCATACACAGTGATAGACAGCACACACAGTGATTGATAGCACAGTGATAGACAGCACAGTGATAGACAGCACAGTGATAGACAGCACACACAGTGATAGACAGCACACACAGTGATAGACAGCACTGTGATAGGCCTCACAGTGATAGGCAGCACAGTGATAGACAGCACACACAGTGATTGATAGCACAGTGATATACAGCACAGTGATAGACAACATAGTGATAGACAGCACAGTGATAAGCAGCACAGTGATAGACAGCACACACAGTGATTGATAGCACAGTGATAGACAGCACAGTGATAGACAACATAGTGATAGACAGCACAGTGATAGAGACATGGAAACATGGTAAGATTGTCATATTCCCCGCATTTCTATCTAAACTGCACAAGTGTGCTGCTTCTATTTCCAAGATCCCAAGATTCAAAACGGAGACCGGGAATGAGAACAGCTTGTAGAAAAACAATCACACAGATCCAGGGCTCTGCATCCCCCATAACTCAGGGCTCCAGAGCCAATCATTTGGGTCTGTAGACCCCTCTCCTCCTCCCGCAAACACCTAGCAGCACTCCTGTTCCCAACCACATTCACATGTATGATTGGAGCTGAAATTAGTTCTAATTTACATAATTTAAATGCAATAAATAAAGAGCCTATGAATAATACATAGAACAGGTGTTTGTTTTTTCTTGTTTGTTGCTTATTGAGCCCAGCTTTCTGGCTGTTCCTAGGTCCGGAATGTAGTGCAAGTTAGAGCACACTAAGTAAAAACCATGTGTATTCCTCCCAAACAGTTACACAGTCAATGAGGGTTAAAACCGGTGTATTAGGTGTGTCTAGAGGTGTAACCAGAGACTGGGCTTCTCCAAAACTTCGAAATATTATTTGTAATAAGAGTCATCAAAATTGTAAGTTGTATGAGTCTTATACTATTCTTGAAATGTATTTACATGCGCTACGTCAATGTAGAATTCTGACTTTTCTTGATACAGTAGCAGAAATAACATTAAAATAAGTCTAGGGTAATAGAAACTCCAAAGATGAGAATGGTACATACATTTTCCTGTTTCTACAAAATCTATTAGGATTTACGTAGACAGCTTTCTTGCCAGATTCCTAGTCTTGTAAATGTAAAGCAAGCATCAACAACGAATAAAAATGGGTAAAAAGGAACAGAAATTTAAAAAAAAAAATGTAAAACGTGTTTTGCAGGGGCTTACTCATTAAATTGAAAATAGAGGTTAGTTGCAAAATAAAGACAAAGGAGCTGGGCTGTAGATATATTCTCGAATACAGATGTACTCCAACTTAGCCAGTTTGGGCTAAATTTTACAAATTCGATTTGCCACAGTCCATAGTTTAGTGAATAAAACATTATGTCTTTGTAGCAGTCAAACATTATAATCCTGTCACCATTAGTGTTCGCGAAATGTTGACGAAATGACATCACACTCAATAAAGATACTCCTCTATCTTCTTAAGAAATGTCACAAGCCATGTGAAGGATTTTAATTCCCCAGAGGAGACTTGTCATATCATAAACAATCAACGGAAGATCTATCAGGCTGTTAAATGACATTTAACTGACCTAGCCAATGTCTGTATTTATCCATATCTCCGGTGTAATGTCCATTTGTAACAAATACGCCTTACGTGACAACCTAATGATACACTGTAATTATAATAATTTCTTAAAGGAGAATCTCTGAAAAAAGGGAAACAAATATATCATATCTAAAAAGTCACATGCTAAGCACCAAAACCACAACATCTTTATGATGTGGTTTTGGTGCATTGATTCTACTTCATTACTTACCAAAATGTAAAATGTTGCTGTTGCCCGTGATACAGAAATAAATAAGACTGACAAAGTTGTTTTTTAATATTTAAAGAAGGGATCCGAACCTAAAGCAACTTTAAGAAAAATTATGAACGTCTGTTTTATTAAATGTTCTGACTAGTAAAGCCATGCAAAACCAAAAACACCGTAATTTGGTGAAAGATTTTGTTTTAGTGCAAGATGTAAAATGTTGTCATTATGGGATTGGAAGATGTTTGAGGGCTGGGCGATCCATAATATGTTTAAAAGTGCAGAAAACTACTAAACTTTTGTGTGTGTGTGTGTGTGTGTGTGTGATGGCTCTGTGCTATATCTGTGTCGTTGAGACTGAGTGTTGTGTGTGTGCGAGTCTGTGTAATGTAGTTTTGTGTTGTGAAGGCTGAGAGCTGTATGTGGGGTGAGGAGGTTGGGGGCACCTGTTTGTGTGGTTGAGTGTTGTACATGTGGTGCCTGAATTGTGTGTGTTGGGGAGTGTAAGTGTTGCTGTATGTAGGGAAATCTGAGTGGAGCTGAGTGTTCCATGTGTAGTATCTGAGTGTGTGTGGGGGACAGTTGTTCTTCTCCCCCTCCTGCTTACCTTTTGGCAGGAGAACTCTGTTATCCCTGTTATCTAGCTGAGGGCAAGCTGGACTGGGTGCCTGGTGGCCCAGTGAAAGATGGTCTGGGGACCAGGATCCATGGTGGTCCAGTGGTGGGGAGATTTGTGTTTTGCACCAATATATGGTTTAGACCACTTTAACAGTTCCCTTGTAGTTCTCATGCGAAGTGAATGGCTCACTGCGGCACTATGATTTATTATGAAATGTCGGGGGCCTGCACAGCAGCTCTTAAAGTGATTTGCATATGATAGAGGTGCAGACCGCAACACTCCCTCAAAAAGTTGAAGGGAGTGCAAGCAGAAAGATCTTTTGGCCTTTCTGCCACCTTTCTCACAGCGAGAACCCAGGTCCTAGGTAGCTTCCTATGGCACCATGTGTCAACAAATTGTCGCATTAAAATAGCATTCTTAAACATATGGCTCAACAACGTGAGTGGTAGGGTATCGTGGTGCACGTGCAATATGATATAGTAACTTTGCTCCCGAGCCGTGGGCCAGGTAATGGGTACAGGGCCATCTACCTGGAGATGCTTTCTGATGACCATGAGTTAATCTACCGCTCTCTCATAAGGAATCAGGAGGCCGAGCGTATTATTTAGGAACTTGGGTAGTATGTGGAATATTAACTGAGACCAGACGATCAGTCTTTCTGGGTTGTGTAATGGGTCAGTTGTGATGCAATGAGTACCAATACTTGTGAGCGTATAGGTATAGAGATGTCGGGCTGGTCATTCACTCCTTCCCCCTCCAAGGGCAAGGAGTATGGTCAAGGTGGGGTTGGTCTATGCCCTCCCTTTTGGGACATCCCCTATTCTCATGTCCCGGCCACCATTGTCAGCTTCCAGATACCTAATACAGTAATGTTTTTGTTGCAGAATCTTCCTGTCCCATGACTTCCCCCTCCCAGGCCTACTATGGTTTGTATTGTAGAGAGCTGATAGCTGCAGCAGGTTTTGACAATGCTCGAATTAGTCCTAGGGAAGTAGGAAGAAAAAAGGTAGCAAGGAAGGGGAATGAAGGTAACCTCAGCAAAAGGAAGAATAGATCACAGTATATCTTGTGCAGTTCTTTATAGCAAACATCTTAAACTCTCCCCCCCTCGGATGTTGCCAAACCCCAATGGTTCTTTGACCATCTATTGCATTCAAAGAATTCTGGGTGTTGTAGAACATATATATATATTTAGGAGAACATAGTTTGAGATCCTTGTTCTTGGAACAACTTTGGAACTGGAAGGAACAAGAAGGGTCTCCTTTAACTTTGTGAACCAGTGTTGCTAAGCATAAAAAACAATCTTTACTATATGGCAACTATTGAGGTAACAGAGAGAAGAAGATTTTGGTGAGCAACCACACTTGATTACAAGTGTTTACAAATGGGCACTGTTGTAGTTGCAACTTCATATATTATGCCATCAACACTTTTGGACCATTTTACCTGCACTAGATAAGACATATTCATCTCTTATCTCATGGTATTTTTTTCCATATTGCAGAAATAATATATTCATTTTCATGATTAACTATTTAGTAGTTAATAATTCACTTTTCTCGCTAGGTTAAAAGGTTATCTTCCAAAAATACATTTTAGAAGTCAAGCGTCTCATTTTAAAGGTCACTGCAGTAGAATGCAAATGTTAGTTAAATCAATTAAAATGCCTTGCGCTCTGTGTTCTAAATGAAGGACTTGTCACTCATGTTGTGCGCTCTGGTTATCTGTCTTTTGTTGTTTACATTGTTGTTTTTTTAAGGTGTCTGGAACCAACACCGAACAAAATGTCTTTAACGATATAAATGTACATATATGTTTCATTTTTTTAAACTCCCTGTCAATCCAATTGCTGCTTGCTATGCCTTTAAAGACAATCTGTTGTCTACAGCCTCCTGTTGTGATGTGCCTATAATTAGATGTAATCTGTCTTTGTATAAGAAACCAGTTTGTTTATGATATTCCTTGATTGTCTCTTCTGATTTCACATGACAACTGTGTACACGACGTGTCAAATAATTTTCTGTCATTACTTACACAAACTGATTACACAAGTACCTAGATGTATTTCATTCTATTGTCCTCTTTGTATGCCTTACAATAGACGAAAATTCTAGCTAATGTCCTTGAAGTGACCTTTGCAAGGGACGGAATTATGTAGCTGTTTAGTGCTGGCTTTATATTACAGTGGGGAATATATAGCAAGTAAGTTGTTTAGCTCCAGTAAAATATAGACATAACCATCTTGGATTATCTGACATTAAGATTTCTCAAAAAGTTACCCTATACAAGCCCTCCCCAAAAATTGCACACTAACAAGATTATTTACCTAGGTGAGAATTGTCGAGAATTTAAAGTGAATTCAAAGTGATCTCTTATGCCACATCCATACACATATTAAATAATTATTTGCAATGGAAAAAGTGGCCAAAATAGTAGCATAGCTGACTTGGATAATTGGTTCAGTTCAGCTATCTTGGCATTAATTTTGAAATTCACTTTGAATTCCTGACAATTTTTCTCTGTAGTGAATAACCTTCAGAAACGTGTCTCTTGCAACAATAACAATTTTATTTCATAGCAGGTATACAAAAACTTCAAAATAGTCACCTGTGGTCAAGCAGGTATTTCAAGAAAAAGACCAATTTTATGGTCAAGTACCATCAGGTCAATGATGAATAGAAAGGGTTCAGTGCCGGAATGATTGGAAAACCTGTCTCATTCACTTCAGGTGAATTGTCTCATTTGAACATAAATATTTTAACAACTGAGTTGTGTCTTCTATTATCTACTTTGTATTCATATTAACATGTTCACATTGCTGTTATATATCAATACAATCATTGGAAAAGTTGGCCAGCTGCAGCTGTCATACTTTTATAGTAGACTACAGACTTTCTTGCCTACATCATACTATAAATTATTCTTATGTAATATCAGTGCCTGCAAATTACTTTACAAAGAGGGATGTCAGTCAGCTTTCAGTTCATATATTACTTTATTAACTATGATTTTTAATAATCTTCCTTGGAGATAGTCTGCAAGAAAACCAAAATCTCAACTTCTGCTAGATATAAGGTTTATTAGTTAAGTTTAATGAAATAGATGAGATTTATATATAAAGTCAAACATGGTTGACCGAATTACGTATTATTTTTAATATGAGAAGATTCGCAATCTAATTATTCATTCTTGAACAGCGTCTTAACTCCAGCCAGAAGACAAGTGTGTTCTTCTCATTCATATCTCCCATCTCCATGCACCCTTTTAAGTCTACACCACTCTACTCCTGGTGTTATATATTATCCTGCACCCGAGGCAAGTAAGAGAACACTCAGGTATAGATAGTTCCTACATCCATGAGTGGTGGCTGAAGCAAGTATTAATTAAACATTATATGGACAACAAAAAATACATCACTCTAATTTTTGTAAAAGATAATTGGCCACTGACATTTTGGGTAAGCTTTCTGTTTTGACCCCTGTCCCTAATAATGTCAAGTGGTGCAGCCTTGTCCTGTTAGACACGAGTCACATTAATGTACGATGTTTGAAGTAGGACATCATAGTCAAATTTCACCAAAATTTTTTATCTCCCTTGTTAAACAGATAAGAAACACAAACACAAAAAGGTTGAAAGAGATGGTTAAAAAAGTAATTGAAAAACTGATTCAAATTCATTGTAAAGACTGAAATTGCATTAAATCTGCAAGTGTCCATAATGACATTCAATGAGTTAAAAAGAGAAAAAATATGTATATTTGAAACATTTGGCTGCCTTTTAGAAATAAAAGTATGCTGTATTTTTTAGCTGTGAATAACTTCCTGTATTGTTTAGCCCTTTGAAACACTTAAAAGGCTTCCGATTGCTTTTTTAAGATCGGATTGTGAAGAGCGTCCTGAACTCTGCAGTTTAGAACTGTGCTGACTAATTTAAACAAAAGCTTCCCCATGTCACAGAGGAACACCAAGTTTAGCTTTGATCAACCACCCAAAATCAACTGGGACGTCTGCCGTATTAAGTAATGAGAGGCTCTAGAGTTTAGCTCGCCTAAAAATAGAATGTGTTTGCTGTTTTATATTCTCAGCAAAGGTTTAAAGGGTGGCATTCTATTCCCAAAGTTCAGCAGATCAATACATTATGCACATTTTGCTGTAATGATGTGATGCTCATTAATGATGAAATGCCAGTTTGTGTCGAAACACAAAAAAAAAGAAAATCGGCCTAAAGGCATTTTTGGGAATGAGACATAATGTAGAGGTCTTGTCGGGAAAAAAATAAACTGGTTAGCAGTGTAGAAATATATGAATTCTCTGAACATATGCTGTTTTGCTAATCACCTTTCACTCCTGCAAAACCCTGTTCTGTTAATATTTACACTTGTCTAATAATAACACATTATTATATGCTATTTCTAATCATTTCTAATAACAAGACAAGTGTTAGATAACTGTACTTTTGTTAGATAGATACAGCTGCCGTATAACCTTAAAGGCTGGCAATCTAAACTCGAAAATAATAGAAATGTAAATAGAAAAACTTGCTAAAATGAACAAAAATAAATATATCTATCAAACACATATTAGGCTTGAATATGAAAGCCATTTAGAGTGATGGTAATTGCAGTCTGGCAAAAGTCTGAATGATACAATTTACCTAACCATGATATGATGTAGCTTTTTATTTTTTTCGAGTTTGGTTAAGCCATTCCCGACGTTAGAGCATGCTGTGTCGTCCTACAAAAAAGGACTTTAAAGAGGTGACATAGCATGTCCTAACAATCTGGCCCTTGTTCCTACTGGCGTACTCATCCAGCATGCCGATCGCGGACTGGGGATCTGCCTGGCAACCTAGGCAGTCCCCTGCAGCCAATGCTTGTGATCCGTGTCACTTGATAGCAGTGACAACCTATCATCGGAATCACTGTTACAATGTTGATTGCACTTTGATCTCTACCCCTCTCTTTCCTCATTTGTTAGAGAGGCAAAGAGATCACTGTTAAATTGTCCCAAACTGTTAAAAACAAGTGTTACGTGCTGATCAACTTAGAAAATGTTTTTTGTTTTTAATTTTTTTTTAAGATTGTATTTATATTAAATTATGGGTCATATAGAAATATTATATGTGAAATAAAAGCCCTGTTTCCCCTGAACAAAATGATATATAATATGTGTGGGTGCACTTAATATGAAACAGGTAAGTTATGATAGAACAAACATAGAGCTTAAATTCTAGGTTTTTTGGTGGTGTGGCTTGGACGTCGGTGAGCATGGCCACATAATCTCTAAACTCACAGATAGCTCCGTAGAAAACTCTACAAAAGCCTTACAAAAACTGCAAATATGGATAAATTCCACTGCACACTGGGATCCCAAAGGGTCCTCAGTAGCTAGCAAAGGGGTACTCACCTCATCCTTAAAACAGTATCTGGTCACACCAACTGATCTGGCAATGCAGATGTCAGAGAACTCGCAGGACTTGAACCCGTCATACTTTTCATCCTTGCACTCAAGTGGAGATGGGTCTAGGACCTTGAACGTAGCACACACTACAGGGACTACAGTTTGGCTGCCCTCCTTCAAAATCTCCCAACTAAAACAAACTTGAAGGCAGCCAATGCGGAACTCCGTGCAACGATCACCACGGAATTTCACAATATCAGTGCAGAGATAGAAGGCCTCCAAAACCAAGGTAGAACAGCTAGAGGCTGGCTCTGACCGCATGCTAGTGGCATAGACTGTCACGACAGACATCCTCGCCCACCAGACACTGCAACTTCATTACAATAGAGGCAGATGACATAATAAAAGGGTTAGATAGTTATCGGAGACGGAGTAAACGACGTCCCAACTCTGGGCCACACTCATAGCAATTTTTAATGAAATCCTGGTCCACACTGGACGACCCAATTTAATTAGTTAGAGCCCACATGGCACTTCCCCCCAAAGGCCCAACTAAGGGCCCACTAAGAGATATAAGATGACATTTTGCATCAAGCTCAAAATGCTTAACAAGTTATATAACAAGAGCAACATCTTCAATTGTTTCCAGACCTATCTCTGGCCACATTGTCCTACAGGAGCGTACTATGCCCACTCATTTGAATACTGCAGACTCATTCATACCACTCAAGGTGGTATTTTCCATCCAGACTAATGTTCATAATGTCAAGCAGACCCATACTAGTTCATGAACCTGCCTATTTGGACACCCTAATCCATGAACTCTAGCTCCCACTAGTGCCTCTTACATGGCTATGCAACTTGACTTTTTATTCCACGGGACCTAGGACACTTTCTGCTGCCCCTTTGTCTCCACGCATCTGCCAAACTTGTATGCAAGTAGACTGGAGATCAATAGCCTCTAAATAGAAGAATGAAAACCTCACAACATGAAAATCTAAACAGCTGTATCCTCTATAAGAAGCTTTGGGTTTAGTATGCTTTACTTTTTGTTATACCTCTGTATATAGTTACATTATGTTATAATTTTGACATAAAAGACAAGGCTGGGGGACTGCTGGAGGGTGACACATCCAGACCAGATTAGTATTTTACACTGCATTATCACCTGGTGTACTGCTACATGGTCAGACCATGCCTCGATTACTTGATGCCAATCTCAAACATGCACAAGCCCACCATTTCCAATTGAATATCTTTTGTCCCAGTCACATATAATGACAGAGGCAAAGGAAGCCCTTGCTGCTTATTTTAGGTAAAACACCACAGATGAAGTGTCACCACTTCCCATATGTGAAGTTAAGAAGTGTGTTATGTCTGGTTTCTTCCTGATTTGACACACTCTGACAGACATACATTCACTCACAGACACACACTGACAGTCACACACTGGCACAGACACGAGCTAACAGATAAGCCCTGACAGACACACATATTCATTGACAGATGCATACACTTACTGACACACACACACACACTCCCTGACAGACACACACTGACACACAGACACAGTCACTGACAGACAAACACATTTACTGGCAGACATACACACTCACTGACAGACGCACACACTAACTGACAGATACATTCACTGACAGACACATACACTGATACTAGAACACTCACACACATTATCTCACACACTCACAAATTGTTGTTGTTATTTTTTACCTTTGGGAGGGATTTTTTCCCTGGGGTACAGTGTGGCTGCTGGGCTGACTCTTGGGCAGGCTGCTGCTGAGCTTGCTGCTGGGCAGACAGGTGTGTGTAATGGAGGGAGCTGTAATCTTCTTGCTCTGCTCCTTCAAGTACCATTTAGTGATGCCTGGGGCGGAGTGACTTCATATTACCAGCATCACAGCAGGTTGTGCAAGGGAAAAAGCACAGAGAACAGTGCTCCCTCACCACCCAACTGTAATACACATGGCTGCCCACCTTGGTGCTCCTCATGACATGAGGCTAACAAGGCATCTGCCAATCGTTTCCCTCTGGAAAGTGTCCCCCAAGGCAAATGCCTTGTTAGCCTTGCGGAAAATACCGTTCTGTGTTTGTCACTTCCCAACAGAAATGCACTCTGCTACGGAGATATTATTTAGACCTTTTTTGCCACCTCAGCAGAGACAGGGCTCAACCTCACAAGGGACATACAAATGTATCTATCCTGACATGGGCAGCCCACCTTCTTTAATGAGACCACAGAACTTCAAGATATCCCATTGACTCAATAAGGTAATAGCTGCGGCAGTCAAAGCAACAAAACAAGGCAAGTTCCTGGACCAGATGGACTGCCTCTTCGCTACTATAGATACTTTCAGAACTACTTTACCCCCAGTTTGTTAATGGATTTAATGAATTACGAGATGGACACAAGATCCCTGCCCAGACACTGGCAGCACACAGCAAAATTCCCCCAATAGGGAGCTAGAATTTTAAGCAGTGTGCAAATTCTAATTATTATAATAGTTATTATTATTATTATTGTGATTTGAAGCTTTTGGCTAAAATCTTAGCAACTCATCTCCAGCCCTTCATCCCCTCATTGATATATTTAGCACAAGTGGCATTCATGCCAAATAGGGAGGCACGAAACAATACTATAAGGGTATGTTGATCCATGGTAAAAGAAGCAGGTTGGATGACCTTATCCTGCTGTTTACTTACACATAGATGGTGACAACTGAGTTCAATGGGACTTCCTGTTCCATACATGGTAGTGGTTGGGTCTGAACCCCTTTGTATTGGGCTGGGTTAAAGCCCTCTGTCAGTCTTTAATAGCTAGGGTCATAGTAAATGGGGCACTCATGCAGCCTATCTTGATACAGGCAATCTCCAGGGCTAACTTCAGGTTGTAAAAATGAATCTCCTCCCTTGCCTATTATCTCTTTTTCACACAATCCCTATTATATTGCTGAGGGCATTTTGGCAGAAATTCTGCCAGATGACCAGGACAAACCAGGAACACTAGGACATGGTGGGACTGTAAAATGATTCAGCACTTCTGGAAGAGAATACACTCCGTGTTGAAAACATTTTTGGACTCACTGTCTCCCTTTAAACAAACCTCCATACTACTGCATTACATTGAAACCCCTTGGGCAAAATATAAAAAATCCATCATGATCTGACTTTTAAATATTGCTAAGCAGGCTGTCCACCAGTTCTGGAAACAACTATTGAATCTGGTTTACTCAAGTGGAGGAGCTACACACACTAGAAGAATTACACTTGGGGGCTTCAGATAAAATTAACTTATACATATCGATCTGGTCGCAATTAACATTTACTCCTCTAAGTAGGATTTTCAGATGGTCTTGGGATAAATCCTTGGCTGAGGTATACAGATGAGGTGACACAGAGGTACCTGGACGATCCCCCAACCTCTTTTATGGTTACTTTTATGTTTATTAACATCCATCAATTCTAATCTTGGTTATACATAGCAGTAATCCTCGCTGGATAAAAATTTTGACAATGTATCTGAAAATGTTGTTTAAACCTAAATGAAAAGAGGACAGTAGTACTGTGTGTCTGTAATTGTACAGCTGTTAGCAAGGGAATGTGTAGCTATGTGCTACCAATTTGTGAGTCCTGAAGGTCCTGCGAGACCCATCAGACAAGGACATTGCACTATGGAATGCGGTTTTGTATTCTGTTTATGTTTTGGGGGGGTTTTCCAAAAAAAACAAGGAATAATAATTATATTTAATAAGTTTGGGTTCAGAACTTGGACAATTGCCTATGTCCTTAAGGGGTTAATTAAAAGTACCAACCTGTTATTAGCATGCCTTGTAAATACAGTGAACTCTCAATACACTCATGCATGCATCAGGGGTATAGTACTTAAGAGCTGTCAGTACGTTACTGGGGTTTATACTTAAAGTGGCACTATGGATACCCAGACCATTTCATCTCTTTGAAGTGGTCTGGGTGCAATGTCCTTGTCCCCTTGGCCCAGCAATCAAAAACATTGCAGAAAATAGTTTATATGTTACCCCCTCACTTATGTTGAAGAAAGGTTATTAACCCTTTTTTGCCAGAGAGAGGGGGCTGCAAGTGAGGTTGCAGACACTAAAGTGTCCCATTAAACAGATAACTAATATAACAACATATAGCTGGAGTTTTTGGGAGTTATAATCCAGAGAAGCTAACATGTGAGAAGTTGCCTATTTTTAGATCATTGATGTTTACGGGATATATTCGTCTATCCTGCAGTGAACCCTGTCTCGTCAGAAGGCTTCACAATTAACCATGTCATTTCCGGTCATCCTATTCAATGTGCAAAGAGTTTATCATGCTCTAGATTATATAATTATGTAATGCCTCTCATCCTAAAATAGAGGAGACGAGACAGTAGTGTTAACACGCATTGCGCTGTATAAACACATCCGAAGGTTATAGATTGCTTCTAGGTAGGGCACTAAAACACTACACTGTTTATCGTGAAGTTGGCTTTTATTAACTCCATAAATTGCCACTTAAATCTTGCACATTCTTTCAGTATCCATCATAATTCAGCTTATTACTACAGCGCAATAAACAAGACAATCTTCTGTGTTTTCACATAAAAGTATAAGCTGAGAGTATAATTGTAGATACCAATATTTTATCACACATACAAAAAGCCTTAAGGTAAATGAAAGCGTGAATCATATTACATAGGAATTCTTACTATATTTACAATGTTCTAGCTGCAAAGGAAAGTCTTATGTTAAATACATTTGAATCGAATTCATTAACTCTGCTTGCGAAATCTGTTTGAGTGCTAACGCATCAGACGAATAGTTTTCTGAACTCCTTGGCACAGAAGATAGGAGATATGATAAAAGCGTCACCAGGACAAGAGGCGTTGCTAGGTTTGAGATTTTGAGGGTTGAAGCCTCAGATGTAAAACTCTTTAGCTCTGGATCCTTTTGGGTAATGGAGGGTTAGCAAAAATGTGTGTTTTTCTTTTTTTTTTTTTCATTAGGAAGCTGTCTGCTTCTCTGTATAGAATGAATAATCACTAGTATAATACGTTCCTGAACTACTTTGTGTAAAGGAATGATCCCACCTTGGTGATAGTTGGAGGGGGTATCGGACAGGAGACCTGCACTGCACTGCACCCCTGTGTCCATTATCTCAGTACAACAAGGGCTGCATGGGTAGGAAGGCATGGGTATGCCGTAGAGAAGTAGGAGGTTACAGCCATACAATTGCTAACTGATGGGCTGGAACTTAAGAAATAAAGAGACTACTTAAGGTGCTTGCTCTGGGTTCAAGTTCCAGGAGTTTCTGGAACTTAGCAATCAGTCTGCACATTGCAAAGAATATGGAGAAGAGAGTACCTTGTGTCCTGTCTCCCTGTTCATGGTGGATTATAGCTACCGTGTTTTGTAAACATTGTTGCAGCTATAAGGCAGGTCCCTTGAGCCATTATGTCACAGGAATACATGTACTTCCTTCTTTGTTGTCCAAACTTTGTCCAAGTTTGTCGGAAATCCCACCCCTTTCTGTTTCCTAGCTGCAGCTGTGGATGTTCTCAGTCAGTGACTCATGAGATCACTGCAGACAGTCCGGATCACATAACTCTGATTATGACTGTGTATTAACTGATCTGACCAGTTTACAGGAGAGCTGTGCTCATAACATGTGATCACTAAAACTTCTCTGGGGGGCTAAACTACATATCCCATAAACCCATGTTGTACACTGCATGTATGTGATAGGAAAATACCTCACAGCACAGAATAAGAGTTTTTTTTACTGATAGGGCCTCTTGCTGGTCACCGGCATGCAAGTGCTAGTATTTTTTTTTCAATCTGTATACATTGCTTGCCATGGTCTTTTAGAGAAGAGTAGACATGAAATACTGATTTCTTCATCAAATGTAAGGCTTATTATGAAAACTAACCTTTAAAATGTCTTGGCTTGGAATGGGGCAGAAGGTTAGTTTATATAAAGCGTTCAGAATCTTGATGATGCCCTATAACTTAAAATACCAATTTCTTACATTCTTCGAAACTGTACTGAAATCTATGTGTGGAACCAAATGAATGTCACGCTGTATTATGTGTCTGGACACCCACGATTTGTATTTAGAAAGGACATAAGCATTTTTTCAATATCAATTTTTATTTCAATTAAAAAAAATACCAGTACATAAAAAACATTAAAGAAAAGATGACAACTTCACAAGGTAGATTGACATAAATATTTAACTGAAACATTTGTTGCAAATACTTTAAACTGAACCTCACGGATGAAACGCTTAAAGGGACAATTTATCGTTAGAAATACAAACGTATTTCCGACACTATAGTAACCTGTTAGTTAGTTATGTGTCTGTCCAAGCCTCCACCTGCGTGAAGTCAAAATATAAGCTTTTTTACTTACCTTTCACCTGTGGTGCACGGGTCTCTCCAAGGCCGCAATGCATCACTGGCTGGGATCATCAATATTGATGATCTCAGCCAATCCAATACTTCCCTGTAGGGAAACATTGGGAGGCTATTGCACCTGCAAGGCAAATCACTGCACTGCGACAGTTAGCATCTCCTCATAGAGAAGCATTGATTCAATGCATCTCTGTGGGGAGAGCTCAGCATCTTAGTGCATAGTGTGGACATGATGAATGTAAGTCCAACAAATATTGCAGAATATACCCCAGGAAGTCCCTCTTGTGGCTCTCTGAGTGACAGCCACTAGAGGTGTGTCTAGGCAGCAATGTTTACAATGCTAAGCCTGCTGGGACAGGATGTAGACTACAACACCACTGCATTGACTAATTCATTAAAAAGTGAATAATATGACATTTAAAAAAAAATTAAAACTATCTGCAAAATCAAAGCTAAAATAGCCCAAGATGTGACTACATCGCAGTGAATATATTTGCATATAAAGCTATTTTGAATTCATGTTTCCAGTTCACTAGAATTTACTGTTTAATGAATAAACCCATTAGTTATATTACTAACTGATGTAGACAGATTCATTTCAGTTTAGGTTTTATGAAGACATCATTTTTTATTGTGTGTTTCAAACAACGGGGACTCAGGTGGAGATCAGATAATATTAGAAGGCAGTTCTTGCAGAGTTATTTACTAAGTGTGAGCTTTTGGGAATTCAAAATGCATTCTAAGGTCAAATTAATCAAGCTAGAATAATAGATGACTGTGAACATTTTTCCAGTTTAATTACTTTGGTCTTGAATTTTAAATTCACTTTCAACTAAATAAAACCCACAACATTTGTTTTGTATGCTTTGCTCGGAACTTCTATTGAGTTAATTGAGTCAAATTCATTAAAGACATAATTGTTTATATATATATATATATATATATATATATATATATATAATTACTTGTGGAGTAGAAGTAAGCCTCAAAAGCAGTCAGAAATTACCCTTAAAAAAACAGATGCCAGGTTTAAAGCAGGCATCAATCTTTACTGTATGTGGGCATACTGCTCACATATAATCTAATAATTTTTATCTTGCCAGAATTTTGGGAGTCTGCATTCCTAACAATTCCAGGAAAATTGTGTTTGAATCTGTACGTATTATGAGCGTATGCCGCGCTGTAAGGGCAATGCAGCGTTAAAGTGGTTATGGTAAATTACATACAAAGAATTTTGTTAAGAGAATGAAGTGATTGACATGTATTATAAATGTGGTACAAGGGGTGTTAAGAATTTTTGTGTTTAAGGTTAGAGTGAAGTTAAGTTTAGCATTGAGGTACATGTGCTATTTAGTTTTTAAGAGGATAAGAGGAGTTAAACCTAAGATTAAGGTAAAGGGTTTTGTTTCGGGCTTAGTCTTTGAGTGCTTAAATTTTTGGGTAAGGAAATAGTTTGTTTAGGTTTCGGTAGGGGTAAATTAAGGAGATGGGGAAAAGGCATGTTTAGGGTACAGGTACGTGGTGTTTGAATGATTCTCACCTTTCTACTATTGATATTAGAGCTGCAGGAGCTTTTATACAGTGTGCATCACTCATTGCCCCTCCTGCAAGGCAATTGCTGTTTGAGAGGTTTTTAGTGGGCAGATGGGAAGTGATCCATTCCAATGGTGCCTGGAGGTCCTGGGCGCTGTCATGTCTTAAGGTGCTAAAGTGTTTATGAATGGTTTAATCCTGAAGTGGTCCAGAGGGTGTCCACCCTTTTGGTTCTGTGTCTCCTCCTCCATTCCCAGCTTCAAATCAAGATGTCTCAGACTGAGCTCTAGTGACAGGCTGAGAGTGTCAGTTGATGCTCTCAATCTATCGCTGGCTTTCAATTGAGAAAAATGCACAAAAATGCATGAACTCTGCATTCACTCATTCATCCATTCACGCATTCACTCATTCATCCATTCACGCATTCACTCATTCATCCATTCACTCATTCATGCACTAATGTTTTTCTTTCTCCCTTCCTATTTTGTTTACATCCTATTATCGTATACTCATTCTCTCTTTCTTTTTTGTTCTTTCTTACTCTCTTTTTTTCTTTTTGCTCTGATTTATTCCCTTCTTTAATTTGCTCCTTTCCGTCCCTTCCATTTTTTTTTCTTTCTCTCTTAACCTTCATTAGTAAAACTTAACAGAGAGCATATATATTTTTAATAGAGGGGAATGGGGATAGTTTAAAGCTGTTACAGTTACATGTGTCAAACATGATCGGACATTTCAAAATCTGGAGAATAGCTGCAATTATAGAAAGGGCAAATTATCCAACAATTCTAAAACCACAACATATTCTCTAATTAACCTCCATTATATTGCATTTTTAACATTATTATTACTATTTTATTATCTAGAAATAAATGTAACTGACAATACAACTGTCTACCTGGTTAGGAAACAATGAATTATCTAGATGTCATAGGAAACTGCTCCCCTTTCTCATTTCACACTTATTTAGAATGTTCTGAGCTATACTAAATGCATTTTAAAGGAAATAGATAAAAGCAATATTAGTGGGAAACACTTAAAGATTTCTCAAATAGGAGGCATGAAGTATATTTCAGACAGAAAGTCAAGGAGTAAAGTAATTGTGGTTGAAGACAGTCCCAAGGGAAGATAAATAAATAACCGGCTTACATGGGGAGAGATTAGAGAATATACATTTTCACAAAAATTAAGATATGGTGCCTTTGAGGTGATCTTCCCCTATATATTGGGCTTGCAAACATCACCAGGAAATAAATAAGCTCTACACCAGAAGTATGAGGATACTGTATCTATTCCTCACATCCTCCCACAATGCAATGAAAGCCAATCCCAGAATGCATTGTGTGACTATGCATTGTCCTTCGTGCATTAAGGGATCACCCTGTTGTCCATCCATCCCATAAATTAGACATGGAAGCAAATTTAAGGTAAACAAGGAAGGCCTGCGTGCCACGAGCCTTCTGTACCTCACTGGACTGCCAAGGAATAAAGCTGTGGCCGTTGCCCTTACCCAACAAAACATAGGTCTCACGTGTGTTATTGGGCAATGGGATGTGTGGGGTCAGCAGACATGTGGTTGTAGGACACAGCTTCATAGCACCATGTGTTTTCTGAATAAAAGCAAAATGATGAGGTTGTGTGATTTCTGTTGGCAAAGTACTGCAAGAGTGAGGCACCAGACAAGAATTGTGAAGGGCTTTTTCTAACCAATTACTGTAGGATGGTAGTTTGCAATCTCAATGTTCTCGAGATCTGGACTGTCCCACTTGCATATTACCATGAATGTGGGTTCTGTGCAGTGCAAAAAAGGGCCATTCATTTGCACTTGTCATCCAGGTCAAATGCAATACAGAATAAATTGTATAATTTACTTTGCTGATCAATAATATCAATATATGTATAGATGACAGGTCCACTTCAATGTGGGATGCAATAATTTAATATAGCCCCTCAAAGTTTCAAGTCAAACTGTGTAGTGTATACAAGGGCACATTTAGCTCTCAGCGGGTGAACAATAGGGATTAGTTATAAAACGGAGTGAGTGCTCAAGTCTTAGAACTTTTCACTAGATTAGCTCAATATACATAAATACAAATTGTTCTGCTACAGCAAATAGTTTAGTGAAGAAATCCCACATGCCTCTTCTGTAGGTTCAGAAATATAATAATAATAATAATAATCATTTTATGTTATATTTTAAAAATGCAAGTTTAATTTTGAGTTTTTCTCATAATTGTTTGAAACAATGTGAAATCCTAATGGCCATTTGAGACTGGAGCAAAACTTTTTTTTTTTTAAATTGTGCTGACGATGCATTTTAAAATGTTTGCAAAATCAACCAATCAAAATGAATTAAAGATAAAAAAACGTTATTCACATTCAAAGTTGTTGCATTTTCAATACACTCCCAGCAATATCCAGACAGGACAACTTAGCACTACCCAGACAGAAAAGGGATCACCAGTCAGGAAGCTCTACAGTAAAGCTTGTTTTTTGGGACTTTGCAAAGTTCAGGACTTTTTTGAGCAAAGAAAAGTATTCTGGAACTTATAATTTCATTATCAGTTTTTTTGTTGTTGTTGTTATAAAAAGCTTTTAATCATACGTTATGCTTCTTGATGAGCAGAGTTAAGGCACAGCACGTTGCATACTTTTTTTTTTTTTCTAAAACTATGTAAAAACTGAATGTGCAAAAGCACAAACAGGTAGTTATTTATTTAAAGGGACACTCCACTGCCCAAATAATAAAATAAAAAAATACTATTTATTAAATATACCCCCATTGAAAGAAGCATGCTTTTATTATCCATTTTTATCATGAAAACCCTAATCTTCTAACCCCGTCCAGACTTTCTGTGGCTGTCCAGTCACAGACTTCCCAAAGCAGATCAATGAGAAGCCTTTCCAAGGCAGGTGCTCTGAGCAATAGCTGCCTCTTGAGCTTAGCTCAATTGAGCTAACCACACCGGGAAGTAATAGAACTGGTAGGTTAAATGACATCCAGGGGGAGTCACAAGGTTATTTTACCAAATTGCCCATTTCTCATGAAATCGGCACTTTTTGTAAAATTAAAAAGATAGGATATATTTTTTTACATATAAAGCAGTAGTGCCTCTTCAATTACCCCAACAAAATATAAAGATAATAAATAGTTCAGAGCATCTAATAGGTAATTGGGTCAGCTATCATTCTATGAAAATGTCAAAAAAAATTTCAAGAGCTTAAAAACAGTCTATAAAAATGATGCCTGGAGTGTTGCTTTAAATAATGACCCATAGTTATTGTTTCAGAAAAATCTCTACAGAGAGTGGAATAAAACATTTGCCGTAAGGCTGTCCATATAAAGGGGAAGATGTGCAAAGTTTGCGGTAACATGAGTTGAAATAGGTATTGCAAAAAAATTCCAAAAAAAATACCAGGTTGTCCAATATCCACATAGTTTGATTTCCCACATCAAAGAAATATGATATTTTTTTTTTTAGTTTTGCTAAAGATAAAAAGAAATGAAGCACAATGTCTATTGATTTCTTTTCTCCAGTGCTCAAAAATATAACCTGTATACACGGCACAAAGTAATGAATTTCGGACAATTTTTTGTAAGCGAGCAAGGAAAAAAACCTAAGAACAGACTTCAGAAATATATGTTTTCATCAAATCTGAGGTTGTTCTTTTTGTAGCACGGCTATTTTATAACTTTCGTTTTTAACAATTCAAATTGCTGTCTTTAACGAAACGAGATAATATCTTTGGACATAAGGGCATCGTATCTGATCTAGTTGTACGCGTCATTCGTTTAGTTAATGTATGCTGTTTATTAATACATCACATGGGGTTAGTCATTAAACCAGAATTGACATAGGAATTGCAAATTTGAAACCAAATCATTAGAACTGGAGAATTAGCCGAGATACATTTTATTTCCCAGTTTCGCCTAAAAATTCTCCCCAATTTTTGGTGAATGTTAATAAATCTCTATGCATTATCTGTCTAATATTTCTAGGTAAAATCTCTTGGTTACTTATATTCATAAATATAATTTGAAATATTGATTTAAATATTTGAATGTATTTGTGACAACCTATAATCAATAAAGTCTACATATGTAAATCAGATACTTTAAGACAAATTTGTATTTTTCGGCCTTACCAACGTTGCTGTTCAAGATTCAGACCATGTTGTTAATTACTTCCATGAGATGGTAATATAAATATCTGAATGTAGCACTGACATTTGTTAGAGTTTGCATACAAAATGATTTTGCATGAGTTTGACTACATTATATTCACTGTCTCCAACCGAGGATTCCGGTTCCTTGTACATTCACGCAAAGCGTGCTTTAAAACAGAAAGTAAATTGGGTAATTTACTCACTAGTTTTGTTAAAAATCGAAATTCATACAACCAAAATTAAGAGACATTCTAAGGACTCTAACCACGCCATCTCATGAATGTGGTTATGGTGCTTAGAATCTCCTGGCACCATCTCTCCTTGCAGTATTAAACAATTTTCGATCAGTTGAACACGGAATGAGACTCTCTAGACACCCATAGCAAAATACATTTGAAAACCGCAGACTAACACTTTAGCCCAATCAGCGATAGGCTGCGGTTATTGTCTGAGAGCATCAGCTCACCACTTTGAGTCTTTTACTTTCTTCCATTGCTGTTTTGAATTGCTATAACTAAGGCAAAGTCTAAACTCCACCTATAACTCCAAAGGAGGACAGGCAGGTGGGGACCCTCGTTCGTGAATAGAGGGATGGCACCAGTAAAATTTAGGCACTATAATCACTTTAATGATATGAAGTGGGTATAATGACTAGAGTGTCCCTTTCATGCCCATTCTTTCAATGTTTCATAAAATCACAAAATATTATCAGTGCACTTTGGATAAGAAACTGGTCAATCTTGCCTTCTAACACGATGAACTGGTTTCTCATGGCTACAAACGAAATAATTTGTTTGTCCATGTTTGGTTCATATATTAGGAGTCCAGTCATAACAAGAAATAAACTGTAATGTAAACGTTCACAATGTATCGAAAGGAAACATTTAGTGGTTATAGAATAAATATTTGTAGCCATTTGATCATTAATAATGATACTATCCAATACTATTTATAATCTGTGGATATATAATTAACCCAATGTGTTGATGGTAAAATATGTTAATATCTATATTTTAATCTTTTCCCTAGTCTGATTTGTATGTCTGTTAAAACTATAATTTAAAGCTTATCAAATTGACTGATTGATCGATTGAATTGACCTTTATCAAAATAAGGTGCATTTTCACTGCCTGAAGTGGTGGACCATTATCCCAGATTTTTTGTCCATATCTTTGGTTTACCTTCTAGAGAGAGCTTGCAAAAATATTATAAACATGAACTGTCTATTTATAAGTGACTTGCTATTCACAACCTTTGTTTCAATCCAATAATAGGTAATCATGTGCTATTCAATAGTGAACCTGCCAGTTTAAAAAAACTGTCTTTTTGACACTTAACTATGTTACTTCTTACAATCCATTCCATTTATTTTGTTTTGTTTTTTGAAGATCTTTGGGGAGCCACTATAGAGAATTGGTACTGGCAAATCTTCCTACCAGTTTAATTAGTATAACTAGTCTCTTTGATATTTTTCTATTCACTGGTCAAGGTCCAAGTGTCCAAGTCATAACGTTAATAAGAACATTCACCACCCCATGTCACTCCCAGGTGGCTATTTAAGCCTCATCCTTTTAGGACTATGTATTCTGTCATTGCTTGATGTCCTTGTTTTCTTTAAACTAGGTTTATTCTAATTTTGCTTCCTTTAACCTACAATAGACTTGTCTAAATCATTGTTCCATCCTATTGTCAAGTATCCGCTACCTGAGTTTGTATCCTGCTCTGCACACATGACTTCAATGTAAATGGTTATATGTAAAACAAACTTGCCTGGTTTTGTTTTGTCTAGTTAATCTTGATTTACACATGGACCACACCACATGGACCTTATCACCTATTCCCTGTCAACAACAGAAGATTATTGTGAACACCTCTGGCCCTAGAACAAAACAGAGTCTCGCATGTAGGTATCAAACCTAGCGACTCTACCTCTTGAACTGCGTCGTTCTTTTTTACTTTTTTTTTATTCAATTAATACATGGCCCGGGCTATATAATCCTACTACATGATGTATGTATGTTCTCATCTCCACCCTTGAGTTTCAGTGCATCTGGTGAAACATTTCTGTATTTAAATGAGGCATACAAATATCAAATTCTAGTCTACTACACATGCCTAAAAGTTACTCTCCTCAATAAGGTCTACTTATTTAAGTCAGATACTTTGAGATAATGGTATGTTATTCGGCCTTACCAACCTTGCCGTTCAATATATAGACCCTTTCGTTAAACACTTCCATATTCACACAAAATTATATGATAATATAAATATCTAAATGTAGCATTGACATTTGTTAGAATTTAAACTCAAAATGATTTTGCTCGAGCTTGACTGCATCATATTGACTGTCTTCAACCGAGCAATCCAGTTCCTTGTAAATTCACACAAAGCGTAATTTCCTCACTGAGGTAATTTCCTAGTTTGTGTTCTGGACCTGCTGCTTTTTGATTGCTGTTCTGGAGTGATAACAGGAAGCACGGAATCATTTATCCATTTTTGGCGGTTTTTCCTTCATTGGGCTCTGTTTGTTGGATCCTATCTTTGAAGCCTCACCTAACGGTGTCCACCGCGGTTTTTTTTGAAGATCCCGACCGCGGTGTATCAACTTACGACCTCCATGGATATTTAGTGTGCCGTATCCCTCTATCTCACATTTTCAGACTCTTTGCTCTCTTTTTTTCCTCGGTGGGGGCCCACACCGAGGACAGGTACTGTGTTTATATATTCTCACATTAGAGTATATTCATTACTATACTTGTATTAGGGTTTGGGGTGGGGCAACACTTAGATACTTTGTCTCTGTATCATTGCATTGAGTCTGGGTGTTGCTACCACTCAATTTCCTTACTTATTAGAGAGCTGTGTGGTTATATTTGTTTCAGGATAGCGATATTGTTTTTATTTGTTATATAATAGGTCCAGATCACCTTTTGTATTTTGATAATTATTTATTATTTTTTAACTGTTTCTGATGAATAAACAGTGGTTTATCTATTTATGGTTATAATTTTTTATTTTTATGATTGGGTAAGTGTCCACACTTTTACAGTTTGTGAGCTTCCACTCAATATTAGTCGCTGGTGAGTGTGTGGAATTACCCCTTCTATTTATTTATTACACCATTACCGTATATTTTTATACTAGTTTTGTTAAAAAACTAAATTTATACAAACAATATTAAGAGACACTCTAAGTACTATAATCACCTCATCTCATTAATGTAATATGGTGCCTTAAGTCTCCTGGCACCATCTCACCATGCAATGTTAAACCATTTTCGATCAGTTTAACATTGAATGAGGCTCCCTGGACACCCATCGTAAAATACCTTTGAGAACTTGAGGCTAACACAAAGTAATTGGCTGAGAGCATCAGCTAACTGCTTTAAGCCTGTTACATTCATCCATTGCTGTTTTGACTTGTTATGACTATAGCAAAATCATTGCAAACTTCAAGGGTCCATGGCACACTGGCCAGGGGTATTTCAGCCCTGTCTAAATGATACTTTGCCACCCTGTTAGCCATTTGATTATACTCTCTTTGTTTGGAGCCATCAAATGATTTGACTTTTTGCATCTCTGGCTACAAACTACAACAATAAAATGTATTTTAGAACATTGCAAATTTTGGATAGGATTGCATTATAGATACTGTGCCCAGGGATACATGATTGATCCACCTAGTCTTACAGACAGAAAGAGAAAGATAGAAAGATAGAGACAATGAGAATTACTAGATAATAGATTGATAAAACACAATTTAATTAAAGAATGCCATACAAGGGTCCCCTAAGTATACAGGTAGGTAGAAAATTGTTTTTGGTTTGATTAACTATACTCTGATCTTCTGAGTAATATTCTTTTATATATAGTAGTATCTTTGAATCACAACCTGTGTCTACATTAATATAATCAGCATGCAGGAAACTAATGCCTGGTGGCAAGGTTACATAAAATGCTAGCTTCTAAATGGCAAGTCTGTAAAAAAAACATTATATATAGAAATATAAGAAAGGAAACTGCATCGTTGCCCTGGAATGTTCACACGAGCTCGGAGATTCAAAGTTTTCACTGTCCTTTCCAAGGTCTTATTCATTTGCAAATAGGATAAATTATATGTTTAACAGAACAGATGTTCTTTTATTATTATTATTATATTCTATATGAGGTGAATACCAGTACTAGTTCATGTCTTATTTATATTGAAATCTGGTCCAAAGTTATTCAATTATTTATGTTCTGGTTAAAAAATTTAAAAATGGCTGTTTTTGCAACATCTGACGACAAGCAAGACAGTGAAAACTGGATTTTGAAAAGTACGAAAGCATTGGGTTAAGGTATACAAGTCATTCAAATAAATTATGTTTATCAGGGGAAAAAAATGATTGTTACTTTGGAGTCAGATAGCTGAAAACATAATAGTAGAAGTATTCTCATCCATACATTGCCACTGGTAGAACATTTTACTAGACTTGTGTTCAAACATTTGGTTTGACAGCATGAAATCATCTGAAAAACTACTTTGTTTGGTGGGACCGTGATTTGTCAATGTGCCGTTTTGGTTTGGAAAAAGTTTGTCAATGCAATTGTTTCAGGGAAAATGGGACAAAACCAAAAAGGGACAAATAGGCCAATCAGTGTACACAAAATATATACATAATATAATATTATTAATATAGGTGTATTTTCCCACAAATCAAGTAAGGAGATAACCAACAGAGGGGAAATGGAGTCAATAGTTATATATTACATATTTGTTAACTATATATTATATCCTCGTTTGGCCATATATCTCAATCACCGCCAATGAATGGTTAACTGTCCTATTAGACCCCAGCACACATACCCGAATGAAAACGGAGGCCATGATGTATGTTCATGTAGTCCAGTGACAGTGCGCTCGTTACCTGTTGTGCAGAGCACAACATCTTACGAGAAGGCATAGAACCTACTCTTACCTCACCCGGACGCTATACGATAGGCATAAATCTAGATAACCAAGTCATGCCCCATCCCTTCTCTCCCTCCCCTCCTCTCTTCCCCTCCTCGCCCTTCATTTTTACTCAAATATTCAGTGATACACACTATTCTGCTCCTCATGGGTGCAGCTCACACATAAAGAGACAGGTTGAGACGTTACGAACATATGGAAAAGGCGAATGTAAAATGTTAGTCAGAACCTATTATAACCCACTGGGCGAGAGCCCTATAACTAGCATTAAGTGATAAACTCCAGACCACGAAATGGTTCCCTCCTTTGTCCACGGCCCAGTTAGGGGGTCTTTCACACAATAATAATAAAACATACCGGTAGAAGGGAGTCCAATAATGGCTAGGGAATGCTATGCAATGTATTGTGACTACTGCTGTTATGTATGTAACTTTTTGTATACTGTTACAAATTTGAATTTGTCTGCACTCCTTTCTCTTCTTCTCATAATAAAAAGATATTGATAAAAAAACTATATATTATATAAATGTAGATTTTGTTACTGCTCTCAGTTTTTTCTAATTCTGGTCACTTCTCGCTTGATCTGAAAAATCAGCATTATGTAGCTGTTCCGTAGCCACCAATCATCTGTTTTTCCGATCAGAACTCCAAATGAAAAAAACAATCTAACTGTCCGTCCATTGTCCATTTTGGTTGTTTCGTGATTTGTCCATATTGAGATTACGGAGTTACAAAATTAAAATGATCAGAATTTGGATGAACTAATTTGCAAATAGTTCCAGCCCCCACCTGTATTCATGAGGAAAGAGACCCTATGTACCCCACTCTATGTGCACCATGTTGCAGCAGCCCAATTAAGATAGACTGGCATCACAATGACAGGATCAGTGAGACAGGACCTCGGTAGGAAGGCAGGATCAGTAAAGGTTGGGCAGAGTCACCAGAGCAGAAGCATCAGAAATAGGGACTTTAGATGAAGCAGGAGGAGATGTGAAGGAGCAGCAACAGGTCTGGACTCCAACAAGCAGATGTGGCACTTGTGACATAAAGTTCTGGAGCAAGCTAGTGTGTACAGGAAGAATGTCCCTTTAACTTCCACAAGTGAATAAATTAATGAATGTGTGTATGATGGTAAATGTGTGTCTGTGTGTTTGTGTATGTACATTTCTGTTTGTAATTGTGGATATGTAAGTTTGATTGTGTGATTCTATATGTGAATGTGCAAATCTGTGTGTATACATGAATACTATTTTCATCACTGTAACATGAAATCATATTTAGTTTAAGGCTGCAAGCTTTGTAAGTGAATCATTTCTGTAGACAGAAATTTTTTTGACATTTAAGTTTGTATAAAGAGTTTCACTGATGAGATTAATTAGATGCCTATGTGGGTGGATACATTGGGTGTACCATATTAATTTTGATATCTTGGTATATGGAGAGCATTTAAATTACAGCCCAACTCAGAGCACCTCTTTTTAGAAGGCATGCATATAAATGTCTTTGCATTGTATTTGCATATTCTAGCTATATTGTTTAGTTTATCCTGTGGAAACATTTACAGGAAATTAGGCCTTTATTTCACTAATTAGATTTCAACCTCTGATTGGAGTTTGGACACAGACTTCTCTTCTCCATTTTATAATTCATTTGTGTATCGTGTTTTGTGTATTTAAAACCCTGAAGAAGTCCTTTATGAGGCAAAACACATAGGATTGGCACGGTTATATTTACACACACTTTATATTGCTAACTAGTGTTTGGGACTATCGACGACCATTTCTTAATAATGTGTGATTTTAACCTTATACTGCTGCTGTTTTATTCAGGTTGATATTAAAGCACAATTTAACTACTTCTAAGACGCTTAATGCTGTATATATTTTATGTTGTCCCTTCTGGATGAGACCTAGCAATGGCTTACAAAGCAGTACAATCTGCTGGGACTTGCTTAATTGCAACATTTTGCACAGATGGCCATCCATGGTGGATGATCAGGCTATGAATCTCTGAGCTATAGTTTCTCATATCAGACAATGGCTTGAAGTTCTTCCAGGTGGTTGGTGAGACCTCTCCCATGTTGCTTATCCAGCGGCATTATGGTCTCTTTATATTGTTTGAGTAGGTTTTTGAATTCTAATACATTTGATAAGTCTACTATAATTGATGCCCAAGGGGGCTTTCATGATTCACAAATTTCGACCTTATGGTGGCTCAGCTCGTTCAAATTTTGCGAACATGAAATGATTTGTAAGCGTCTATTGTGACGCTTCACTTGATCTGTATATCATACCTATGAAATAAACATGATTCAGCTACATTTTAACTCAAATTGTGGGAATTCTTACAATTACCCAAATTTGGCTGAATTGCAGGTCATAATGAAATTAATCTCCGAGTCTAGTCACTTGCACACCATGTGCATGCTACTGGCCCTATTGTTGATATCAAATATCTTCTCCAGCCATCGGTTTTTGAAGTACCTCAATCTTGTACCCCAAAATGATATACTTCACTATCTGGTATACAGAAAGGACACAACTCAAGATCTTGCACACAAAACATTTGCGCCTCACTGGCACCATTAATGATGCAGTAACTGTCAAATGCTGGTCTACTGATATTAGTGCATGATAGCACCATGAATGGCACCGTACCCACCTTTGCTAAAATATTTCCTTGTTGTGTTGGTTCATTGGCTTCTATTCTCATCAGTACAGACCTCCATTGTCCTGATATTGGCTTTCCTAGCTATGATACTGTTTGATGCCTGTTACCAATCATTGGCTTGTTTATGGATATACTCCCACATGGCTCCCTGATTTTTAGGACCTCCCTGATAGTTTAGTTTTGTTTGTTGGACTTCTCAGTTTTTTTCAGTTTTGTTTAATCTTTTGTTAAACCCAAACATTCCAATGGCAGGTTATACTCCTTATTGGTGCTTTTTTTTTTACTGTAGTGTTACATGTCCTACATTCTACAAAGCATCTGATTTGTGAACTGTGACAACAGAATACATTGATAAGGAAACACTCTGTCCAAAAATTCATATTTTCACGCATTTAATTAATGTTGGCAAATATTTTCCAAGCGTACCTCTCATTAGCTGCAGAACTGGCCTCCTTAGCTAATGAAGATCCAGACCATTGTTTGCCCAGCACTTACTTCCTTGTTAGTGCTGGGCATTGTCCACTCAAATGCTTCACAGTGAGAAGCATTAAAAAGGTAAGTCTCCAGACCAAAACTTCTCATAAAGATTAGTGTCTTTATTGAGAATTAAGGACCCTGTAAAAAAATAATCATATTTTGGGGCTGTATTAGCTGAAGTAATTTTTAAGTATTAATGTTTATGTCAATTAAAATGGTGACTTGTTAAATAAGGCTATTGTGGACTAAACTTCTTTTCAGAGTCAGCCATCTATTGGAAAATATTAATAAGAGTTATATTCCACATAAGATGATTAGCAAGTGGTTACCTCACTATCTCATTACATGAGATATTTATATTAACTCCCACTGGCCTTAATGCTGCTTAAATCTTTCACACAGAAGAAAAAAAAAAGGATTTCATTTCTGGAATGTAATATTTTTAAAAAGAAAGGCTGTAGGGACAGGGACTTTATGCCATAACAACTTCAGTAAGATGATTCAGTTATGGTCCTTAGCGCAAGACTTTGAGTCCAAAGTTCCTTCACCGTCTTTTAGAGGTATTACATGAATGTCAGAGTGTTTCTCCTCTCATTCTAGCTTTATCATTCCTGTATATCTTGGACTGATATGATGTACGTTCATAAAATAATTTATACCCCAATATCGTATATTGAGAATTTAAAGGACTATGCTAGGTTTTATCAAATGTCAAGTTTTGTCCTCAGGTTGTTTGTATTTAATACACTGTTCCGAATAATATTGCTTGAAATACATGTAACATTTCAAATGTTTGACCTGACATTCAACGAGGGAATAAATATATGTTATTTTCTTGTTGTGCAAAAGCCCCAATTATACACAGTGACACAAAGCACCAGTCTTGGAAAATATGACTCAGTGGGATGAAATACGTGAAAGTCTATTTTTTTATAGATATTAACCAATGCCAAAACAATGTTATTATTTTACAAGAGTTATTACTCTGTTATTGTTCCTTTAAGAAGCTAAAATCACCTTAAAAATGCATAATGTAGGCTCAAAGGTATCATGCAGGAGACCTCACTGAGAAGGATGCTCCACCCAACCCAGATCATCTCCACACTTTCCCACTCCTGGTTTTTGTTTTGAATTAGAATCATATGTTTCACCTTAAGTTCAACAATTAATATGCTATGGAGTATATATTTGGCTGTATAGCGCTCAATCTGTATTGGTTGAATGGTGGAAGCAGCTCTAACACGCAGTCAAGAGTCTCTCTTTTTTTCGGGCAAATGTAAAATGCTTATACAAGAAGGGAGTAGCCCCTCCCAGTTTTTTCCGGTTGTATTTGGGACAAAAAAATAAAAGTAAAGAGATGGAGAAGTATATAGTATAGTATTCTTCACACAATAGGATACTAAACAAAAAAGTGATGACCTTACATATAGGAGGAGTTATCAAGAGCTCTACCACTATGCGCTGAGCAGTATAATCCCTGCTTATGGATTCTTGTAGTATCTCTAGGTTCTAATTGAAAAACCGGGAAAAACTGATTTAAAAAACACACAGATGGACTACTATGGGCAGTACGTTTGAATAATATAGATAAAATGTAATACATTCAGATTGCACTCACTTGTTGTGGAGCCAAAATAGTGGCTCCTAAGATGTAGCATGGCGTGTTATAATCCAGACTCTGGGATACTGGTGACCAAAGTTCCTCTACATGTGTATAGTATGCAGTAAAACAGAAATAAATTTAAAGAAAATAGGGCACACTGTGAAACTCCCTTGTCCTTGTAATATCAATATGCAATATCCACCATAAAATGCAGTGGATTTACGAGGATTTGAGATACTGAGGAATGATAGAGCCCACAAGCCCACAAGTCGATGAGCAGACGCGGGTTGACGCAAGTAGAGGTGGTGATGTGCTTCAGAACAGCGAACGGTGTACAGGAATGTGGACAGAACAGGACTGTGGGCAGAACAGGACTGTGGGCAGTACAGGACTGTACAGGATTGTGGGCAGTGAGACCAGCGGCCGCGCACAGTTTTCCAGCGTGTTGTGCAAGTGTGGCAAGTGAGGCAATAGCAAATGCAACAAGGCTGTAGGATAATTAGGTGCTATTGCAATTGAGGCTGCAGGACAGCTAGACAGTAATAAAAATATAAAATTTAAAAAAAACAGCCTCTATACCAAGCAGAACGTATCGTAATGTATCCTACCAAAAAATATTTTTTATAAAAAAATTTAAAAAGTTGTTCACGTTGAAAGATGGTCGAATTCAGTGAGTCTGTATATCAGCAAAGTTAAATCAAGTACCTGTAAAGTACCTCATATTCAACAACCCAGACATTACATGAGTGCAGCTAATTGGGAATAGTGATGTCGCGAACCGTTCGCGAACTTGTCGCGAACCGTTCGCGAACTTCCCGCGAACGGCTCGCCGTGGTTCGCCACGAACCGTTCGTGGCGAGCTCCGGTCAGCTGACACATCCCGGCCAATCTCCAGCAGACCCTCCCTCCCAGACCCTCCCACCTCCTGGACAGCATCCATGTTGAAGGCAGCTTCAACATGGATGCTGTCCAGGAGGTGGGAAGGTCTGGGAGGGAGGGTATGCTGGAGATTGGCCGGGATGTGTCAGCTGACCGGAGCTCGCCGCGAACGGTTCGTGGTGAACCGTGGCGAACCGTTCGCAGGAAGATCGCGAACGGTTAGCGACATCACTAATTGGGAATATACTTGAAATATACTTGGAATATACTTGACATATAGTTGAAATATACTTGAAATATACTTGGAATATACTTGGAATATATTTGGAACATACTTGGAATATACTTGGAATATACTTGGACATACTTTAAAAAACAAAGTGACTAATTGGCTTCTTACCGCTATTTACCACTACAGACCGTTCCAGAACGATCCAGACAAATCCAATCCGGATCCAATAAGGCAGACCTGTGCAGGCGGTTGACATGCTTAGCTTGCCCTATTAAAACAGAGATGGCTCCGCCAAAAGCTCAGCGAGCCCAAGACTTTTTCAAACAAGGTAGGAAACAAGGGAGAAAAGAAAAACAGAGATCAGAAGTAGAAGGTGCTGGTCCTGCTCACCTGCACATATGTGTGAGGCGGGCTCTGACTCTGATTCCACACAATTAGCTTTGGAAGAAATCTCTATCTCAGAGAAAAGATTAATGGCTATGCTGCAAAAGCTACGTGTGTCTTCCTATATGCCGACCTGTCAGCATCAACTATGGCTCGAAGGCGAGTTCAATAATATCACAAGATGTTGACGTTCAATAATATCACAAGATCCCATACAGTTGGAGTTCTCTGCCGAAGCTGTTGGTGTGGAGAAATGACACCCTTACTAGAGTCAATTATGTGACTGTCGACATGGAAGTGCTACGTAACTGGGGTCTATCTCCAGAAGGGAAAGAACTGCCACCTTCAAATCTTCCAAGGAAGGTGGTTCCAGAGTGGACGAGAGCCCAAAATACATAAATCTTAAGACATTTTGGAGCACAACCAACAGGTTATTGACAGCAACAGCTCCAATTTTTGTTGGATGAAAAAAATAGATTTTTAGGTGGTAATTGTGGTTTATGTTGGACACTAGGGTTGGTATAGTAAGCTAAAGGCAGCCTATGCTTATATATAAGTAATTTCTATACTGTATATAGAGTTTATATATGACTGCAGTTAAGTGATTACAGTCTTAAAAGAGGCTTGGTCTAGCTGACGTCAGTTAAACTGCATAGTTTTAAATTAGAAAAAGAAATAAGGGCTGCGCCAAATACAATAACAAGAAATAAAATAATCAGTAGTTAGATGGAAGTCCAAATAAATAATAAATCACAGTAAAAAAAAGTCCAAATGGAAGGATCTCACTTAATCCAAAGATAAGTAAAGTGCTTTAAGCAGGAGTATTCTCAATGTCTTTATCCAGGTGAACCCACTTATATGAAAGACAAAACTGAAGGGAACCAATAGTGCAATATGACATTAGTGGACGTTAATATTTCGCCTATAACTTGGTCAGACCATTCTCCAATCACAATTATGTTCACTACATTTCAACCGACAAGAGGCCGAGGCTCTTGGCATTTAAATGAGTCACTATTGGCTAACATATAGTGGAAATCAGAACAGCCATAGCAAACTTTTTTGAGGATAACCCTTATCAGCTTATGAATGTCTCCACTACTTGGCTTGCCAATAAGGCAGTAATACAGAGACATCTGATTATTATTATTATGTTATTATTATTTTATTATTTATATAGTGCCATCAGATTTTGTAGCGCTGTTCAATGGGATAAAACAATGCTCAATTTAAAGCGTAACATTACAGATAAAAGAAATAAATTGATGGCCGAATTAACAAAAGTCAAGAATCAACACAAATTGAAACCAACTACTATGAGTAGGGATCTACTCCAGAAGCTTAGATTAGATGTTGAAACCCAACAACTGCAACAAGTGAAAAGGGCGTTATGGAAACTAAAATGTGAGTACTATAGACAGGGGAATAGAGCAGGCAGACTCCTGGCTTAGCAATTAAAACATAAGGCCTCCCATATCAAAATAAATTATATACTCACAGATGCTAAGATTAAACTGACTAATTTTAAATTGATTGTTGATGAGTTTGCTTTGTTTTATGAAATTCTTTACAATCTGGACTCAGATCCAGCTCAACCCAAGCCAACAAGGCTGGAAATATCTGACTTCCTAGATGGGGTGGAGTTGCCTCCGCTGTCTTGTGAACAGGCAGAGGACCTTGATAGGCCCTTCACAATTAGCGAGATCCCCTAGATATTGAAAGATACTCAAAAACACAAAACGCCACGCCCACCTACTATTATGCCAAGTTTAAAGATCTTTTAAAACCTCACTTGACCGCACTTTTTAATCACATTCTGGAGTCAGATTATCTACCTCCAGAAATGTTGCAGGCAACTATTATTACACTTCCCAAACTGGAATCCCCCCACAATATGTGCAAACTACCGCCCAATCTCGTTGTTAAATGCTGACAAAAAATTATTTGCCAAAGCAATGGCCAATAGAATAGGACCTCTTCTGCCTACTCTTGTATCTCCAGAACAGGCAGGGTTTGTCCCAGGGTGACAGGTAGAGGACAACACCCGACATGCACTAAATCTTTTTGAAATAATGACGAACAACAAGTTGCCTGGCGTTTCTCTTGATTTAGATGCAGACAAGGCCTTTGACCAGCTCCACTGGGGGTATATGATTGCGGTCTTGCAAAAATATCACTTTCCATGCAAATTTCTGCATGGGTTACTATCTTTATATTCTGTGTCATCAGCTAAGGTGTTGAATGCAGGTTTTGTATCCCACCATTCTAAGCTTACTAATGGCACAAGGCAGGGTTGTCCCTTGTCACCCGTGATCTTTATCTTAGCACTAGAGCCTTTGATTTACCAGATTAAACAGAATCGGGACATTGAGGGTGTCTCTACACCATTAGGCATCCAAAAAATAGTTGTATTTGTGGATGATTTCCTTTTATTTCTCACACGCCCACAATCCTCCCTCATACCCTTAATATCGCTTCTTGAAACATATGGCAAAGTGTATTTTTATAAAAACAACACGACTAAGACTAGGCTTCCGGTGAATCTTCCCCATCACCAACTGAATGAACTAAAGGCCCTATCTGATTTTGAAGGGAGGAAAGACACCATAGCTTACTTAGTGACACATTTGTCAACTTCAAAACTTATTATTTTGAAACAAAATCACTGTAAATTAAAGACTAAAATAACCTAAATAATGGAGAGTTGGTGTGGGTCCAGTACCTTGTGGCTAGGCCGCATCAATGCATTAAAAATGCTTGTTTTGCCGCAAATATTGTTTCTATTTCGCACCCTCCCGATTGAAATCCCTAAAGCACTTTTAATGAAATTTCAGCACATGTTAAATGCACATATATGGAAACATAAACCTCAGAGGGTTTCCATGACAAGTTCCTGCATTGCTATGAAAGAAGGTGGCGTGGGTGTTCCAAATGTTGCAAAATATTATGTGGCCTCTATCTTGGCTCAGAGGGCCACACCTTTTCCCCCTTAGTGATACACATTGGAACAAGCAATAAGTGCGCCACATACAGTAATAGACCGACTCTGGGTTCCAACCCAACAGTACCCGCGTAACGTCAAAATGTTAGCTACAACGAAATTGTCATTATTATTATGGTGTAAATGTGTTCCAAAAATGTAATCATTACCGATAGGCATGTATGCCACTTTGCAGAGTTTGCAATACCGCACACGTGACCTGTCTCTAGGGATTTGCAGTCAGAGCGGTATAAAAAGAGTAATACAAATACTGGGGAAAGGAGGGATCCAACAAGTTTCAGACCTGCAGTCTACTTATACATTGCCAAGCAAAGAATTGTTTACATACCTTCAAATAAAATATATTCTAGAGAAGGATAAATTAGCAGGAGTGGAGTTAAATAAGCTTCAGGATATTGATAAATTGTAGCGAGGAGTTGGTGTTTTAACGAGGCCCTTGTTCTTGTGCTACAAAAAGTTATTGACAGTTAGCCGACCTCTTAAATTGGGTTACACAGAAGAGTGGGAAAAAGAACTTGATTGTAAGATAGAACCAAGGAGATGGTATGCAGCAATGGTGGGGGTGCAAAGGGCCACACATTGTTTAGGCCATATTGAACCAGCCTATAAATTGTGGATGAAGTGGTATCTTATGCCTCAACACCTGGCCCATATTTACCCTGAAGTTCCTCCTTTTTGCTAGTGATGTGGTAAGGAGATAGGCACTTTAATTCATATATTTTGCAATGCCAAGTTTTAACAAACTTTTGGCAGCAGGTACAGGCGCTCATAATACATGCTACGTCTTTATCGCTTCCTCTTTGTCCAGAGATTTATTTGCTACATATGATTCCCAATACTTTCCCGAAGCACGCTTTTACGTTAGCTGTGCATGTGCATTTGGCAGCAAAGACATTCATAGCGAGACTTTGGAAATCCCAGAATAAACCTGATATCATGTCAGTTATAGACAAAATAAATCATACAAAAAAACACGAGGAAATGGCACATAAAATCATGGGTATGTTTGGGTAAATTTAACTGAACATGGGGACAGTGGCAAGATTAATATAAAGGAGGAGTATTGATGGGTTGTAAGCCCATATTGCTCATGGTTCCCTTCTTCCCCTCTCCTGCTTTACCTCTCGCTGTAAATCAAGCATTATATGATTAGGGGGTAGGTTTATGTGTACCTGTGTATCACCGCAACATAATATTATCTAGACATCTCACATATTATGGTTTTTTTTTGGAGGGGGGGGGTTAGGTTTTCTTCCTGAACATCAATAACAATTATACGAGAAAAATCAAACTATGTATCACAATTGATTGAACTCCATATGTTGTTATAGTGGGGTTTTATACTATGGGCTACTGCTATAAAAAAATTATAATATTTAGTAGCTCTCTTGACTGCAGCCTTTACAAGTTCTCCACATCTTCCCCAGCAAAGACTTTATGTAGCTGTCCATTGTGGAAGCTCCTTGAGAGGTCTTTGCAAGGCAAGTGCTCTGGGCAGTTGCCTGGCTCTTAAGTTGAGCTCCAGTTAGATAAACAACCAGGAAGTAAAATTACTTGTTGTTTGATTGACAGCCAATGGGGTGTAAAAAAGTTAATTTATAAATATGCTAATTTCTATTGAAATCTGCACTTTTTGTAAGATAAAAAAAAAGACTACTCATTTTTCAAACATAATTCACAGCTGTAGACATTTGGTGTTTGGAGCGTTCCTTTATTTCTCAATTAACCCCGTTATGTAATCTAGCAAATGTGAATAAAAACAAGTGTCTCTTACATTATTATAAGTTAATGAAGCTAGATTTAAAAATGATTTAAAAATGTTAAATTCATTTTAAATTAAAATATTGAATATTCACTTAAATTGTAGAAATTAATAACTCCTCCTGCAAATTGGCATATCCATTTTACAACTCTGTCAATCATTGTTATAAACTTTAGGCTGCCTACCCCTGTCCTATGCACCTGACAGTCAGCATAGGGAAAGCATACAGAGAAAAGGAGACATAGTTACATAGTTATAGTGGCATAGTTACTTAGGCTGAAAAGAGATATGCATCAATCATGCTTAGCCTTCCTCACATCTGTTTTTTGCTGTTGATCCAAAAGAAGGCAAAAAAAAAAACAGTTTGTTGGACTTCCAATTTTGCAACAAACTAGGAAAAAAAATCTTTCTAGACCCCAGAATGACAGTCAGATTTATCCTCGGATCAAGAAGCAATTGCCCAAAAGTTGAAAAATTATATAAATGAATATTGTGTTTTTGCAAGTATGCATCTAGTTGCTGTTTGAACATCTGTATGGACTCTGATAAAACCACTTCTTCAGGCAGAGAATTCCACATCCTGATTGTTCTTACAGTAAAAAAAAAAAAACATTTCTTTCCTAAATCTCCTTTCTTCCAGTCTAAGTGCATGACTTTGTTTCCTTTGTACAGTCCTGTTTGTGATTAGATTTCCACACAATGGTTTGTATTGGCCCTGGATATATTTGTATCATGTTATCATATCCCCTAAGAGGCAACGTTTTTCCTAAACTAACATGAAGCAATGTTTCTATTTATTCTCTACCTTTGCAATGTTTGCCCTGGCCGTGCAAATGTCTGAACTGCATTATGATGTGATTTGCAATATATTTCATATAAATCGGAAAAATAAATTAAGCATCTTATAGAAAGAAGTTAAGAAAAGTTATAAGCAATTTTCAATGTTTTAATCAAGGATTGTAAATTCCAAAGAAGTGACTGTTCCCCTTTAATGACTCACTAAGAGTTTATACCTTGTGCATTGAGTGTTGCTCCAAAAACTGAAAGTGGCATACAAACAAGTGACTTTGTACAGATGCTCACATTGCTATGGAAACATGACCCAATAATTGCTTTTATGCAGCAGCTATGCCTAATGTGTTTCAAATAAGTGTCACAAAAATGTTTTGGGTTTTTTCACTTGGTAGTTAAAGGGTTAAAACATTTGATATTTATAAAAAAAAAAAAAAACTGAATAATTCAAATCAGCTTCACATCCTTTCTATCTGATTGAGGTTGGGGATAAAAAGAAAAAGGGGACAATGAGTACCCAATCCCCATCTTTTTTATTTTAATTTTTTTTTTTGGATAATAAATTAAATAACATACGATTTAAATCAATAATACCTAAATTACAATAGAAAGGGCAATAAAGCCTTGGGCTGATATTAGAGAAATATTGGCAATGAAATTAGAAATAAAAAATAAATGCCCACCAACTTAACATAAAATACAGTTGAAAATAAAAGTCACTGGTCATTACGCTGTTTAGTCGGCTTAAATAGTAAAATGAAAGAAGTATAACTCAAGCTGCATAAAAGTCTGCTTTATTGATAGCTCATAAAATGTATTGATGCAATCCAGGGAAGTGATCACAGAGTAGTACAGGAGACTTTACTCCTACCTTCCGTCTTTGACAATGGAA
>OW240918.1:128830181-129160836 GCA_933207985.1 Pelobates cultripes | reverse complement strand
ATTTGGTGGCACTGACTGGGGGAAATGGGGCACAGTATGCACTGTGAGCCTGACACATTAGAAGTTACAGCAGTGGCAGACAACCACTGCTATTCAAATCTATAACAGAAAAAAGTTTTGTTTTAAATCTCAGTTGGCTGTGACACACCAGATGGAATTGGTGGGAGTAACGGGGAAAATGGGCACTGTGAGCCTGACACAGAAGCTGGCAGCAGTGGCAGACAACTAAGTGCATTTACATTAGATAGAAAAAAAAAATCCAAAAAAAGCATACCCTTATCCCTAACCTAGCTATGCTTTTCCCTATCTTATGAACAGCAGCTACACTTTCCCTCCTCTTACTAAGCATGCAGCTTGAGAATGAATCTAAAATGGATGCTGTCCAGTAGGTGGGAGGGTCTGCTAGGGAGGCTGTGCTAATTGGCTGGAATGTGTCTGCTGACTGTGGGGTACAGGGTCAAAGTTTACTCAATGATGACGAATAGGGGGCGGGTCGAACCGCGCATATGTTCGCACGCCGTGGCGAACGCGAACATGCTATGTTCGCCAGGAACCGTTCGCCGGCGAACCGTTCGGTACATCACTATTTGGGACTATCGACGACCATTTCTTAATAATGTGTGATTTTAACCTTATACTGCTGCTGTTTTATTCAGGTTGATATTAAAGCACAATTTAACTACTTCTAAGACGCTTAATGCTGTATATATTTTATGTTGTCCCTTCTGGATGAGACCTAGCATTGGCTTACAAAGCAGTACAATCTGCTGGGACTTGCTTAATTGCAACATTTTGCACAGATGGCCATCCATGGTGGATGATTAGGCTATGAATCTCTGAGCTATAGTTTCTCATATAAGACAATGGCTTGAAGTTCTTCCAGGTGGTTGGTGAGACCTCTCCCATGTTGCTTATCCAGCGGCATTATGGTCTCTTTATATTGTTTGAGTAGGTTTTTGAATTCTAATACATTTGATAAGTCTACTATAATTGATGCCCAAGGGGGCTTTCATGATTCACAAATTTCGACCTTATGGTGGCTCAGCTCGTTCAAATTTTGCGAACATGAAATGATTTGTAAGCGTCTATTGTGACGCTTCACTTGATCTGTATATCATACCTATGAAATAAACATGATTCAGCTACATTTTAACTCAAATTGTGGGAATTCTTACAATTACCCAAATTTGGCTGAATTGCAGGTCATAATGAAATTAATCTCCGAGTCTAGTCACTTGCACACCATGTGCATGCTACTGGCCCTATTGTTGATATCAAATATCTTCTCCAGCCATCGGTTTTTGAAGTACCTCAATCTTGTACCCCAAAATGATATACTTCACTATCTGGTATACAGAAAGGACACAACTCAAGATCTTGCACACAAAACATTTGAGCCTCACTGGCACTATTAATGATGCAGTAACTGTCAAATGCTGGTCTACTGATATTAGTGCATGATAGCACCATGAATGGCACCGTACCCACCTTTGCTAAAATATTTCCTTGTTGTGTTGGTTCATTGGCTTCTATTCTCATCAGTACAGACCTCCATTGTCCTGATATTGGCTTTCCTAGCTATTATACTGTTTGATGCCTGTTACCAATCATTGGCTTGTTTATGGATATACTCCCACCTGGCTCCCTGATTTTTAGGACCTCCCTGATAGTTTAGCTTTGTTTGTTGGACTTCTCAGTTTTTTTCAGTTTTGTTTAATCTTTTGTTAAACCCAAACATTCCAATGGCAGGTTATACTCCTTATTGCTGCTTTTTTTTTACTGTAGTGTTACATGTCCTACATTCTACAAAGCATCTGATTAGCTAATGAAGATCCAGACCATTGTTTGCCCAGCACTTACTTCCTTGTTAGTGCTGGGCATTGTCCACTCAAATGCTTCACAGTGAGAAGCATTAAAAAGGTAAGTCTCCAGACCAAAACTTCTCATAAAGATTAGTGTCTTTATTGAGAATTAAGGACCCTGTAAAAAATAATCATATTTTGGGGCTGTATTAGCTGAAGTAATTTTTAAGTATTAATGTTTATGTAAATTAAAATGGTGACTTGTTAAATAAGGCTATTGTGGACTAAACTTCTTTTCAGAGTCAGCCATCTATTGGAAAATATTAATAAGAGTTATATTCCACATAAGATGATTAGCAAGTGGTTACCTCACTATCTCATTACATGAGATATTTATATTAACTCCCACTGGCCTTAATGCTGCTTAAATCTTTCACACAGAAGAAAAAAAAAAGGATTTCATTTCTGGAATGTAATATTTTTAAAAAGAAAGGCTGTAGGGACAGGGACTTTATGCCATAACAACTTCAGTAAGATGATTCAGTTATGGTCCTTAGCGCAAGACTTTGAGTCCAAAGTTCCTTCACCGTCTTTTAGAGGTATTACATGAATGTCAGAGTGTTTCTCCTCTCATTCTAGCTTTATCATTCCTGTATATCTTGGACTGATATGATGTACGTTCATAAAATAATTTATACCCCAATATCGTATATTGAGAATTTAAAGGACTATGCTAGGTTTTATCAAATGTCAAGTTTTGTCCTCAGGTTGTTTGTATTTAATACACTGTTCCGAATAATATTGCTTGAAATACATGTAACATTTCAAATGTTTGACCTGACATTCAACGAGGGAATAAATATATGTTATTTTCTTGTTGTGCAAAAGCCCCAATTATACACAGTGACACAAAGCACCAGTCTTGGAAAATATGACTCAGTGGGATGAAATACGTGAAAGTCTATTTTTTTATAGATATTAACCAATGCCAAAACAATGTTATTATTTTACAAGAGTTATTACTCTGTTATTGTTCCTTTAAGAAGCTAAAATCACCTTAAAAATGCATAATGTAGGCTCAGAGGTATCATGCAGGAGACCTCACTGAGAAGGATGCTCCACCCAACCCAGATCATCTCCACACTTTCCCACTCCTGGTTTTTGTTTTGAATTAGAATCATATGTTTCACCTTAAGTTCAACAATTAATATGCTATGGAGTATATATTTGGCTGTATAGCGCTCAATCTGTATTGGTTGAATGGTGGAAGCAGCTCTAACACGCAGTCAAGAGTCTCTCTTTTTTTCGGGCAAATGTAAAATGCTTATACAAGAAGGGAGTAGCCCCTCCCAGTTTTTTTCCGGTTGTATTTGGGACAAAAAAATAAAAGTAAAGAGATGGAGAAGTATATAGTATAGTATTCTTCACACAATAGGATACTAAACAAAAAAGTGATGACCTTACATATAGGAGGAGTTATCAAGAGCTCTACCACTATGCGCTGAGCAGTATAATCCCTGCTTATGGATTCTTGTAGTATCTCTAGGTTCTAATTGAAAAACCGGGAAAAACTGATTTAAAAAACACACAGATGGACTACTATGGGCAGTACGTTTGAATAATATAGATAAAATGTAATACATTCAGATTGCACTCACTTGTTGTTGAGCCAAAATAGTGGCTCCTAAGATGTAGCATGGCGTGTTATAATCCAGACTCTGGGATACTGGTGACCAAAGTTCCTCTACATGTGTATAGTATGCAGTAAAACAGAAATAAATTTAAAGAAAATAGGGCACACTGTGAAACTCCCTTCTCCTTGTAATATCAATATGCAATATCCACCATAAAATGCAGTGGATTTACGAGGATTTGAGATACTGAGGAATGATAGAGCCCACAAGCCCACAAGTCGATGAGCAGACGCGGGTTGACGCAAGTAGAGGTGGTGATGTGCTTCAGAACAGCGAACGGTGTACAGGAATGTGGACAGAACAGGACTGTGGGCAGAACAGGACTGTGGGCAGTACAGGACTGTACAGGATTGTGGGCAGTGAGACCAGCGGCCGCGCACAGTTTTCCAGCGTGTTGTGCAAGTGTGGCAAGTGAGGCAATAGCAAATGCAACAAGGCTGTAGGATAATTAGGTGCTATTGCAATTGAGGCTGCAGGACAGCTAGACAGTAATAAAAATATAAAATTTAAAAAAAACAGCCTCTATACCAAGCAGAACGTATCGTAATGTATCCTACCAAAAAATATTTTTTATAAAAAAATTTAAAAAGTTGTTCACGTTGAAAGATGGTCGAATTCAGTGAGTCTGTATATCAGCAAAGTTAAATCAAGTACCTGTAAAGTACCTCATATTCAACAACCCAGACATTACATGAGTGCAGCTAATTGGGAATAGTGATGTCGCGAACCGTTCGCGAACTTGTCGCGAACCGTTCGCGAACTTCCCGCGAACGGCTCGCCGTGGTTCGCCACGAACCGTTCGTGGCGAGCTCCGGTCAGCTGACACATCCCGGCCAATCTCCAGCAGACCCTCCCTCCCAGACCCTCCCACCTCCTGGACAGCATCCATGTTGAAGGCAGCTTCAACATGGATGCTGTCCAGGAGGTGGGAAGGTCTGGGAGGGAGGGTCTGCTGGAGATTGGCCGGGATGTGTCAGCTGACCGGAGCTCTCCGCGAACGGTTCGTGGTGAACCGTGGCGAACCGTTCGCAGGAAGATCGCGAACGGTTAGCGACATCACTAATTGGGAATATACTTGAAATATACTTGGAATATACTTGACATATAGTTGAAATATACTTGAAATATACTTGGAATATACTTGGAATATATTTATATTTGGAACATACTTGGAATATACTTGGAATATACTTGGACATACTTTAAAAAACAAAGTGACTAATTGGCTTCTTACCGCTATTTACCACTACAGACCGTTCCAGAACGATCCAGACAAATCCAATCCGGATCCAATAAGGCAGACCTGTGCAGGCGGTTGACATGCTTAGCTTGCCCTATTAAAACAGAGATGGCTCCGCCAAAAGCTCAGCGAGCCCAAGACTTTTTCAAACAAGGTAGGAAACAAGGGAGAAAAGAAAAACAGAGATCAGAAGTAGAAGGTGCTTGTCCTGCTCACCTGCACATATGTGTGAGGCGGGCTCTGACTCTGATTCCACACAATTAGCTTTGGAAGATATCTCTATCTCAGAGAAAAGATTAATGGCTATGCTGCAAAAGCTACGTGTGTCTCCCTATATGCCGACCTGTCAGCATCAACTATGGCTCGAAGGCGAGTTCAATAATATCACAAGATGTTGACGTTCAATAATATCACAAGATCCCATACAGTTGGAGTTCTCTGCCGAAGCTGTTGGTGTGGAGAAATGACACCCTTACTAGAGTCAATTATGTGACTGTCGACATGGAAGTGCTACGTAACTGGGGTCTATCTCCAGAAGGGAAAGAACTGCCACCTTCAAATCTTCCAAGGAAGGTGTTTCCAGAGTGGACGAGAGCCCAAAATACATAAATCTTAAGACATTTTGGAGCACAACCAACAGGTTATTGACAGCAACAGCTCCAATTTTTGTTGGATGAAAAAAATTGATTTTTAGGTGGTAATTGTGGTTTATGTTGGACACTAGGGTTGGTATAGTAAGCTAAAGGCAGCCTATGCTTATATATAAGTAATTTCTATACTGTATATAGAGTTTATATATGACTGCAGTTAAGTGATTACAGTCTTAAAAGAGGCTTGGTCTAGCTGACGTCAGTTAAACTGCATAGTTTTAAATTAGAAAAAGAAATAAGGGCTGCGCCAAATACAATAACAAGAAATAAAATAATCAGTAGTTAGATGGAAGTCCAAATAAATAATAAATCACAGTAAAAAAAAGTCCAAATGGAAGGATCTCACTTAATCCAAAGATAAGTAAAGTGCTTTAAGCAGGAGTATTCTCAATGTCTTTATCCAGGTGAACCCACTTATATGAAAGACAAAACTGAAGGGAACCAATAGTGCAATATGACATTAGTGGACGTTAATATTTCGCCTATAACTTGGTCAGACCATTCTCCAATCACAATTATGTTCACTACATTTCAACCGACAAGAGGCCGAGGCTCTTGGCGTTTAAATGAGTCACTATTGGCTAACATATAGTGGAAATCAGAACAGCCATAGCAAACTTTTTTGAGGATAACCCTTATCAGCTTATGAATGTCTCCACTACTTGGCTTGCCAATAAGGCAGTAATACAGAGACATCTGATTATTATTATTATGTTATTATTATTTTATTATTTATATAGTGCCATCAGATTTTGTAGCGCTGTTCAATGGGATAAAACAATGCTCAATTTAAAGCGTAACATTACAGATAAAAGAAATAAATTGATGGCCGAATTAACAAAAGTCGAGAATCAACACAAATTGAAACCAACTACTATGAGTAGGGATCTACTCCAGAAGCTTAGATTAGATGTTGAAACCCAACAACTGCAACAAGTGAAAAGGGCGTTACGGAAACTAAAATGTGAGTACTATAGACAGGGGAATAGAGCAGGCAGACTCCTGGCTTAGCAATTAAAACATAAGGCCTCCCATATCAAAATAAATTATATACTCACAGATGCTAAGATTAAACTGACTAATTTTAAATTGATTGTTGATGAGTTTGCTTTGTTTTATGAAATTCTTTACAATCTGGACTCAGATCCAGCTCAACCCAAGCCAACAAGGCTGGAAATATCTGACTTCCTAGATGGGGTGGAGTTGCCTCCGCTGTCTTGTGAACAGGCAGAGGACCTTGATAGGCCCTTCACAATTAGCGAGATCTCCCAGATATTGAAAGATACTCAAAAACACAAAACGCCACGCCCACCTACTATTATGCCAAGTTTAAAGATCTTTTAATACCTCACTTGACCGCACTTTTTAATCACATTCTGGAGTCAGATTATCTACCTCCAGAAATGTTGCAGGCAACTATTATTACACTTCCCAAACTGGAATCCCCCCACAATATGTGCAAACTACCGCCCAATCTCGTTGTTAAATGCTGACAAAAAATTATTTGCCAAAGCAATGGCCAATAGAATAGGACCTCTTCTGCCTACTCTTGTATCTCCAGAACAGGCAGGGTTTGTCCCAGGGTGACAGGTAGAGGACAACACCCGACATGCACTAAATCTTTTTGAAATAATGACGAACAACAAGTTGCCTGGCGTTTCTCTTGCTTTAGATGCAGACAAGGCCTTTGACCAGCTCCACTGGGGGTATATGATTGCGGTCTTGCAAAAATATCACTTTCCATGCAAATTTCTGCATGGGTTACTATCTTTATATTCTGTGTCATCAGCTAAGGTGTTGAATGCAGGTTTTGTATCCCACCATTCTAAGCTTACTAATGGCACAAGGCAGGGTTGTCCCTTGTCACCCGTGATCTTTATCTTAGCACTAGAGCCTTTGATTTATCAGATTAAACAGAATCGGGACATTGAGGGTGTCTCTACACCATTAGGCATCCAAAAAATAGTTGTATTTGTGGATGATTTCCTTTTATTTCTCACACGCCCACAATCCTCCCTCATACCCTTAATATCGCTTCTTGAAACATATGGCAAAGTGTCTTTTTATAAAAACAACACGACTAAGACTAGGCTTCCGGTGAATCTTCCCCATCACCAACTGAATGAACTAAAGGCCCTATCTGATTTTGAAGGGAGGAAAGACACCATAGCTTACTTAGTGACACATTTGTCAACTTCAAAACTTATTATTTTGAAACAAAATCACTGTAAATTAAAGACTAAAATAACCTAAATAATGGAGAGTTGGTGTGGGTCCAGTACCTTGTGGCTAGGCCGCATCAATGCATTAAAAATGCTTGTTTTGCCGCAAATATTGTTTCTATTTCGCACCCTCCCGATTGAAATCCCTAAAGCACTTTTAATGAAATTTCAGCACATGTTAAATGCACATATATGGAAACATAAACCTCAGAGGGTTTCCATGACAAGTTCCTGCATTGCTATGAAAGAAGGTGGCGTGGGTGTTCCAAATGTTGCAAAATATTATGTGGCCTCTATCTTGGCTCAGAGGGCCACACCTTTTCCCCCTTAGTGATACACATTGGAACAAGCAATAAGTGCGCCACATACAGTAATAGACCGACTCTGGGTTCCAACCCAACAGTACCCGCTGTAGCGGAGAGGCAGTATGATCCACGATATCTCCGCTGGGTAACAGGAACAACAAAGGATAATCCAGGGAATCAGCATATAATAATCCAAACAGCACTGCAGTAACCCTTCCTTCCCAAGAACTAGACGACACATAGGCTGGGAGTCAACTGAGGTTTTAATCACAGGTCACAGTATTTATGCAATTCCCCATGCAAGGGGTTTCCAAACAGACATTACAGGGGTTGTACAGGAGGGGACTACATGGGGGACTTACAGTACCACATATTTCTCCCATCAGGCACCGCTGCACGAGAGGGATCATCCTCCCAGAATGCACCGTTAAGGGGATTATCCCCTCGTGCAGCAGAACCGGCAATTCACACAAAAATCCACAGCTGGTACAATATACGGTGGATTTACACGAATGGACGTTCGGTAGATAGCTGGGGTCTGGGCGCATCATTCGTGAGATTGCCGCTCAGATCCCAGCTAAAATAACCGAACGCCGCACAGAAAACACATTTCTTTCAAAACACATGAAAAGAACCGATTGCCTTTAGTGAACCTGGTCCTGAAACCCCGAACGTCCTGGAGGCTTAACGGTGTTCGTGCCGTCGAATAACTGTTGGGAATGCTATGCGTTCGACGACACGGACCCGCTGACGAACCAGGGATCCAAGATGGCCGCCCGCCGCATGGTCGGTAGTCGAACGACGGCCACCCAGGAGAGCCTCTAATAACCGATTGCAACAATGTTGCAATCGGTTAACTAGCGCCACACGCCTCTAAGTGTGTGGGCTATTAGGGGGTATCGCATTCGTTTCACGAACGGCCCTCCAAAGTGCCGTTCGCGAAACGAACGGGAATCCCCATACAAACCGCCATTTGCATTCGGCGGAACAGATAGGTACAGGCAATGCAGGGAATACATGAAGTAGGCACATACAGGTACAATGCATCTCTCTCCAGACCTATAGGCAACCCTTAAAGGCATAGTGTCCAGTTATAGTCCGAGTGGCTAGGTTTGCCACACCCGCGTAGCGTCAAAATGTTAGCTACAACGAAATTGTCATTATTATTATGGTGTAAATGTGTTCCAAAAATGTAATCATTACCGATAGGCATGTATGCCACTTTGCAGAGTTTGCAATACCGCACACGTGACCTGTCTCTAGGGATTTGCAGTCAGAGCGGTATAAAAAGAGTAATACAAATACTGGGGAAAGGAGGGATCCAACAAGTTTCAGACCTGCAGTCTACTTATACATTGCCAAGCAAAGAATTGTTTACATACCTTCAAATAAAATATATTCTAGAGAAGGATAAATTAGCAGGAGTGGAGTTAAATAAGCTTCAGGATATTGATAAATTGTAGCGAGGAGTTGGTGTTTTAACGAGGCCCTTGTTCTTGTGCTACAAAAAGTTATTGACAGTTAGCCGACCTCTTAAATTGGGTTACACAGAAGAGTGGGAAAAAGAACTTGATTGTAAGATAGAACCAAGGAGATGGTATGCAGCAATGGTGGGGGTGCAAAGGGCCACACATTGTTTAGGCCATATTGAACCAGCCTATAAATTGTGGATGAAGTGGTATCTTATGCCTCAACACCTGGCCCATATTTACCCTGAAGTTCCTCCTTTTTGCTAGTGATGTGGTAAGGAGATAGGCACTTTAATTCATATATTTTGCAATGCCAAGTTTTAACAAACTTTTGGCAGCAGGTACAGGCGCTCATAATACATGCTACGTCTTTATCGCTTCCTCTTTGTCCAGAGATTTATTTTCTACATATGATTCCCAATACTTTCCCGAAGCACGCTTTTACGTTAGCTGTGCATGTGCATTTGGCAGCAAAGACATTCATAGCGAGACTTTGGAAATCCCAGAATAAACCTGATATCATGTCAGTTATAGACAAAATAAATCATACAAAGAAACACGAGGAAATGGCACATAAAATCATGGGTATGTTTGGGTAAATTTAACTGAACATGGGGACAGTGGCAAGATTAATATAAAGGAGGAGTATTGATGGGTTGTAAGCCCATATTGCTCATGGTTCCCTTCTTCCCCTCTCCTGCTTTACCTCTCGCTGTAAATCAAGCATTATATGATTAGGGGGTAGGTTTATGTGTACCTGTGTATCACCGCAACATAATATTATCTAGACATCTCACATATTATGGGGTTTTTTTGGAGGGGGGGGGTTAGGTTTTCTTCCTGAACATCAATAACAATTATACGAGAAAAATCAAACTATGTATCACAATTGATTGAACTCCATATGTTGTTATAGTGGGGTTTTATACTATGGGCTACTGCTATAAAAAAATTATAATATTTAGTAGCTCTCTTGACTGCAGCCTTTACAAGTTCTCCACATCTTCCCCAGCAAAGACTTTATGTAGCTGTCCATTGTGGAAGCTCCTTGAGAGGTCTTTGCAAGGCAAGTGCTCTGGGCAGTTGCCTGTCTCTTAAGTTGAGCTCCAGTTAGATAAACAACCAGGAAGTAAAATTACTTGTTGTTTGATTGACAGCCAATGGGGTGTAAAAAGGTTAATTTATAAATATGCTAATTTCTATTGAAATCTGCACTTTTTGTAAGATAAAAAAAAAGACTACTCATTTTTCAAACATAATTCACAGCTGTAGACATTTGGTGTTTGGAGCGTTCCTTTATTTCTCAATTAACCCCGTTATGTAATCTAGCAAATGTGAATAAAAACAAGTGTCTCTTACATTATTATAAGTTAATGAAGCTAGATTTAAAAATGATTTAAAAATGTTAAATTCATTTTAAATTAAAATATTGAATATTCACTTAAATTGTAGAAATTAATAACTCCTCCTGCAAATTGGCATATCCATTTTACAACTCTGTCAATCATTGTTATAAACTTTAGGCTGCCTACCCCTGTCCTATGCACCTGACAGTCAGCATAGGGAAAGCATACAGAGAAAAGGAGACATAGTTACATAGTTATAGTGACATAGTTACTTAGGCTGAAAAGAGATATGCATCAATCATGCTTAGCCTTCCTCACATCTGTTTTTTGCTGTTGATCCAAAAGAAGGCAAAAAAAAAACAGTTTGTTGGACTTCCAATTTTGCAACAAACTAGGAAAAAAATTCTTTCTAGACCCCAGAATGACAGTCAGATTTATCCTCGGATCAAGAAGCAATTGCCCAAAAGTTGAAAAATTATATAAATGAATATTGTGTTTTTGCAAGTATGCATCTAGTTGCTGTTTGAACATCTGTATGGACTCTGATAAAACCACTTCTTCAGGCAGAGAATTCCACATCCTGATTGTTCTTACAGTAAAAAAAAAAAACATTTCTTTCCTAAATCTCCTTTCTTCCAGTCTAAGTGCATGACTTTGTTTCCTTTGTACAGTCCTGTTTGTGATTAGATTTCCACACAATGGTTTGTATTGGCCCTGGATATATTTGTATCATGTTATCATATCCCCTAAGAGGCAACGTTTTTCCTAAACTAACATGAAGCAATGTTTCTATTTATTCTCTACCTTTGCAATGTTTGCCCTGGCCGTGCAAATGTCTGAACTGCATTATGATGTGATTTGCAATATATTTCATATAAATCGGAAAAATAAATTAAGCATCTTATAGAAAGAAGTTAAGAAAAGTTATAAGCAATTTTCAATGTTTTAATCAAGGATTGTAAATTCCAAAGAAGTGACTGTTCCCCTTTAATGACTCACTAAGAGTTTATACCTTGTGCATTGAGTGTTGCTCCAAAAACTGAAAGTGGCATACAAACAAGTGACTTTGTACAGATGCTCACATTGCTATGGAAACATGACCCAATAATTGCTTTTATGCAGCAGCTATGCCTAATGTGTTTCAAATAAGTGTCACAAAAATGTTTTGGGTTTTTTCACTTGGTAGTTAAAGGGTTAAAACATTTGATATTTATAAAAAAAAAAAAAAACTGAATAATTCAAATCAGCTTCACATCCTTTCTATCTGATTGAGGTTGGGGATAAAAAGAAAAAGGGGACAATGAGTACCCAATCCCCATCTTTTTTATTTTAATTTTTTTTTTTGGATAATAAATTAAATAACATACGATTTAAATCAATAATACCTAAATTACAATAGAAAGGGCAATAAAGCCTTGGGCTGATATTAGAGAAATATTGGCAATGAAATTAGAAATAAAAAATAAATGCCCACCAACTTAACATAAAATACAGTTGAAAATAAAAGTCACTGGTCATTACGCTGTTTAGTCGGCTTAAATAGTAAAATGAAAGAAGTATAACTCAAGCTGCATAAAAGTCTGCTTTATTGATAGCTCATAAAATGTATTGATGCAATCCAGGGAAGTGATCACAGAGTAGTACAGGAGACTTTACTCCTACCTTCCGTCTTTGACAATGGAAACACTTGGAGATGGTCCGTGGGTGCCATCCTCAACAGAGCCACCGGGTCTTAGTACCAGTTAAGATTCACAAATCCTGGACTGGTAGTCGGTACTTGAGGTCTGGGTTGGGAACCCCTTCTCTAAGGGGTAGCTTCACTACGTAGATGACATCTATGACATCTATGACATCTTACGCGTTTCATGAAGTGTTGCTACCATATTAGGTAAGGTTTGTTTTCTTCTGAAATTTCTAACGCATCCATTTGTGATGTTGCCCAACAGAAATCAGACGAGATTTTGGCTGCCCACTGACTGCCAGTATAAGGAAACACTTTACAGCCACACTCTTTGCTGACAGGTATATACTTTAGTTTAGGATTCATATTTAGATCAACTCATTAGACATTTGTTCGATGTCTGCTCTCTAGCACCGAGACTGAATGTATTTTTCATTACTGAGCCCAAGGACATAAGGTCACACTATTTATTAAATGCTTCAAAACTTAGAGCATATATAGATTAGGAAACAACTTGCAGAGATTGCATAAACAAATCATGCAGAAGCACAAATTATCACTACACAAGCACATATTACGCTGTAACTTCTTGGTATGAGGTATTACAGATGTTCAACTGAAGAAGAGGTTTAATTAGTGAAAAGGAATGGCACTTTCATACCACCTTGCCAGCGCTGAATCACAGAGCCAGGAGAATGCTGAACAAAGCAGTAAATATCTGTCCTGTGAACTAGTTAGTAATTATATTTATAAGCATCTGTTTGTGTGCCAATTCACCCATTCCTTAGTATTGCATTCTACAAATCAGCCTCCTACAGATCCCCCAGGATGAATTCTTAGTACAGTTACAGCAGCCTATGGCATGTTGTAGGAGGTGCGGAGTGGGTTATTGACCATTACCTTTACTGCAGAGGACACACGGACATTCTTTTTGCAATGCATTCGTAGAAATGTGTCTAATGATTATTGTGATTAATGATGCTAAGGAAGCTATCAATGTAGTTTGTCATGGTCACTGAGACTGACCTTTCTGTACGGGCATGTAATATATTTCTGATATCTTTGATCACTATGCTGGGTGGTGTCCCATTTTTTATCCCATCATTCTGGTTAGTGATCTTTGGGTTCTGTTGTGTGCACCATGAAACAGGGGCACCTCCATATTAAACTGAGTGCACTTAGAACACACAAAGGCCAGTTGGGAGGGCAACATGTAAGTACACAACTGTACTTGAATGGTGCCCTTCCATCTGGCCTATGTTTAACTAATAAGATGTATAAGAAAGTGCATACCACTGGGGTCTTGATATAGCATCTCAAGATAATCATAAACTGCTTTGGAAAGAGTAAACACTACTCTTACTGCTCCAGTCATCTTATCTCACTAGATATTGTCTACCCATAAGATATAGGACTCGATTTAAAATTCTGGTGCTTGCTTATAAATCTCTACATAATGCTGCTCCTACCTATCTATCCTCCCTAATAGATACATTTGTCCCATGTAGGCCCCTACGCTCTGCCAAAGACCTATGTCTACCCTCTACCCGTACTCCCACCTCTGATGCTCACCTCTAAGAATTCTCTAGGGCTGCTCCGTCCTTTTGGAATTCCCTTCTCTCATCCAGTCTCCATTCTTCCAAAAAATCATTAAAAACTCACTCAGGAAACCATCATATCAATAAAACTATAAATAGTTTTTCTTCCCCACACCTTGCTTTCTCTCCTGCAACTGTAATCCAAATGAAACCCACTAAGCCCTTGGCGGAAAAACTATTCTAGCAACCTACTATTCTAACATACCCTTACCTTTTGTGTCACTATACCCCACTCCATCTAGAATGTAAACTCATTTGAGCAAGGTCCTCAACCTGTCTGTTCCTGTGTGTCCAACTCGTCTGGTTACAAATAAGTTTCTGTTAATCCGCCCATTATACAGCGCTACAGAACTTGTTGGTACTTTAGAAATAATAATAACATTATTATAACTGGAGTACAATATGTGCAATAATTTTCATGATGAAATAAATGTTAGCAGGGATGGAACCAGCAATGAATATAAAACACAAAAGTGAGGATCACTGGAAAAAGTGGTCAAAAGGCACAAAAAGGCTCACAAAATTACAAGTGGGGTCCTTATGGCTGTCCTGCGAAACAGCCATCTTCCTCAACCCTATGTGTCGAATGGTTTACATCATCAATATCAGGTAAGAGCCCAGTGAATAGGAATAAAGCAGGTAGGCAAGTGTCTGCCTGTTCTTTCTATGTCGTTACACATCCATGTCATGGAGTTTATACAGGACCATTCAATGGGCCAAACCATTTATTAATAAGGGGCTCTAAGGGCCTCTTATTAATATATAGAACATTTTAAGAGATAGAAAGTAATTATTTTGTGGGGGATATCATTGACCCCTTACCTCCTGTAGATATGATAAGAAAAGAGGAGCAATCTGTTCTCTTTGTTATTAAGGGACCAGGGTTTTAATGACTTATTTACTCTTTTTAATCTGTGTCCATTTTAGTAATTTGTTTTATTTTACAACAGTGAAGGAAGTGTTTGTGAATTAATTCTACCGTCTTTCCTAGCCTTCCATCAGCTTTCAAACTGGGGTTTCAGTAAGGGTAATTTGTTTGAACCAAATTTGTGCAGTTCAATTTATCTTCAATTTGCCTGTGAGTCAATATTGCGAATTTCAGCCAATTGAAGAACCAAATTGACCTCTGTTTGGGGATATCTTTATTTGGCTCTGTTGGCTTCTGTTAATCCTGTCTTTATTAAATAAAACTCATATTACATCTAATAAATGTAGACCGCTTCAGGATTAATTTTTTTTTTTTTAAATCCTTTTTATTTTTTTTTAAGAACTTTTTTAAAAAATTCCCCTTTCCAGTTCGGAAGGAACATTATTTGCTCCCCTTGAACTCTTATCTCTGTGTGTCTGTCTCCTCTATCGTTCGCTCCCTCTCCTCCTCTCTCTGTTTTCTTCTATCCTTGTCTCCCTTTCATTCTCAATATCTCTTTTTTCTCTCTCTCTATATATATATTTATTTATATATATTTTATTTATACAGACGTGCATAACCTCTGTAGTTGCTGTTTCACTGCTCTGGTTAAATTAAGAGCTATAAACTAATAAGAAACTAATGAGAATGTATTGCAGCAGGGAGTCTGCAAATTAAAATCTGAAATCGGAGAGAAGTCGTGAATCACATCTGGATCAGGTTTCTCGGAGCAGAAATACCTAATTTAAAAAATATGTATCTATTGGGTTGCAAAACATCACAGTAAAAATGTCCAGAATGCTGAATTTTTGCTTAATGAAGTGTATTTTCCCCAACATGATGAAATTGCTACTTGCTTTAAGAGCGCCTCCCATATGGACCAATCAAATACTGTAGAACCGGTAATTAATAAAATTGGTAATGACGGGCCATCTGTGCACGGGTTTTGTGTTTTCTTCTACAGGACTGTTTTATTGGCTATCATTATGCATTCATGATCTGCGTTCCCCCGGTGGAACATGTGCTGTAGACCTCTGACTCACCTAGAGGGTGATAAAATTGCATCTGTAGAATGTGATTTAGCTGCGAAATGGCCAGACACCTTTATTCAGAGAAGAAAAGGAGACTCAGACATAAAATATATTGGTTAGTTTTACACCCAGACAAAAATGATCAACCTGTATGCTGTTATGGAGTGGATGGGAGACATTAATTATCATTACTTTTATTTATAGCTTGACTGTTGAGTACATGTTTGCAAAAGGAATTTTAGAAAATATTTCTTTGGTGATGAAGAGGTGTAAGTAATGTGTTTGGGATTCTAGATGAAATACTATATTGAGCTTTACTGTAAGGCAGTTAAGTAGATATGCATGTTGAAAATATTTTACAAAGGGCTTTGTGTTGTATGCTTTTAACAGACAGTCACATTTTATACCTATCTTTCTACCTTGAACATAACCTCTTCACTAATTAGGTTGATGTTTTGGTTTTTTTTAGGAAAAAAAAACAATTAAGCATAACATTAGGAACATATCAAATTTTACCTTTTTAAAGGGACACTATAGTCCCCAGAGCAACTACATCTTAATGTAGTTTTTCTGGTGTCTATAGTATGTCCCTGCAGGCTCAAAGAAAAGGCAATATTTACATTGTTGCCTAGGAGTGACTGTCCCTGGAACACTCCAGTGACAGTCACTCAGACGGCCACTAGAGGTGCTTCCTGCATCAGTGCTGCACAACACTGACGTTCAGCCTCTCACTGAACATTGCATATATACATGCATTGATTCAGTTCATCTCTACGAGGAGATGCTATTGGGTGCAACGTACTGTGAGAAAGCATTGGATTGGCTGATATCATCAAGTTTCATGATCTCAGCAGTGGAGGTGGGGCCAGGAGGGGGAGCTGCAATGAGAGGCACTGGAAAAAAGGTGAATTTTACACATTTTTAAAGTGTAGAGTGGGAGGCCGGAAAATTAAACAGTTTCTCTTCACCAGGAGTGTACCCAGGGGCGTACCTAAAGCATTTGGCACCAGGGGCGGACCCTGTGTTTGGCACCTTCCCCTCCCCCTCCCCTTAAAAATAAAAAAAACACAATTTTTTTTCAATGTTTTCAAGAATATTTATTGCTCATAAAAATTGTGCACCCCCACACATACAAACCCTGCACCCACCCTATACATCAAATTCATACCCCCCCTTTATATAAAAACCCTGCACCCCATCACATAAAGTTCATACTCCCCCTACACAAAATAACAATGCACCCACTTCACAAACTTCATACAGCCCCTACACATAGAAATTCTGCAACCCCCACACATCAAATTCATACACCAACCCTACACATAAAACCCCTGCACACCCACTTAATAAAAAAAAACTGTGCACACCCCCTTAATAAAAAGAAACCTGCACACCCCCCCCTTCACATAAAATTCTATCCTCTACTAACATTTAAAGATACCTCTGCGCTGACCTGCTCTGCACCGAACCTCCGACCACTGGTGCCTCACAGGCTGATGGATCCTTCCGCTACGTAAAGGCAGACAGGTGGCAGTGGCACACGTCGGCATCACGCTGTGCGTTATCACAAAACTCCTCCCCTGCTCCTCCATATTGCTGCAGTCAGTGCAGTATATGGGGGTTCCATCAGCGATGGCCACAGGTGACTTAGGAGCAGAGAGGGTAGAACTGGTAGGGGACATCCCGGACGTAGCTAGGCAGAATGTTCATGTCTCCTTCGCAGGGCCCTTGGCCTGTCACCTCAAACCAGAGGTGAAAGAGAGGATATGGAAAGGGGAATTTTAGAAGGTTTTTTTTATTTTCTTCCTCTGGAAGACTATTTGGACATGAAGGAAGAGGATAAGAAAGATGCCAAGAAGGAGGAAGAAGCTGTGGGTGAAGCTAATGACGGAGGCGGCGCGGGATTCTCCACCTCGCCGACCGTCCACAAAAAACGAGGGGCAGTGTAAGTGGAGTTCAGCATGTCGTTTCAAACATGAATGCTCCAGGTGTGGAGATGCGCATGGGTACAACCGCTGATTCAAGAAGGATAAGTCCTTCTCCATGGGAGGACCGGCAAGAGTTGCGGGGGTACCCGCTGCTGATGGGGCGGTTGCCTGTGAAGGTTAGCGCGATGTTGCCGTGGCTGAGCAGCTATGGTAACCAGGAGGATGCTGGGTTGTTAAGGGATGGGTTCCTGGTTCATGATTCCGTTTCGGCAGCGGGAGGGGGTCCGGAATCTCAGGAATTTGAAGTCGATGGGGGATTTCCCAGAGGTGTTGAGGGAGAAACTACTTAAGGAAGTGCAGTTAGGGAGGATGGCTGGGCCGTTCCTGGAGCCACCGTTGAGTGACCTAAGGGGTAGTGCCAAAAAATTAGCCTGGTAAGCACAGGCTTATTCATCATTTATCGTACTCGCATGGGGCTTTGGTGAATGATGATATTGACAAGGCCCTCTGCTCGGTGTCATATGCATCATTCGACCAAGTGGTCAAGTTGGTTTGGCGGAGGGGCGTTGATGGCCAAGGCATATCTGGAGGCGGCTTTTAAACTATTGCCCATCCACCCCAACTGTCATCATTTGCTGGGCTGCTTTTTTGAAGGGCAGCATTTAGTTGATCTATGTTTATCAATGGGGTGTTCCATCTCATGTGCGTACTTCGAAAAGTTCAGTACTTTTCTGGAGTGGGTGGTCAAATCCGAAGAGGGCCCTAGATTCTTGGTCCATTACCTGGACGATTTCTTTTGTGTCGGGCCAGTGGGTTCGGAGGTGTGCCGCATAGGGTTAGGAACTTTGGAATGCAGCCGAATCCTGACCTCCCGCACACACCATTGCAGCATCCCATTCATACCAAACCTTGATGTAGGCCGCCCATGTGGACGGTGCCAACAAAGTTTTTTGTGTTTTTGCCAATGATATGTGGCTGGTTGCTACCACACTGTCATTCTCTGAAGTTCTGCCTGTGCATAACACTCAGAACGACAGGCAAATGCGTGTTAGGGAATATAACTTGTGGCTTGGTGAATGGTGTAGGGATAAACAATTTGGCTTCATTTCTAATGGTAGCTTAGTTTGGAATAGAAATAAACTATAAAAAAGATGGTTTGCATCTTTCTCAAAAGGGAACAAATGTTCTCAGTGAGCAGTTCAGAGGTTTTGCTAGGAAATATTTAAACTGGGGGGGGGCCAAAAGGGTGATAAATCCAATTGTCCCCAAAGCAAGGACAAGGTGCCTGTAGCAAGTGTGTTCAAAAATGATAAGCTTAGAGTCATGTCTACAAATGCTCGCAGTTTAGGGAATAAGAGCCATGAACTTGTGGAAATAATGGCAACTGATAATGTAGATTTAGTCGCTGTTACTGAGACATGGTATAATGAGAAAAATGACTGGGACATAGCAATACAGAGAAGGCAAGAAAGGGGGAGGGGTGGCCCTGTATGTGAAAGATAGCATAAAATCGAGCCTAATAAAAGTTAGTGAGGCGAACATAGAGTCTGTTTGGGTTATGTTAGAATTTGGTAATCACACAGTAACTTGTGTAGGGAGTTGCAAACTCAGTTGGCAGGTTATTACAGGCAAGATGGGGTGCATCTGTCAGACGTGGGTATGGATTTCTTGTTGTTAGGGTTTCAGGAAGGTTGTCAGTGAGCGTTGTTTTTGGTGGGGGCACTCAGGTAGTTCAAGGTGTCGAGCTCCAAGCTATGGCGGGGTATGGATAGAGAAGGTGGGGTGTAGGTTGTTTGTCCTGAATGAAAATAGTTTGGTTTGGAAGAGTATTGGTAGGTTCCAGCTCGTAGGTAGCTCAGAACCTGGTGTGTGTAGGGTGTATCTCAGTATGCCCCTACAGGGAAGAAAGCTGGTAACCAAGCCCTAGGTGGTAATGGTTATGTCATGCCCTCGGTGGTAATGGTTATGTCATGCCCACGGTGGCAATGGTTATGTTTATATGTTAATTATATGTTATAATGTGGTTTTACTTATTGTGTTGTGGGTCATTGTCAGGCGTACTAATGTTAAAGGGGTTGGGGGTATATGTTATGTTAATGTGACAATGACCTTATTATTACGGAATTATTTTAACTTATTTATATACATTAATAAAGCTGTGATAATATCCCCAAATAAAGGAGTATTTGTGGGGGTTTTGGCGGGTTTATCACGCATATGCCGGAAAGGCGACTATGCATATGTCTTGCTTTTTTTGAAACACATGCTTCAAGTTAAAACTGATATTTATTTTATTCCTTACTTGTTTTAAATCGAACGGTCCCTGAGGAAGTCCAAGGCAACTGGACAAAACAAGTAGGACCTTTAATTGCTTTTAATATGATTTTTGAAGCAATCTTTATTTTAACCCCATACCGCTGTCCCCCCAGCATTCCTGTGGAGAACTCGAACAGAGGAAATATACTGGGAAACCCTAAGTGGTTTGAAATCATTCAATCTAATAAATTCTGTGAGTGCAATCTATAACTTCGGTATAACATAATATATGATATAACATTGCTTCGCTATTATATGGTTTTTATATAGGAAAGGCTGAAACCCCATTTTTGTGGAGGGGGTTTGTTTGTTGTATACAGAAATAAGTAAAGGCTGTTCAAAAGGAACCTTAAAAGGGTAGCTGCCTCGACCTATACAGTCATTCTTAGAAAGCTAAGTATACACAGTTATACTGCTTCTACATTTTTGGTTATTTTGCTATATATATGCTTTCTGTTAAACCAAATTTTTTAAGCTGCCATTCCGTTAACCAAACGTCCACACATACTGTTCAGTTCTTGTGCACTTACCCTTTGCAAACTAACACTTATGATATTCATCAAGTCACAGGTGGTTTCAAGTCAATACTTACCTATGTTGAAGGGACACTCAAAGATCCAGAACCACCACAGTTTGATACAGTGGTTCTGGTAAAGGTAGATTGTTTTTAAATTACTTCCAAGGGACACCACTAGCGGCTGTCACTCAGACTGCCACTAGAGGACTTCCTGTTGAAATGCTACAATCTTTGCAGGACCGATGATTTGGCAACTTCACGTTCAGCAATGCATATGAGAAAATGTTGATTGGCGCAGTGTGGTGATTGCCGTGCATGCATGGTAGCCCTCTAGTCTATGGTGACACTTTGGATTGGCTAAAGTCATTGTCACTGATAATCTCAGCCAGTTCCGAGCAGTGGCTGCATAGAGACGTGGGCGGCGATGGATTAGAGATAAATAAATTTCACATTTAAGGGTGGGGGGGAGGTCGGAAAAGTAAGAAACTAGACAGAAAGACCACCACTAGAAATACACAAAAATATTTCTAACATTAAAGAGTTTCTTTAGTTGACCGGCATGTTAATAGGAATTTGCATGGGTAACAAAAAAATTAAATAACTCCTATGCAGTCAAACATCAGACCATTCCGATATGCCAGATAAGAAAACCATCCAAAGAGCTGGTAATGGTTTGGTGTACGTACACTCGTTCCCTCCGCTCTGCCCGTGACCACCTCCTGACCGCTGCTCGCCACCGTACAGCCAACTCGTGCTTGCAGGACCTCTCGCGGGTGGCTCCTTTCCTATGGAATAGCCTGCCTACTGCCATCAGACTCTCCCCTAGTCTTCAATCATTTATGAAGAGCCTTAAAACCCATCTCTTCAGGAAAGCTTATGGCCTCCCAGGGTAACCTCTACCTCACATACCTATCTCTTGCTTTCTCCTAAAGGGTAGCACTTTGCTCTCTCCTCCAGCTCTGCTTCACTCCCACCCTATTTGATATTTCCTGTCCTAACGTGTCTTATACCCCACCTCCTATAGACTGTAAACTCATTTGAGCAGGGTCCTCTTCAACCTATCGTTCCTGTAAGTTTTCTTGTAATTGTTCTATTTATAGTTAAATTCCCCCTCTCATAATATTGTAAAGCGCTACGGAATCTGTTGGCACTATATAAATGGCGATAATAATAATAATAATAATAATACACATATTCATGTCACCAGCAGAGAAAGAGGAACAACCACTAAACAGCACAATCACTAAGGTACATGAATCAAGTGTGGTTTATTTAGTTTATTTAATGTAGCATATAATCGCAGTTGGAGGATACAGAAGAACAAAAGGCTTGATATATTTTGTATGAGAGGTATGTGTCCGTAAGTATCTGGCGTGGACATTGTCTGATCGGAGCCCAGGTATGAGAACAGCATAAAGACACGTTTTGGTTCCCTTAGAGTCAGAAATGATTCGCTATTTGCCAGCACATATTCAGCCTTGGATCGGATAGAGGCAATAAGGGCCAGAAGGCGAGCTTGATTATTGTGCTTTTGGTGATGTTTTCAAACATTTTAACAGCCAACCTGGACATATTAAGGCAAATTAACAGAAACATTGCTAAGGTCTAATAGGATCTAGACACTGGATGTCATTTTTTAATTTTTCCTTTTTTTTTTTTTAAGAATTTCACATCTGTCTCCTGAATAGTGTAATGATCCCCAAACTTCTAAATGCCCAGCACTGCTAAATGCCCAGACCTCAGATAAAAAACAGAAGCAAATATTTAACGCCAAACCATTTGCTGATTCTTAACCCCTTCTCATCCAGAAAGGATGTTCAGGATATTGTGAATCATTGTTTTCTGATTGACAGTATATATATATATAATGGAAAAAGGGGCTTGCATTCATGGTCTTTGGCGTAAAAAAAGTTATCTTTATTGGGAGTTATTCCATAAAATCAACGTTTCAGCCCACGTCCGGGGCTTTCCTCAGGATCAACAAACAATAACATACTAACATAAAATGCTGTGTTATATAGCCCATAAGAAAAAAGATTAACTCACCACAGGTGATCCGTGTCAGACCATCGGCGTCCTCCCGAGACATGTGCGCATGCGTGTACGTGACTTACCCGGAAGGAGTGAAAAACGCGTGACTCCATTGTCATAGCGACGCGCTAATGCCAAGAACACCATGGTAACAGCAATATACAAAAGATATACAGTGCATAAAAATAGGATATATAGAGATCGAGATATCCAGTGAAATGTGCGATGCCATATAAAACTGTTAGCCAGCAGGAATGGTTATTATACCAGTGTAACCCCGTAGTGAGGAATAAATGAAAGGCACATAATGTGGCCCTGTGTAACTAAACTGGATACAAGAAAAATTTGGGTAATTCTGATGTTCTATTGAGTATAGACTTATTTCCAACTGCACTGTTTCAATTTTATAAGCATTGCACTTTTTTTTCCGTGCAGTTTCTTTTTTAACGTACCTCATTACACATATGTGCACTTTATTAATGGCACTTAGCACTTTATATTAATAATGGCACTTTCAACTCTTTTAGTCAATGCATGCATTTTTTCTATTCTTCTACAGGACTCTTAACTTATGTCTTGTATCCAGGGCCACCGTTACCATGGTGTTCGTGGCATTAGCACCAAGAACATGCACATTAGGTCTCCCCGGCCGGTGGGCGGGATCAGTCTCGCCCACCGGGCGACATAAATACTAGCAGCGGCGAGAAGAAACCACTGCCGAGGGACATCGGCGGGGTCTCAGGTAAGGGACCTGAAAGGGTTTTCACCCCTTCAGCAACCGGGGATGTGGGGTGGGAGGGAGAGGGGACCTGCAGTGCCAGGAAAACGGATTGTTTTCCTGGCACTGGAGTTTCCCTTTAATGTGAAACGAGCACTGTTAACCCCTTAAGACCGCAGGGAGTTCTATGCCATCCCTATTTGGATGGCTCTAAACGCCGCAGGGCGGCATAGAACGTCCTGCGATCTTATGTACTTACCCGGTCGCCGGCGATCCCAGTGTTTGTGACCAAGTGGCTACTAAAAAAGACTGGACATACCCCATTTGCAATACCTTGGGTTGTCTACTTTTGCAACGGGTATGCCATCATGGGGGTAATTCTTATTCCTGGGCTACCATATGGTCTCAAAGGCAACGTAACCAATCTGGTGAATTTCAATGTGAAAAAACTGAAAAAATATAACACTCTATATTTGATCCTGTAACTTCCCAAAACACCATAAAACCTGTACATAGGGGGTACTGTTTTACACGTAAGACATCGCTGAATACAAATATGTGTAATTTTTTTTGCAGTAAAAGCAAACAGTATTTTGACATTTACAGTTAAAATGTCACGTAGAACTAAGAAAATTTTAAAAAACTGTATTTTCTCCCATTTTTTTATATTTTATTCATATTAAATTATGTTCCATACCTAAATATTTGATATTAAATGAAAGCCCTGTTTCCCCTGAATTAAATGACATATAATAAGGGTGGGTGCATTTAATATGAAAGAGGTGAATTACGGTTGGACAGACATGTAGCGCAAATACCAGGTTCTGTTTAAGTTTTGTTTTGTTCACAACGTGTACATTTGGCTGCTGTCTTAAGGGATTAAAACTCACAACACACAAATATCAATTGTGTGTGTATGTAAACTACATAACTATATAGAACTCTATAAGAAAATACTTTAGTCTTGGATGATCAATAAAAAAAATCTCTAAAAATAACAACCTAGAAAAACCATAAATGGATAAAAAACTTGACAAGATGATTTGATGTAGCTTGATTATGTATGAAGGGGTGAGACGTTATTAATTCATTCAAACCATGGGGAGAAACTGTATTCAGTTCAGGAATCCAAAATGTCTCTTTCCTCAACAACATATTACTGCGTTTTCCACCTCGTTGTGGTTGTGGTATATGATCGATAGCCACAAATTTAAGTGTGCAAGAGAGTGTCCAAACTCCAAAAAATTGCTTAGCCACTGGCTTGTCTGTACAATCATCCCTATATGCTGTACTTATATTAAATCTATTGTGGGGTTTCGGTTTTGTCAATATAGGCTAACCCACATGGACAGGATATCTTGTAGATGACATATGGTGTCTTGCATGTGATAGTATAACGGATATTGTAGCTTTTATTTTTTTGTGGATGATTAAAGGCACGTGAGTGGACCGTATGTCCACACCTCACGCAACTAAGACATCTAACGCTGCATCTAATTTGTGTAATCTGGGTCAGTCTTGTTGGTAATTCCTCACTGGGTCAGTCTTGACCAACATACCTCATAGGTTCTTATTTCGTCGATAATAGATCGTTGGTGGCTCCTTAAACACTTTTGGCAGCGTATCATCAGTGGACAGCGTGCTCCAATTTTTTTTTCACTATATCAGAGACCTGCAAGGATTTGTTGTGGTAAGTCATAGGGAATACCATCCTGGGGGTTGTTATGGGACTCTTTGGTGCGTGTGTATTCTTTGTTTTATTTAACGCTTTCTCCAGAGCATATTTACTATAACCTCATTCCAGGAATTCGTTGGTCATGTCAGTTATCTGTACTTGCCTGATTATTTCATCAGAGCTATTGTGTATGACCCAACGATATTGAGCATAAGATATTGATTCTATTAATGCTGGGGGGTGAGAGCTATTGTGATGTAGAATAGTGTTCCAATCCATTGGTTTAGAGTATAAACCAGCTTGTGATCCGAGACCACTAACTCCAGATCCAGAAAATGAGCTTTTTCTATGCTAATGAGGGCTGTCATCCTTACTGGTGATGGAAGGTGATTATGGTATTTAACCATAGCATGTGCTTGTGCTTGTGATTCCGTACACTTACACAGGATTAGCACATCATCGATATAGCAAAAATAGCTAATGATGTGTTGTTGAAATGCTGAAAAAATATTGTTGATTTCATAGATATACATAAAGGCATTGGCGTACATGGGTGCCATTGCCGCAGCCATGGATGTACTGGCCAACTGCATGTACCAATCATGTTCGAAACGAAAAAATATATCCTTTAATGTGAATTCCAAAAGCTCAAGGATGTATTCAATGGGTGGACCATGATAGACCGTGGACTGGGTGAGTACTTGTCTCATAGCCTCTATACCAACATCATGTGGGATGATGGTATAGAGACTACTAACATCCATGGTGATAAGAACAGGCTGTGTTTCCACAATATAGAGACTTTGCAACTTAGATAAAAGAGTAGGAGTATTCTTGACACACGTCTGCAGTATAATTAGCAAAGTCTGAGTCGTGGCATTTATGAACTTTGCTAGTGTTAAGAGCACCATTAGATTTATTTTACTTTATTAATTTCATTTTTTATTAAAGTAATACAACTTTGTAAGAATAATAGTCAGTTCCGATGTAGGGTACATTAGACAGATGTAAGGTGGAAGTGACAAAAACAAAAAAGCTAAGCATTTCTCCCCCAAAAGGGTAATGCTAGCTTATGGAAGTAAAGAACTTAAGGGGGTTATAAAGAAGAGGAAATATAATAGAATAAAGGTAGAAACAATACAAGAAGAATAGGATCAGAGGGGAGGTCTCGCAACACTGGGAAGACCCTCAGTTTATATCAAACTCTTCTTTGGGTTTACTTTAATACATGCCTCCCAACTGTTCTGCTTTTGGCAGGACTGTCCTGATTTAGGGTCCCTGTCCCACCATGCTGATTTAATTCCCTGGTGTCCTGCTTTAGACTCACTCACGCTGTGAAGTCGACACTCGGACCATGCAGAGAGAACTTTAGCAATGCTCTCTGCATGGTCCCCAATGCTGGGCGTTGGCCATGAGGACTTCGGTGGGTGGACCTGCCAACTTTGTGGGTGATCCCACCCTTTTAGGGGCATCACCAGTAGCGCAATTTGTGTCACTGGTGATGCCCCTCGGAAGGCCACCCCCCCCATCCCGATTTGAGCCAGGGCAAAGCTAGGAGGTATGTTACACTAAGTACCAAAGAAAAGAGTTACTTGTGCACTATCCCAAATCACAATGCACATTTAAATAATTAGAGGTTTATAGTATCACTCCAATAGCCATTAGGTGTAAGCCCACCTGCCACATCAAGGCAAACCTTCTAAGTGAGTCATACGCTAACAATTCGCCTTACTTCCTTAAGCGTCAGGCAAAAATAAAATCTCTAATGAGAGAGGGGTATTTTTTAAAATCCCTACCTACCTATTAATTATTTTATTGTATTGTATTGGGGCTAACGTGTACTATGGTCATTGCTGCTGCCCCTGAGTAGTGGAAGTTTGAGCCCTGGGCTTATTTTTGTATATTTGATGTTGCACTAAGCGATGGCACACAGGTACTCTAGGGCAGCATTTCCAAATACTAATTGAGGTTCCGCCAAAAATTTTACAAATAAAATGGCCACGGGAGGCGAGGGAGCAGTGAGTAGTAATCTCCCTCGCTTGCACAGCAGTGATGCTGGAGCCAGATTATGACATCACTCCAGCTCCAGCATCACTAAGAGGCGCGCAAGGTAGCTGAGCAGGAAGATCACTGCTACCTCCTGTAACGGACCGTTTTGCACAAAAGGGAAAAAAAACGCTTAGACGATAATCCCCTTTCAGAGACAGGCACAGCTACTGTAGAATCACCAAAACTCACGAACTGAATACAAGTGAATGCTCCAAACTCCCGAACGGCATACAAGGGAATGCTCCAAACACTCGAACTGCATACAAGTGGAATGCTCCAAACTCTCGAACTGCATACAAGGGAATGGTCCAAACACTCGAACTGCATACAAGTGAATGCTCCAAACTCTCGAACTGCATACAAGTGAATGCTCCAAACTCCCGAACGGCATACAAGGGAATAAGGTAGCACTCCAAATACACGAACAGGAACCATACGAATTGCTGCTACCAGACGAACAGGAAAAGCTCCCAAGCGGCTTACACTCCTGGCAATCAGTCCTTAGCAGCATACAGTAAATCCCCCCAAAGACGAGACAAGGCTCCGTGTTGAGGGTCAAGCAGTGGTCTGTTTAATGAGGGTTACCTGCCCAGCTTTTATGCAGGTCTCCCACCTGGTGGACACTCCCCTAGGGGACCAGATGGGAGACTGTGACAAGGGACAGACAAGTATACAAATAGGACACACAGTCACAGTATATTCCCACAATGCATCCTGGCTTCCTCCCCTCTGCCCTGGGAGATAATTGGGAAGTAACTCAATTATCTCCCAAGACAAAGGCAAAACTCCATTACACACGTGGGAACACAAAACCAGCATAATACTTTAAAATGCACAAAGTAACATTTACTACATAAAACACAGACATGTAACATATCCCCAGATAGCTCAGGTCTGAGTGCACATTATTAAGTGAATGGCACTCAGACCACACGAATACAGTTTTAATTGCCATGGAGCCAAAGTCTTTAATTCCACGAATAGGCTCCATGGCATAGCTATCTGGGTTAAAACATTCCTCCAACATAAAATACCGAATTTACATGCATTCGTTCAATCCGTGCGAATTAGAACCAGTGGTTGGAGGTTCAGCGGTGCCTGCACGTAAAAGTGTCCGGGTTTGGTGCATGAAAGCCGGGCAGACAAGCGCTGGCTGCCCGGGGAGCTCCAGAACACCGCCATCGTGTGGCGGCTAAGTGTAACCGCGACCACCCAGTAACAATCAATTAAGCTGCGGTTAACCGCAGCTACTGGGTGGTCAATTGCCGGCACACGCTCGTTAAGCCGCGGTTAACCGCGGCTTCAGGGAGGTAAATGGAGGGCGCACTCCAGCTTCTGGGTGGCCAATTAAGGTCGCCGGCCGGCTTCCCACGGCTCTGGGGAGGCTGAAAAGAGACTGTTTGTTTGGTAGATGGAATCTACCGAACGGCTGTGCAGAAAGGGAGAAATAAATCCTTCTGCACAGTAAAATTAACCCTTTAGCTGCCGGTCCATAATCCAAAGGCAGCAGGCGGGCAACCAGGCTCCTCCAATGCAATGTGGCGAGATTGGTTTCATCACATCTCTCCCCTTTTCCAAACAGACTAACAGGGTATCTGACCTCCTGCCGGTCAGTGCCCTTGTTAGTCCAGCAGCCCACCCACAAAACATAATCAACAGCACAGCCCACCCACAATAAATGGTTACTACACCTGGGTAGAGAAGAAGCTTGTCCATGTCCAGGTGCCTCACCACGGCTGTGCTGGGTACGGGTACGCTGCCTTGGTGGGTTGCTGCGTGGGCAGAGACCAGCGGCACTCTGCCCTGTTGCCAGCGCTACTGGGAGGGTAGCCTGGTGGAAGCCTGGTTGTTGGAGGGGGAGACCGACTGTCTCCCCTTTAAATACACCGCTCTGCTGCTGCTGCTGGAGACTGACTGTCTCCCCTTTAGATGCACAGTCCTGCTGCTGGAGACCGACCGTCTCCCCTTTAGATGCACAGTCCTGCTGCTGGAGACCGACCGTCTCCCCTTTGGTTACCCATCTCTGCTGCTGGAGGGGGAGACCGACTGTCTCCCCTTTGGCTAGACAGCCCTGTCGCTGGGGAGAGGGGGTAACAGGCTCCTCTCCCAATATAACACTCTGCCGCTGGGGAAAGGAGACTGAGCTCTCTATTCCCTGCCCATTAATGATCTGCCGCTGGGGAGAGGTGGTAGCAAGCTCCTCTCCCATACCTACTTTCCTCCTCTGTGGAGGGAGACCGACTGTCTCCGCTCCCAATACAGTGTCCTGCTGCTGGGGAAAGGAGACTGGGCTCTCTATTCCCGGTAGGACACTCTGCCGCTGGGGAATGGAGACTGGGCTCCCTATTCCCTGCGTATCACACTGCCGCTGGGGAATGGAGACTGGGCTCCCAATTCCCTGCAATTCATTCTGCTGCTGGGGGACAGGAGCAACTATCTCTGTCCCCTGTAACTCAGCCTGCCGCTGGGGAATGGAGACTGGGCTCCCAATTCCCTGCAATATCTCCCGCTGGGGAATGGAGCTCGGGCTCCCAATTCCCTGCAATATCTCCCGCTGGGGAATGGAGCTCGGGCTCCCAATTCCCTGCAATTTCTCCCGCTGGGGAATGGAGACTGGGCTCCCAATTCCCTGCAATTCACTCTCCCGCTGGGGAATGGAGACTGGGCTCCCAATTCCCTGCAATATCTCCCGCTGGGGAATGGAGACTGGGCTCCCAATTCCCTGCAATTCATTCTGCTGCTGGGGGACAGGAGCAACTATTTCTGTCCCCTGTAACTCAGCCTGCCGCTGGGGAATGGAGCTCAGGCTCCCAATTCCCTGCAATATCTCCCGCTGGGGAATGGAGACTGGGCTCCCAATTCCCTGCAATTCACTCTGCCGCTGGGGAATGGAGACTGGGCTCCCAATTCCCTGTATATCACACTGCCACTGGGGAATGGAGACTGGGCTCCCAATTCCCTGCATATCACACTGCCGCTGGGGAATGGAGACTGGGCTCCCAATTCCCTGCATACCTGCATATCACACTGCCGCTGGGGAATGGAGACTGGGCTCCCAATTCCCTGCAGTACCTGTCGCTGGAGTTCTTCCCAACGTGCCAGCTGACCTTCTCTTTCTGCCCGGTGTTGCAGATTCATGAACACTAGGTTCCTCATGGACTGCACGTGTTTCTCAGCTGGATTGGGTCCAAAGAAGTTCAGCCGCAACCACATCATACGGTCATACTCTCTCATAGAGTATCTGTACTCCACTGCTGGTTCCATCCTGGTGCTGTCAGGGTCGCTGTACTCAGACATGCGTTGCCCTCAAATTGTAAATCCACGGAATGGTGTTGCCTGTAGCTGTCCTGTAGTCTGTGGGAACGATCCCGCCGCTTGCCACCAATTGTAACGGACCGTTTTGCACAAAAGGGAAAAAAACGCTTAGACGATAATCCCCTTTCAGAGACAGGCACAGCTACTGTAGAATCACCAAAACTCACGAACTGAATACAAGTGAATGCTCCAAACTCCCGAACGGCATACAAGGGAATGCTCCAAACACTCGAACTGCATACAAGGGAATGGTCCAAACACTCGAACTGCATACAAGTGAATGGTCCAAACTCTCGAACTGCATACAAGTGAATGCTCCAAACTCCCGAACTGCATACAAGTGAATGCTCCAAACTCCCGAACTGCATACAAGTGAATGCTCCAAACTCCCGAACGGCATACAAGGGAATAAGGTAGCACTCCAAATACACGAACAGGAACCATACGAATTGCTGCTACCAGACGAACAGGAAAAGCTCCCAAGCGGCTTACACTCCTGGCAATCAGTCCTTAGCAGCATACAGTAAATCCCCCCAAAGACGAGACAAGGCTCCGTGTTGAGGGTCAAGCAGTGGTCTGTTTAATGAGGGCTACCTGCCCAGCTTTTATGCAGGTCTCCCACCTGGTGGACACTCCCCTAGGGGACCAGATGGGAGACTGTGACAAGGGACAGACAAGTATACAAATAGGACACACAGTCACAGTATATTCCCACAATGCATCCTGGCTTCCTCCCCTCTGCCCTGGGAGATAATTGGGAAGTAACTCAATTATCTCCCAAGACAAAGGCAAAACTCCATTACACACGTGGGAACACAAAACCAGCATAATACTTTAAAATGCACAAAGTAACATTTACTACATAAAACACAGACATGTAACATATCCCCAGATAGCTCAGGTCTGAGTGCACATTATTAAGTGAATGGCACTCAGACCACACGAATACAGTTTTAATTGCCATGGAGCCAAAGTCTTCAATTCCACGAATAGGCTCCATGGCATAGCTATCTGGGTTAAAACATTCCTCCAACATAAAATACCGAATTTACATGCATTCGTTCAATCCGTGCGAATTAGAACCAGTGGTTGGAGGTTCAGCGGTGCCTGCACGTAAAAGTGTCCGGGTTTGGTGCATGAAAGCCGGGCAGACAAGCGCTGGCTGCCCGGGGAGCTCCAGAACACCGCCATCGTGTGGCGGCTAAGTGTAACCGCGACCACCCAGTAACAATCAATTAAGCTGCGGTTAACCGCAGCTACTGGGTGGTCAATTGCCGGCACACGCTCGTTAAGCCGCGGTTAACCGCGGCTTCAGGGAGGTAAATGGAGGGCGCACTCCAGCTTCTGGGTGGCCAATTAAGGTCGCCGGCCGGCTTCCCACGGCTCTGGGGAGGCTGAAAAGAGACTGTTTGTTTGGTAGATGGAATCTACCGAACGGCTGTGCAGAAAGGGAGAAATAAATCCTTCTGCACAGTAAAATTAACCCTTTAGCTGCCGGTCCATAATCCAAAGGCAGCAGGCGGGCAACCAGGCTCCTCCAATGCAATGTGGCGAGATTGGTTTCGTCACACCCCCCCCGCCTGCACGCCAGCCACTCAGGAGCCCCACTGGACCCCAGGGACTCCATGCCAGCCGCTCAGCAGCCCCACTGGACCCCAGGGACTCCATGCCAGCCGCTCAGCAGCCCCACTGGACCCCAGGGACTCCATGCCAGCCACTCAGCAGCCCCACTGGACCCCAGGGACTCCATGCCAGCCATTCAGCAGCCCCATTGGACCCCATGGACTCCATGCCAGCAGCCCCACTGGACCCCAGGGAATCCATGCGAGCTGCTCAGCAGCTACACTGGACCCCAGGGACTCCATGCCAGCAGCCCCACTGGACCCCAGGGACTCCATGCCAGCCACCCAGCACTCCTAAAGGTAAGGGGGCTGGTTGGAGTAAAAGGTTAAAAAAAAAAATTATGTGTGTCTGTTAGGGAGTTTGTATGTGTTTGTGTGTTTGTCAAAGAGTATATGTGTGTTTGTCAGTGAGAGTGAATGTGTGCTTGTCAGTGAGTGTGTGAGTGTATGTGTTTGTCAGTGAGAATGCATCTGTTCTTATCAATGAGAGTCTGGGCGGGTGTTTGTATGTGTGTCTGTAAAAGAGTATGTGTGTTTGTCAGTGAGAGTGTATGTGTGTCTGTCAAAGAGTATGTGTGTCTGAGTGTGTCTGTGTGTGTATCTGTGTGTCAAGGTTTGTGTATGTGTCACTGTGTGTATCTAAGTGTTTGCTTGTGTATATGCCAGTGTGTATCAGTGTGTTTGTATGTGCATGTGTGTGTGTGTGTATGTCAGTGAGTGTATATCGGAGTGTGCCAGTGTGTATCTGTGGGTGCAAGTGTGTATATGTCACTGTGTGTATCTGAGTGTGTGTGTGTGTATTTGAGAGTCAAGATGTGTGTGTGTCAGTGTGTATCTGAGTGTGTGTATCTGTGTGTCAAGGTGTGTGTCAGTGTGAAACTGTGTGCCACTATCTGCCAGTGTGTGTGTGTGTGTGTGTGTGTATCTGTGTGTCAGATACATATACACACACACAGATACACACTGACACACTGGCACATACAAACACAGATATACACACCTCGACACACACCGGCACATACAAACAAAAATACACACACTTTGAAACATAGATACACACACCTTGACACACAGATACACACTGTGTGTCAAGGTGTGTATCTGTGTGAGAGCGTGTATCTGTGTGCCACTATCTGCCAGTGTGTATCTGTGTGTCAGATTCATATACAGTAGCACATACAAACACAGATACACACACCTTGATACATAGACACATACAAACACAGATATACACACCTTGACACACATATAGATACATACACACAGATACACTCTGTGTGTCAAGGTTTGTGTATCTGTGTGCCAGTGTGTGTGTGTGTGTGTGTGTGTGTATCTGTGTGTCAGATATACACACACACACAGATACACACACTGGCACATACAAGCACAGATATACACACCTTTACACACACCGGCACATACAAAAAACGGTGCAATTTTTTATTTTTATTTTCAGGAGGGAAGGTTCCACGATGTTGATATACTATGTCAAAGGGTTCCACAGGAAAAATAAATTGGGAACCCCTGCTCTAGGCAAATAATCACATAACATGTGACACTGATGCAGACAAGAAGCAGTTATGGTTAGTAGAATGGTCCATCCTGTTGGGAGGCCTAACTTTTGTCTAAATATGTCCACTAGAGGCATCATTGAATTCCCAATATTACACCGTGCCTGGAAGGCCATTTAAAGCATGATCTCTGTTTATATAAAAACAAACTTATTTCCCTTCAATAAGAAAAAGTTACCTGCGCTCTCTCCTTAATCCCTATGTATATTTAGACAAATGGAGGTCATTTAGTTGCTCCATTGGCCATTGGAGGGAATGCCCGTCCGCCAACGTCAAGGCAGACCCCCCTAAAGCGGGTCCTACACTGACCCTTCAGCCTGCTTCCTTGAGCTTCTGGCAAAGATATCTCTAATGAGACAGAGAGGGGTATTTTTTATATACACCCCTGTATACTTATTAACCCTTAATAGGGAACACATGGGTTGGCGGCAGCATTGTAACAAAGCTGTGTGATATAAAGTAAATACAAAAAGAGAAGTCCTGCGCTCACTCCCATCACTACTGGGCTGGCAGCAAAGACTACAGTACACACCTTTAACCCTCCTATCAGTCAGTGACAAGACCTCCTTTTCTAGGCCAGCAATAGCTAACCATGACATTACAGATTTTGCAGGCTGGCAGAGCATCATGGTTACAGTAGCCCACAAACACCACAGCGCTACATTTAGTTTTCACTTTATTTCAAGGAACCCACCCCTGCACCTTCTCTCAAGCATTTGCCAGCAGCACAAAGAAAGCTGACTGGGTTAAACCCAGCATTAACTTGGACGTTTGACCAGTGCTTGAATGGGGCTGATGCATTTAGTACTTGAATCTACAATACCTATAAAGACATGGATCAGATCCAAGACAGTACATCATATAGACAGGCAGAAATGCAGAATTTTTTTTTATTTTTTTTTTTTTTTTTATAAATTATCAAAACACTTTGCATATGGCCCACAGACTATTAGCTTAAAGGAACACTCAAAACACCACAACCACTACATATCACTGTAGTAGTTATGGTACCAGTAGTGTCCTTGTACCCCTCCTCCCATTGTAAAGAGTCAAACTGTTTTCAATGGTTTGATTTCTTACCTGTGGTCTGCCAGGTGATGCTCCCCACATCCACAGCGAGCTATACTGGTTATGTTCCTATAAATAAACCTTCGGCACTCCAGATCTTGTGGACTACATCTCCCTTGATGCTTTGCCAGCATTTTAGCATTAAAGGAGATGTAGTCCACATTTTGGCTGAAATATGAGAGATGCAATCCACAACATCTAGGTTGTCAACCCCTGCTCTAGACAAATGTAGGTTCCTCGATGACAATTATTTTTTAGTTCCTCGTTATGTCTGCATGTTATTTCTCTTGGGCTTTTCCTTTTTTGGGAAAAATGAGTCTGGATAACTTACCTGAAACCAGATGCCTTCCAGAGCCACAGTAGCTGCAACACACTCTGAAGCCACTCACCTCCTGACTAGAAACCACCGAGCCCCCGCTCGAAAGCCTGGCACCATGGATCCAAGATATCACTCGGTCATCCCAGGGCACCACAGATTAACCAAGCTTGGGAACCTCACCTCTGCCCCAGGAGTGGCTCACTCACTCAACCACCACAGGGGAAGGCACTTCCTTGGTTGCAGATTCAAAGGCCACACTCGGAACAGGCTTTTTCATTGAACTGCATTGAGAAGTCTGTGATTGGACAGCCACAGAAAGTCTGGGCGGGGTTAGAATTGAAAAGGACAGCTTTTGACACCTGTTTTTATATAAGCCACCAATGAAAAAAATGCATACATGGTTTAATTATACTAAACCGTCATTTTGATCTGGGCAGTGGAGTATCCCTTTAAATATCAGTGTTCCCTGTATAATTACTATACATGAAATACTATATAATTGCCTCGGCTAGTGGTCTTTACATTACAGGGAAAGTACCAGCACTGGATAACTATGTCCCATTGGTGCAATGCTATTACAACTAGCGAAATTGAGTTTTAAACGAAATAGCCTATTAAGGTGAGTGTGACACATTTTTCCACAATATGTTATATATTGGTGCTTTTCTCCATCAAGGATCAGATCAATGTAACAGCATCGAAAAACATGGCCCATGGCTGATGTCCTCCCTATGAAATGTCCAAATGGATGTATTCTGTGCAAAAAATGATTCTCTCTTGGTACAGGTGCTTGTTCTGCTTGACTCTGCACACCAGGGGGGGATTAATCAGGGTGAATATCTGTGCGATGCTGGTGATGAAAGACAGAGTCTCATTAAAGTGTTTAGACACAAGATTGATCAGCTTTCATCCTGCGTAATTGGAGCCAACATGGCCAGGGGATTTGGAGACCAAGCTAAGGATTTGTTGCCACCGCAGAAAAATCAAACCCTCAGCTGACCTGATGGAGATAATGCTGTACAAAGAACCAGGAAATGGTTTAACTAGTGTGCGCCTTAGATGACCTGCTTGAAATGCTTTTTTCCGAGTGTAAGTCAGCAAAGTCCTAATCCGTGACCTGAAGCACAATATGGCCCTGTGTACGTGATTATGGTTATAGTTCCCTTGAACACAGCTGATTGAAACATGTAAATTTTTTACCTTAAGGGTAACAATAGTCCAAAAGTATCCAGTATTTTTATTGTACTATTGCTAATTATTTATAATATAGTTTAAAAGGTTGCAATAAAAAATAATTCATACCGGTCTGATTTTTTGCCATAAACCCCTCTCTGGTAATAGTTTAGGAGATAAGTATTTATCCACTGGAAACAGTTTCACTTATCACATAAGAGGAATGGAACTGCTTTGTAAACTGATAACTGTCTTGTTGAATGTCATGTTTTGTCGACCAGGCTGTTTGCAGGGATTGGTGGAGCCTCAGGTCACGCACGTACATGGCTGTAGCCCAGCTCTTTCCAGAGATATATACATGTTTCCCACCTTTATGTGCAGTGTCCTCACGAGTTGAACAAAACTGATGCATCAAAGGAGGAAGTAAAAACCCCTCCTTCGCTGTTTCTAAACCGTGGCTCACAAACACAAGTGTCTAACAAATACAGCTAAGTTTACAAAAAGTTAGTACCAGAAATGAGAGTTGGTGCAAGGTACTCTCTGCATCTTAACCTTTTGCATGAGAAATTAATGTAAGAAATCTTGGTCACATTTTTGATGGGTATTCTGTAACAGGGAAAAAGCATTGTGAAAGAGCTTATCAGCCAGAGGCATATGCAGAAATGGGGCACCTGGGCAAGTGCTCCCCTGAGAAGGCAAACTGAGACCTCTAGGTTAGATAAAGGGATCTCCCCGACCTGCTCCAACAAGGGCTGCGTTACTCACCAGTGGTAGGAGGGAGAACTTGGGCTGAACACCATGTGGGTACAGACCACGTTTTCTGCTCAATCTATCAAAGTGTTGCCACAGGTTATCATGGCAATGCTCTGATACTCTCCCCAGTGCCGACCAGAAAGAGCTGTCTTCACCCACTGCTGGTGCATTCAAGCTACATCTCCCACTGGACTACCAGGAATCATGATTCGATCATCCTCACGTCATCCCTTTATCCCCCACTTCAACCCTGTATTCCCACACTACATACCCTATCCTATTACTGCCCCTATCCTTTACTAGCACCCTATCCACCCAGCACCTATCACCACACTACAACTCCTAGTCCCCACTAGAGTCTCTATCACCCCAATACAGCCACTGTTCCCTTTTACAGGCCCTTATTATCCACTACAGCACATATCCACCCCATGTCAGTCCCTACCCCCCCCCCACTACAGCCCCAAATGCACCACTGAAATTCCTATGCCCTACACTACAGCTCCTACCCCCATACTACAGCGTATCACAAGTGTCCCTACTGATATTAGGCGCTAGATCCATCCCAACTGGTGCCCCCCTCCCGCAAAGTATAGAACAGTTTGACTTCTTACCTGGGATCCTCCAGGTACAACTCCCTGCCTTCACTACAGGGTTCAGGGGAGTTGTAAGCCCTTGGTTTCAGCTAACACCGGTGGTGCAGGTTCTAGTTTATTGGTGATCAGCTGTCTCACCAGCCAATGAGCTAGGCCGATAGACCTCAGGTAAGAAGCTAAACAATTCTAAAATGGATTGAATACTTACAATGGAAGGATACCATGGCACTCCTGGTAATATAACTACTACAGCATGCTGTGGTTATGGTTTTTTAAGTGTTCCTTTAAAGGAACATCGACATCAAAATGTAGTAATAACTTTTTAAAAGCTTCAAGTTTCTTCAGAGTGTGCATTAATTTTTTTTCAACAAACAACAAAATAAGCAAAAAAATTTGCTTTACTTGCCATTAAATTGAAATCCTCAAATTAAATTAACACTTAAAACAGAATTTTGAAGACTTTTTGAGCACACGGAGAAACTTTTTAAAACATCCTGTTCTACGTTTTAGTTGAGAAACAATTAAGAATTGGCATGTTTACCTCCTACGGGAATTCTTGGATAATAGAACCAGGAGTTCCAGCAAGCAGAAATAGCTTCCTACTCCAATTTCTGCATACATAATAGTCAGTGCAATGGAAATGTACATTTATATGTAGAATAATGAGAATTGATGGGCAGCATTCACCAATATGTGAATAGTATGTGCCTTTGAAATCACCAACAATTCTAATATATACACCATTCAAAATGATCTATTGAACTAACAAACTTTAAAAAAAGTTTTTTTCAGCACTATATATGGCTTTATAGCCAAACAAGGTTATTCAGTGTTACCTGTTGGGGTTCTAAAGAAAATTATGTGGATTTCAAATTTTAGGCCAAAGGAGCTACATTGATAACATTGCTTATATATACACGACAACTTTGGGTCTCCTTGACCCAGGGCCTGAAATGCATTGGTCAAACAGTGGGTGGTTATGTGGAGCAGTTTTATCTATGAAAGGGGGGGGGAATCCGCTCATAAAGTGGGTGAACCAGCCTTTCATACGTGGACAGCCTTCCTGGCTAGTTCACACACAGCAGTTCATGTATGAAGTGTTTCTGATGAGCTCTCTCCATGGTCCTAGTGTCCTATCTAGTGCTTCAAACTGGAGTTGTGTCCTGCATCCTGAAATCTGCTTAGCAGGTCATTTTAAAGTGGGCACAATCTCTGTGTATGAAAGGCTCCAATAAGGCGCTATCAATATAATAGTTTCGTTTTTGACACTGCTTTTTTTTTTTAATTATGTTAATTACATTATTTTGGATTACATATATTCATAATACAACAGATTATTATAATATACATTTTTTCTTATGTAGCATTAGCACTATTTAATTTTTCTCCCACATTGGAATTAGTGTAGGACCCACCGATATTGGGGTACTGTGAAGTAGGAGGGGCTTAACACAATATAGCCAGTGGGCATAGGATGGGGCTTCAAATTAACAAATGGTGGTGGACAGGTTATGTCAGGGAAGAGATAAAAAAGGATCAAGGTAGGATCAGCGCTGATAATGCCACAGAAGGTGTATAAATTATAAATTATAAAAAGGCAGCACACCTAAAGGGGGTAACCCTTCTATCCCCTAAGGCTAGAACAGAAATAGATAAATCAAAAGAAGTAGGGCGCGCCTTGATAAAAATATATAAAATGTATCAATAAAAACGTACAATAAAAGATGAAAATAAAAAGAGTCCAGATATTATAGTCCACAGAATGTTCTTGTAACGTGATGTGGTATCGTCCCAGATGATGATTTTCAGTATTGACAGTGGATAATATGTGAAGAGATAAAAGGAACAGCCAATGGTACAGTATGTCTGTATATATGCGAATATATTAAAAAATAAATAGAATTACTCACAATTTCCAGAGCTAAAATCCAGCTCTGGTATGAAGTGCGTGAAGTGGAATGATCCCCAATCAAGGATATATGGAGCCTTTTCTTGAAGGTATTGATGATTCACCAAGGAGTCCAACCAGGAGTCAGGGAAGAGACCTGAATAATATACTTCAAGGTTTCCAGATCAGAGAATTTTGAGCGCTTGGGAAATCAGACACGCAGACACAGGTTGTCAGTGTAAGTTGATTTCTACAGTTTAATGGGAGAGCAAAGGTTTTTATGGAAAAACAGAACAGTGTCTATGTAATTAATAACTGGTAAACAAGAACATAACGTAACAGCTAGCGTATTCTACTCATCTATGAGCATGGGGGCGTTGCCGTCAGTGTGCTCTTAAACACAAGACACTTGATACTTAACAATTCCATGAAAAGTATGTTAAAAGTAATAATGAATTAATAATGAATAATGAAATGCAGTTTAGCTAAAAGTTCTAAAACTATATACAGTGATCATTGGAAAAATATATGTTTCAGTAAGTAGTCCTTCACAGTTACTATGGCCAGAGGTAAGGGCTTTAATGAAATGAAAAAAATTGGGTAAAATCCTACTGCCCCCCATGCCTCCATGGTGGGGCCAATTAGTTGAAAAGTACAAAGGAGAACTTGGTGTCCATCCACTCCCACCCATGGTCAGTGGGTGAATAATCTAATAAAAAATAAAATACATGTTGGTACATAATGTCCCCCAGTCCCATCCCATTGGTGATGGTTGGTAGCTCTAATTATTATTGTAAACCAGGGATACCTAAAGTCCCCCCTGGTCCCCAAACATGGGCAGTGGGTGGGGTTCTAATATTACTAAATGGGGGGACCACATCAATGGGTGGCAGGTCCACTTCTCCAAATTTTCCTCAAGCGCCATCCCCACTGGGCAATGATGAATCCCCCCTCCGAGGACAATTTGGGGGTGGATAATATTTATTTTATTTAGAGCCTCCAGCCAATGCCCATAGGTGGGGTTTGGGGAGAACATTAGGTCCCCCCATTTATTAATGAAATGGCTCCCACCATATGTCTATGGGTGGAGACTGAGACATAGGGTCAACCCGCTGAAAACGCAACACTAATCAATTTGATCCCATAGGCATTTATTTATTTATTTATTAATGATGAACAGGGCTAGTTATTTAAAAAGCCTGATAAATGTGCTTCCAAAGTACATTTACCAGAGGATCTAGCTCACCTGTTTATCAGGTTCGATTACTAGAATTTTGTCTTGCATTAAATCCAGTCGAATAATTAAAGATATTAGATGAAACCAGTCAATAATCGTTGACTGGGTTTTGCTCATAATATAGAATGGAGGCCCAAATGTGGCCTTGATTGGTAAAATTCTAATAAAATAAAATTTCTACTGGATTTGCAGTTCTAAACAAATGGCAAATTTGTGTTAAAATTAATTATTGCAACTACATTAATATCTCATCCGGTACATCTGGTGCTTGGTGTAAAATCAGTTTAGACATTAGAAGCAGAAGTTGGCCATAGAATCTTCTTGTTAGAAACAAACATATACTGTTGGGTGGTGTTAACAATTCTTTACGACTGCTTTTTTACATTGAAAGAAGCCAGAAATTGGGAAATTTTGCAGACTTAGTAGGACATTGCAAAAACAGCTGAGCTATAAAAATTATGTTTGAGAATGTATAAATTTTTGCTATTTTGTCAGAAATGTTGCAGTTCCCTCGTGATTCAACACGTTTCTGATGGTTACATAAACAAATTTAAGATCCATCAAAATTTTAGTTTCATTCAATCCTATACCATCTGGGCTGTAAATAAATAGTATGGGAAATCTGATTTAGAAATATTTAATGAAGAAAATATAAAACACTCCCAAATGGGTATTCTGCCATGCAAAATTGAACCGAAAAATGGATAACTCTAGATTATAAAGAAAGTTTTACGAGAACACAAATTAAGTGTGTGTTTATTGGCCATTACTATGTGGGGTCCATAATCCCATAAGGCATTTGTGATTGGAACTCAAGAACACTCAATAAATAAAAGCAAAGACATTTAAAGAAGCTAAATAATTATTCACTGTAATGCTGGTGAGGATCCCTAAGTGGGAATACCTACCTTTATTGAACACACAAATAAATACATGAATGTGCTTGCAATGCAGTTTGACAATCATGTAGATAGCATGGAGACAGCATGCAATATTCAACTAAATTTACTACATTGTTTTTGCATTTAAGATTGGTAATTTATGTATTTAATTTATGTAAATAGTAATTTGTGAATGTAAATTTCAGAATTATGTGAATATAGTCTCAAAACACAAATATTTTAGAGCATAGGCTGGTCTTATCCATTATTTCCATCACTATTTTTAACAACAGTTGAATTCTATTCTCTTTAATGATTCGCAATAGTGAATTTTTATGCATATATAGACCACATCCCCCACGATGCTCTTACACCCATAATTCTGGCAAAGCATCATGGGAGGTGGAGTCCAAAACATCTGGAGTGCCGAAGGTTGTCTATGCCTGGTCTAGAAGCTGGGAACTGTACAGGGCAATTACACAGTTTAATTGTGTGGCCTTTGTGACTTGTATGGGAGGCTGGCCAATTGGTAACCCAATGAAGAACTAATGAATAAAGGGCCCTGGTTCTAGAAACCATGTTGGGACCTCCTACAAGGATAAAGGTCGAGCTGACTGCCTCAATTAATATTTTTGTTCTGTATTTACAGATGAAAATGAAGGAAAAGGACCTCAGTTGAGAAAAAGGATAAATGAGTCATTTATTACACGTGAGTTTACAGGGGAAGAGGTTCTATTTCAACTGTCAAAAGTAAGACAAATAAGTCAATGGGACCTGATGGAATACACCCAAAGCTATTAAAAGAGCTTAGTGGTGTACTAGCAAAACCATTAACAGATTTATTTAACCAATCATTGTTAACAGGAGTAGTCCCAGAAGATTGGAAGTTAGCGAATGTTGTGCCCATTTACAAGAAAGGTAATAGGGAGGAGTCGGGCAACTATAGGCCAGTAAGCCTTACTTCAGTAGTGGGGAAAGTGATGGAAACCATGTTAAAGGATAGGATTGTTGAACATCTAAAAACACATGGATTTCAAGATCAGAGACAACATGGGTTTACTTCAGGGAGATCATGCCAAACTAATCTTATTGATTTTTTTGATTGGGTAACTAAAATTATAGATCAGGGTGGTGCAGTAGACATTGCTTACCTAGATTTCAGTAAGGCTTTTCACACTGTTGCACATAGAAGGCTTATCAATAAACTGCAATCTTTAAGTTTGGATTCCAATATTGTTGAATGGGTAAGGCAGTGGCTGAGTGACAGGCAACAGAGGGTTGTAGTTAATGGAATATATTCGAAGCTTGGACTTGTCACCAGTGGGGTACCTCAGGGATCTGTACTTGGACTCATTCTCTTTAATATTTTTATTAGTAATATTGCAGAAGGTCTTGATGGTAAGGTATGTCTTTTTGCTGATGATACTAAGATATGTAACAGGGTTGATGTTCCAGGAGGGATAAGCCAAATGACAAATGATTTAGGTAAACTAGAAAAATGGTCAGAATTGTGGCAACTGACATTTAATGTGGATAGGTGCAAGATAATGCATCTTGGACGTAAAAACCCAAGGGCAGAGTACAGAATATTTGATAGAGTCCTAACCTCAACATATGAGGAAAGGGATTTAGGGGTGATTATTTCTGATGACTTAAAGGTAGGCAGACAATGTAATAGAGCAGCAGGAAATGCTAGCAGAATGCTTGGTTGTATAGGGAGAGGTATTAGCAGTAGAAAGAGGGAAGTGCTCATGCCATTGTACAGAACACTGGTGAGACCTCAGTTGGAGTATTGTACACAGTACTGGAGACCGTATCTTCAGAAGGATATTGATACCTTAGAGAGGGTTCAGAGAAGGGTCTTTTTCGAAGATCCTGACCGTGGTATTAAGACTATAGGGTGTTGTTCGTCCTATAGTGCATTTGCTCCCACTCTTTATTAAGTTATTTGGTGTCATCTGGGGGTCTCTTTTGGTTATCCCTGACTTGGATTTTATTTCTACCTCTGGTGGGGGCCCACACCGAGGTCAGGTACTATTTATTTATTAATTTATAATTTTTTATTATTTTTTTTTTTATTATTTGATGTATTTTTTGTTGTGTTTGTTTCTTTTGGCACATTATCTATATTATTGATGCATTTGTATATGATTTATTGACATGTCTAAAGCTGAATACATCTACCAACTTTGTTGTATATGGATACTATGCTGAGTATTTAATTTACTGTTTTATACTTTGTTGCTATTTTGTGTGTTTTTACCACTATATGATTTCTTAATTATTATTTTTTTTTTCAGTGAGGGTATAACCATTAGGGAGGTTGTTAAACAGCCTCTGAATTATTTGATGATTATTACAAGATTTATACTTTTATATTTAACTTTTTAGTTTGTGATTTTTTATTGGGAGCGCACACACTTTGGTTTATTGTGAGTTAATCTCTCAATTCAGTCACTTGCTGGTGTTTTGATGCTGCCCCTTTTTAATTTCAATTGTAATTATATTGATTCATAGTATAGCTGTACCGTTTTATATATTTGAATTTATGAAAAAAAACAACAATGATATAGCAATAGTTTGACAATAACAACCAGCACCAATAAAATACTGCGCTCACAAAGGTCCAACATCGGAGGACAGATTATGAATCTCCAAATTATGTTAGAGTGCATCATTCTTTCAACCTCAAAATCAAATACAATAAGGAAAAGAAAATATACTTAAATATAGTAAACACAGTGTCAACTTTACATTGTAAACATAGGGCATACAGATCACTATTAAACATAGAGACCTAATACTTTTTTTATCTTGGGAATTTTTAAAGGTATAAAACGGCAGTGCTGGCCAAGAAATTCCCTTTTTTAATGGAGCAATCGTGAAAATCCAGAACAGTCAGTCCAGAAGGAGTGGGTGCATTGTCATGCCTTGGATAAGACCTATAACTGAAACAAGGTTAACTTCAAAGTAAATCAAGATATTTCAGAAAGAGCAAGAACTAAGTGCCCCACTTTGCTTGTTTAGTTTTCCAAAATACCCCTTGAAATAAATAAAACATATATAAGAAATTATTATATAACAACATCAATGTCCAATTAATAAATCCATTAGTGAAATAATGTACTTCACTGACTAATTTAAAAAAAAGTTATCAATAAAATTGTCTGGCCAGAAGAATTCAGTCTAAAGAAATCAACCGTCTAAAAAAATTACCAGTCTAGTAAAATCACCATTTTAATGAAATCTGCAGACAAATTAGTAATGAATGCAGGAACATGTGTTTGAACAATGAATTGCTTAATCTATTTAACACCCTCAACGCTATCTTTATTGCAGAACCCCTGCATTCAGATCAGATGGAAATTAAAATATTTGGTTAGTAATATGCATTGTGTCTCTTTAATTCATTCAACAGACTAATGATTTTTATTGTTTATTATTTTTGAAATGCCATGCCAATTCAATAGCCTACTTAAATTCCTACAAGTGAAGAAAACACAGGAGGTTATTATAACAGGATTTTTAAATTAATTTCCTATTGTGCCTTGTGTGATCACAGGCCATTGAGAAAACATTTATTTTGGAATCACAATGGCCAATTCAAATGCAGTATACACTGTATCCAAAATGCAATTGGAATAAATACTATTGAATCAGTCATGGCTAAATTTAATACTGTCCAAAAACTGCTGTCCACACCTTGCTTTAATCTATATGTCCTGCATTCTTGGCACACAAGTAGCAAACATGATTCTGTTGAGGATTCAGTAATAATATAAAATTATCATTGACGAGTTTAATATTTAATCTTGTAGTAGAACGTCACCTTTATAGCTGTATGTGCATTTTGTGCACAATGTAAGCATTGTTTTGGACAGGGATGGTACACCAATGGCAGGACGTCTCTGAAGTAGTACTTAATGTCTGACCGTAGTATAGTTTTCTGTCCAAAGATAGTAAGCCTGATGCACCATAATATATTCACCTAATACAAAGCTGCCAGGTGTCAGGTCATACGCTGATCAGCCACAACATTGAAACCACCTGCCTCATATTGTGTGTTGCCCTCGTGCAGCCAAAATAGCTCTGATGCATTGAGGCATGGACTCCACAAGACTTCTGAACGTGTCCTGTGTTATCTGGCCCCAAGACATTAGCAGCAGATCCTTTAAGTCCTGCAAGTTGCGAGGTTGGGCCTTTGTGGATCAAGTTTGTTGTTCCAGCATGTTCCACAGATGCTCAACCAGATTGAAATCTGGGGAATTTGGAGGCCAAGGCAACAACTCGAACTCTTTGTCATGTTCCTCAAACCATTCCTGAACGTTTTTTGCAGTGTGGCAGAGTGCATTATTCTGATGTAAGGGTCCACTGCCATTAGGGAGTACCATTGCCGTGAAGGGATGTAGGTGGTCTCCAACAACCTCCACAAAGAGATCTTTTAAAAAGACCTCTTAGGAGGTTGAAACAATGCTCTTCTTTTTTGTTTCATTAAAACTGCCTGCGTCTGCTGGGATTGAGTGCAGCTCCTACCATCATTTTTGCAACAATCTCCACATGACATACACATGATTGTCAGAACCCAAGATTATCCAGCAGAACATTGCCCAGAGCATAACATTGCTTCCGCTGGCCAGCCTTCTTCCCGTAGTACTGCCTGCTGCTATAATTCATATGCAAGCTGATGGCATCATCCATGAACAGGACTTAAGAGATACCTCATGGGGGACATGCTTGACTTAAATCCAGTTTCTATTATTACATTTTCATGTTTTTTTGTTTTTTTTTAATTCTTTATTTTTCATGTGCTCAGGTTAACAACAAGCATGCAGAGCTACAACAGCTTCCGCACACATTTTCATAGCATTTTGCAGTATAAACAGCACATATTTTTATTTATATAACATGAGGAATTCAGATAGTTAAGCATAAAGATAGTATAGTTTAGCATGCTAGACTGAACGTGCATTTAACATGGTTAGTAGCGTTAAGGTTTGTAGGTATAAGGCTTTGCATTATTAGGAATGACAGTTGTTATGGTTAGGGTGTAAATTGCACGTTATCAACTGTTGAGGCATGTCAGCAGCCCTACCACTAATGTTAATTCAGGCTTAAGGTGTCCCATGAGACAGTACTAGTTACCAGCAGAATACATGAACGGCTATATTAAAGACAGTAAACATGTGAAGGACCTTGGTAATAGACTCTTTGGGAGGTGCAATACCGGCATTTTAAATCAATTGTCTCTTTATAGTTAGCGTGTGGAGAGCAGTTCCTACGTGTAACAGCATGGTGAGTAAGTCCCTCTGGGCTCCCCTCTGGGCTCCCCTCTGGGCTCCCCTCTGGGCTCCGAGTGATGAGGACCTCGGGGGTCCTCATCACCCGGAACATCAGGGGCAAGTGTCTGGCTAAGCGCCAGGTTACCGGCTTATGGTGAGATGAGTTTGTTCCGTCGGGTGGTCTTTCGTGTTTTTTTTGTTTCTCCACACTCCATGAGATGGAGCAGGGGAAATATATGTGATCTAAATGTGGCAAATATTACTTGCTGCCCAGCCTACACCACCAACAACCCTTGACCGGTCTACCTCCACCTCCCTACCTTTAAGCGGAGCAGCAAAGAGAGGAGCTGCAATAAAGCTTAAGAGTCTCATCACCACCTGGTAACACCCTTTTAAACCCCTCGGAATGCTGGGGTAAAGAATGCGCAAGCAACTAAATGGTAGTGAATAAGGGATAACAAAACACAAGAAGGATTTGGGAATTGTTATAGACAACAAACTACGCAGCAATATGCAATGTCAATCGGCAGTGGCTAAGAAAAGTAAGGTATTATCATGTAAAAATAGGGGCATCATTCTCAGGATGAAAATATAATTTTGCCTCTCTATAAATCACTGGTAAGACCATATCTTAAATATGCTGTGCAAATGTGGGCACCTGTTCTAAAGAACAATATTATGGCACTAGAAAAAGTGCAGAGGCCGGCTACAAAAATAATTAAAGGAATAGAACATTTTAATTATGAAGAAAGGTTAACCAATTTAAGCCTCTTTAGTTTAGAAATATGGCACCTTTGGAGAGGATATGATAGCATCATACAATTATATCTATTCACAAAAAGGACTGTACATAGGACACGAGGTCACGCGTTTAGACTGGAGATTTAGTCTGGAAAAATTTAGATTTTGTCTAAGGCAAAGGAAAGGTACAATAAGAACAATAAGGACAATAAGGACGTGCCTAAAGAAGTGGTTTTATTAGAGTCTGTACATATGTTTAAACAGCAACTAGATGCATTCTTGCAAACACATAATATTCAAGAATATACTTTTTTAATTCCTTGGATCCTTGATCCAAGGATAAATCTGACAGCCATTCTGGGGTCAAGAGGGTATTTGTTCCTAATTTGTTGCAAAAGTGTTTCAAACTGGGGTGTGGCAGAACCGCTGCCTGTTCGTGGATCTCTTCTTTCTGCTACAATGTGTTTCCCTGTATTTTCGTGTATTGTGCCCGCTTCCCATTCGGGAGTGCTCTCACAAAGAGAATCCATTCGTCTCCTGAATGTGGACCACCCCGGTACCCCATTTAAAATGCTAGGTTAGAACGTTCACACCTCGCAACATAGGTGTGAAACGTCAAGGGAAGTAATTAATGAGTGCTCCCCTGGGTGGCCGCCATTCGTACAGATGAATGCCAGCCAGGGGTAGCATTCATACCCCGAAAGGAGATGCTTCTCTTGTCTGGGTTTCCCAGCAACCTTGCGAATGGTTACGAGTTGAGGAGAGTGCCGCTGTGAGGGTCCGTGAGGTTGGTGTTGAAACTTTTGGGGCACTGTTTACTTTGGTGGACTTTTCTGAGCCTGGGAGACAAAGGAACGGTTTCTCTTCCTGCGTTTTTTCTTCCAGGTACAGAGGCTCCAGGGATATGACCTCTGTCACCCTTGCACGTGGACATGCATAAAATCTGTGTGTGCCCAATGAAATTGTGTTATACCCCTGGAACTGTGTGTTGTGCATATACTGGGGGGAAATGGGTCTTGTTACACTGGCTCCTGAGCAGCTAAAGGAAGGGAATTAGCGGAGGTAACCAGTCGGGTTACCCGGGGTCCGCTACATGAGGTTTTTGCCTTTTTTTGGATCAACAGCAAAAAACAGATGTAGGGAAGGCTGAACTTGATGTCCCTTTTCAGCCTATATAACTATGTAATGGTTATCGGAGGGTCATGAAATGGCTCTATCTGTACTGCTAATCCCATCACAGAGGAACACCACTGAGCGTGGCATTGCATTTAGGACAATGCTGAGTAACCTTCACACCACAGATATCTGTGGGCTACATTCCCATATTGTTCTTGAAGCATTCATGCTGGCTAAATATCATGGGAAATGTAGTTTACAAACATCTGGTTGCCTTCGCTGGAGTACAAGCACTCTGCTGCTTGCTTCATAGGGTTTCATTAAAATATAGAAAAACCTTATTCAAGATTTGATAAATAAAGCAATATGTGCTTGATGTTGCGATTCTTTTCCACATTGAATTGAACATTGAGTAGCTCATCATTAGAATCTTTCACATATAAAGTGCTATTATATGTCTAACTCTGTTACAAGGCAGAGCTAATGCATTACTTTACCCTGCAAAGCCTGTGCTATCTTTCCACTGGAGCTCTTGCACTCTATTTCTTCTATATTTTCCCCAGATATCTTGTACTCACTCTTCCACATAGAGGCCTTGCACTAGATCATCTGATTAGAGAATCGCTTTTCTCTTGTTCTCGTTGAGATTGTGTGCCTTTCCCTTGGAAACATTGCCCAATATTTCCCATTCAAATCGTGTGCTTTCTCTTTCCTCCAGAGAGCTCATGCTATATTTCCCCCAGAGATCTTGTATGCATTTAGCTTGAAGAACTTCTGGTAAGTTTCCCATGTAGAATGAACATTTTCTCTCCCCTACAGAGCTTTTACATCTCCTTTTCCCTGGAATACTTCCTGGTTGACTTAGCCAATGTCTGGACCTAATGCACACTTGGTTTTCCCTATGATATCTTTTCTGGTTTACAGGAGTATAATAGGATTTCCTTGTCACTTTAATGGCACTCTTCTGCATAGACCTCTGGCTGTTCCAATAGTTCTGCACATGAGTTTGTGATTTACTCTTTCCCTTTATAGATCTTACAAAAAAACAATAGTTGCTGGAAGGCTAACACAATAACCAGCATGTTGGCGGACAGACAGTGCAAGTCTTCGTCCTTCTTCCACAAACATAACCAGCTGCTCTCTAGAACAAGAACTCAATCTGTGTATAAAAATAAATATATGTGTTGTATTCCTTCATTTAAAATGTGGCAGAATCCAACAGTAGTGAGAACTGGGCAAGGCGATAATGTATTTTGTGCTAGATGACACTTCCACAAAGAATAATTTCACTTATGACGTGCCAACCTAGACACAAAATGCATTAGGTTTATACTTTTCCAGATCAGCCTAGCTACTCAGCTCAAAATGGAAGGAAGTGAAAACTTTAAATGTCCTTATAAGCCAGGACATTTTTGTATTGCCATTGTAAAGAGCCCTTTCATGTAATTTAATGATAGCTTCAGCTATTTAGTTAATTCCCATTTTTGGGTTTGACCTTGCCTTTCCTTACCATCACATAGTCAGATCCTGTGTTCCTGTTTCCATGTGCCAACCTCTGCAAGCCACAAACTGATTTCCATCTCTTTGTTCCTGTGCACCAAACTTCATCCTACTCTGTGTCCTTGTATTGGTACCCCTCCGGTGGGTATGCCCGTATGCCGATGGTTATTTATGTGAAAACTATACAGGTGTGTCTGTTTCTTCAGTGATGTTACAGTTTTAGAATGTTTGTTGTAGATAAATTAAGGATATGCATTATACCCTGTGGAAATTATGCTCCAAGAAACCTGTAAGGAACCTGATTAATGACCATCAGTAAGGCCAGGAACATCTCGGGAATAAAGTAACTGCAAATGTTTGATCATCACTCAATGCTGTGTTGTGTACCATCCTGAAAACTGTTGTGTTGTTGTGTTTGCAACTACAGAGGACTGAAGTTGGTCACAGCGATATTACATTGTTACTTATTTACAGATATATATTTTAGGTTTAATTTGATGGCATGATCTGAATGCATTCTCCCATTACCACTCCGGTCAGAGTCTGTCACGAGTCTGAGTTATTGGGAGGCTAGTGATATCTCATTCCGTGAAGTTTCTTTGGTTGTAAATTTTAGACTCAACCTATGTTAATATAGCAATTAAAAAGGAATATTTATTTTAAAAAATATATACACTTGGGAGTGATCATTCTCGCAATTAAACATTCATTAACTTTATGTTTTGCTTTTCATTTCATAGAACATACAGTGCTTGTTGTGGTTTGTTCTTAATGATATTTTTAAATTAACTTGTTAAATGCTTACATTTTAACTCTCATGCTGGTCATAGCTTCCATCCTGTTGATGACATTACCATGGTATGTTATCTGGGATTCAGACATATCTAGAAATGCTTCCCTATTTGAAGGATTATAATGGTTCCAAAATCCTGTAAAAAAAATTACTTTCAGAGTATCCATTACTGTCTGCTCCTGTGACAACATGGAGTGCCTTCCTTAACTTAATAACTCTACACTGAGTTATTTACTAAAGTGAGAATTGAAAATGAATTCCACATTTACAGCAAGGGTAGATGAAATGAGATCATAGCTGAGAATGTTTTTGGTTCAGCTATTTTGACCATAAATTTGAAATGTATTTACAAATCTCCCTTTAATGAATAACTCTATATGAACCTCCTTGGAAATCCTTGGTTCTTAAGGGGTTAAATGTTTTAAAACCGATTCTTGAGAATTGAAAGGCTTGCGCACTGAATGGTGTAAGAAAAAGTAGCTTAACAAAGAACCATTCGGATCGAAACATTACTGTGTGTTCAGCTCCAAATAAGCAGCTGTTTGCTATCAATTTGAATGCCTGGACCACAACTTTATCTTATACACTTTATGTGGGGCCTCGCCTTTCCTGGATCCGGTGCACCTTGGTAGCCTGGTGAGTCCTTCTAATTTACTTCTATTCACTGTATGGTGACTTGTGGCTAACTGGCAAGGGAAGTTGACCATCCAAGCAATAACAGCTATTTTGGGCTGAACTCTGTAGTTCTCTTGCTATCTCCCTGCTAGGCTTTCCACATTCACAGAAAGTGAATGTCAGATGTAAGGCCAGAGAAGTAGAACTGAAAGCATAGCTGGCTGAGCTCATTGCAGAAGCTGCCACAAATGGGGATATGCAGCAAATGAAGGCACGTCAAATGTGCTTATCTTTTTTTTATTTTTATTGTTTTGCATATATTCTTATTGTGCTATCTATATAATCATTAAAAAAAATGGTGTGTTCTTTCCCGAAGTGTCCTCTTTAATGTTTCATGTCCAACCTGCTGCTTCAGTTCTGCTTGTGTTTGACTACCAGTGATATCCTTGTAATGATGGTGTAAGCTTCCTCCGGCTCCCCAGCAGTGACTGGGAGGGGAAGAGCGATCTGATTAATGGATCACTCAGTGTGAACTCATTTGTCTGTAATGCCCTGAAAGTTGACAGAGAGAAAGCAGTTTTTGACCTTTACACCTCCGTTATCTCTGATCGATGGATGGCAAATGGACCTGCAAGCATCACCACGGGCCTCATACTAAGTGCAGCTGGTGCTCTAGATGTCAATGCAAAATAACAAGTAAATACAAGGGGAAAAAAAGATACTGTTCCATAATACTTAATTCAACTTCCGGAGTAGCATTGAGAAAGCTAAATAGCTGATTAATTCCTCCAAGGATGAAAGTGGATGTAAGAACAAAACTGAAATATTGCGTTCTTGGAATTAAAAAAATAAATAAATAACAAGAGAGGCACGTGAAATATTCTAGAATTAAATTAAATTATATTTATATATTGTACAAAATACATTTCTTTGGTGATCATACTTTTCATAGACTGGTACCAAGATGTAAAATCAGTGGTATGGAACTTTGATGTAATCCCAGCAGATTAGCACTTACCAATAATTCCAACAGGTGATCAACTGTGAGAAAAACTAAATGGTAGCCATCTGTCCTACAAACAGAGTGGTACTTACCCGTAAATCTGTTATACCAATACACAATTGGAATTCCCATTAGACTGGCTTCTAGCTATAATTCCAATATGTTGCTTGACACCTGTAATTCCAGAATAACAGCATACCAGTACATACCTGTAATTCTAGTAAAATAATAACGAGAAATAGTATTATATTAATTTTTACCTGTTATCTCAATGGACTGTAAAAACAATTACATTCCCAATATATAGATGCTAATTTGTAATGTATTTGACTGCTACTAAAGTATAAACTATTTAGGCTTGTACTCACTTCCAATCACAACAGATTGGTTCTCACTGTCCCTTTACCTGTAAACTAATTAGACTAGCTATTCAGAAACTCAAGTGTAATCACAACACTTTGACACCTACTTGGAGGTATGTTAGACTTTTCCTAACAATGCAAGCAGACGTTTACTCACCTGTAATCACAACAAACTGGCATTCAATTATATTACAAAGAAGCTGACTCTCACCTATAACACAGACGAGATGAATGCTTACCTGTAACCACAGCCTAATGTTTCTCTATAACTTCTACATATTACTGTTCATCAATAATCCCAACAGATCTGTGTCTACCTGTGATCTCAACTTGCCTTTGTTTCATACTGTGAACAGACTGGTTCTCATCTCGGATCCCAACCTACTGTCACTTATATTCCCAACAGACTGGTGCTGCACTTGGCATATTTCACACCACCGAGAATCCTTAATCATAAGTATAATCATGGCCTATGATTAAGCACCCAGTGTGGCGTAAAACACATCAAGCATAATGTTAATTCATTTTATATCCTGGATGACATATTGTAACCTCACTTCTTTGCAGGCTGAAAAGTGTGTTAGAAGTAGCACATGATCAGCCAACAAACATTAGGCAATAAGATGTAAGCTTTAAGTTATCCTAAATTTTAGACCATAATAGCCAAAGTAAAATAAGGCACGGTCTTGAGAATGTTCTCACTTTGTTTATTCTGGCTTAGAAATTTTAGACAGTGCTGCAAGAGTTAAATGGACAGTTTAGGCACCATAACAACTTCTTCTAGATGACATTGTTATGGTGCTAGGAGGCCCCCAGACGCACTCTTACCTTAGGGGGTTAAACCGCTCTCAAAAGGTTTGACCATAAGGTAGCCTCCAGCGCCGATCCTCAGGTCTTCCAGGCAGCATCCGGCTTCTGAATTTCAGTAGTCCCATTTGAGCAAGAAATCGCAGGGCAAACTTGACATTTTTGGACACCATTTTTTTGCTAGCACATCTCTATTTGATTACCAAAGGAGAATCCATTTGCTTACAGCAGAAAAAAAACCTATGGATCTAGTAACACTGCAGTTTATTTAACTTTTCTAATATGAATTTCTACATCAGCGTTAACACAATCACAGCAATATCTGGCATTCTTCTTTATCAAATCTACTAAACCGAGTCAATGGAAACGAAATGATAAGATTCACATCAGTACCAAACAAAAGCGAGAGACTGTTTGCGCAGAAATAAAGCAAAATTATCATAAGTTATGGTTTGTATTAAAAAAAACATATTGCTTGAAAGTTTTACATGTTTACAACCACTAAAAATGTATTAAGAAGAAACAAAATTGCAAAAAAATAAAATGAAAATAGCAGTAAATATCATACGAGCATTACGAATTCAGGCTTAAACCTAATAACATTCGGAATGGTGTTTTTTTGTGTTTTTTTATATTTTCTAATGAAGGAATGTTCTCATTTTGAAAACACAAATGTCTCGGAGTGAGAACAAAATTGAGGGAGAAATAAATCAGTTTATTAGTAAACTGCATCAATGTCAGAAAGACAAGCATCAGGCAGACGATAATCCTGATCATTTATCTGGGGCGTCCGTTCTTCATCTTTGAAGTAACGTGCTGTGACTAAGATGAAAGGCCCTAGAGGTACAGAACATCTTTCCAAAATGAAGCTGAATCACTGCTAAAGAATTTTCTAGGTTTAACTGGAATACAATACTTGAATTTTTGGAGAGTAGTGTTGGGGAATAAAAAGCAACATGTGAAATTCTCAGTACCCCATACTGAGCTTTTTTCGAATTGTATTTAAATGTTTCGAAATTTATTTATAGCATTTAAATTATTCCATTACTGTTTATTAGATGTACATCCTTTTATTTAAAAAAATCTACATGTATAATGGTTGCCATTTTGTATTATGGGACACATGCGTATACATTTAGAGCAGTGGTTAACAATCTGTCTGTCCGTATGTCTGTCTGTCTGTCCATATGTCTGGCCGTCCACCAGTCTGTCTGTATGTCTGCCTGTCTGTCTGTCCCACCATCTCTCTGTCTGTCTCTATCTATTTATTTTGCCAGCATTTTGGTTCTGGACTGCCCTTATCGGTAGTCCAGATCAGTCTGGGTGGGATCAGTCAGGTATGCCTTGGAATAGGTTCTCTCTGTAATGGCACAAGTTAGCAAAAACTATTTTGAGACCTGAGTAGAGATTTACCGAAAGGAAAAGCTTTTAGGGTTTCTTTGTTTATCTATCTGACCAAAAAACGTAGACAGCGCTACAAATTCTTATATATTGTGCTACATACAAAATCGTAAAAAAGTGATACAACCAGCGGCAGTCACCTAAATGTGTGACATAAAAGATCCAAAACCAGAAATGGTGTTGCGCTTAAATATTATTGTAATTTCATACCGCACCAATAATTTCATTTTTTCTGATATAAAATGTATAGTTGTGCACATTTGTTATAACAAGTTGGGAGTTTGCACTCACATTTTTCAGAGCCTGATCAACCATGGCTCTGGGTGGGAAAAGCTCCTTATGGAGAGGGAAATGATCCCACAATCAGATATCCCAGAGAAATCAAGCACGTTCTGCAGCACTGTGTGGGAGACAGAAACCAGGAGCACACCAATGGCACAGTATAAAAGATTAATGTATTAATATCACGATTAAAACTGCTTACTCAGTTAGAGGTGGGCATGTAATACACAAAATCCCACAAAAAGCGCTTTTTGTTAAAATTCAATTGTTCCTGTTGCTTCCATGTGTCGGGTACTGGCTCCGCCCCCTCATGACGTAACGCGTTTCAACTACCTGTCCTGGGCTTACTCAAACGTCATATCCCATATCCTATAGCAGGATTAATGCTTGCTACAGACTTCCATGTAGATTTTTATCATAACAGTGCATAATGCATGGAGTAATTTCACTCACATTATTAAAGAATGAAACACCAGCTGTAGTTGAATTGTGCGCGCATGTAAGGTCTGTTACTGATTTTGACTAAACTTCAGTGACTCAGGACTATGGGATAAATAAGAGTAACACTACAATTATCCATCAAGAAAATTATGCATGTTAACAGGGATAATAGCCCAAAACAACTGACGAGTTTTGGGTAACAAAAGAAAGAAAAGAGATGTAGAGAGATACATACATTTGACAACAGTCAGCAACTTTGTAATTAAAGTACAATACTCATACTAAAGTGAAAAAAATGACTATACAAATTTCTCTTGGGCATCTTTGATAAGGAATGTGTCTCACAAATAACATGCCTCTTGAACAACCTTACCCAAATGAAGTTGGTCATGTGTCATGTTTTATTACATACAGTTTAAGGAATATGCTTCATCAGATCTTTTAAAGATGGAATGTTAGCAGTAGATCTTATTTGGAGGAGTTGTAGGCTATTGGGAAAAGTCCTGTTACCTAAATTAATTTAAAAATGAGATTGGGTAAAAGATGAAGAGAAATAACATGAAATGCTCTATTGAGGACTGTCCATTGCCAATGGCACCAGTCAGACCACCATCCTCCAATATGGTCTGAAGCAAGGACAGGTCCCCCATACATGGAGCATAGTGCCTACATTAACATTGACCCTCAAGCAGGTTTTGTCATTTATTATTATTATTATTATTATTTAATGGGATAGTATTCTGTAAGTTTTTTGGCTTGGCCACTCTGTGGGACTTAGCTAGCAAAAACTGTGTGACATGTCATGATTCCCTTTTATTCCAGAAGTTTGGTCCTTAAGGGGTTAAAGAGATCACGCAAAGTTTGTAAGGCAGTCTGATGGAGCGATTCGGATATGACCCAGAAACTAAGGTTATTTCTCCTAAATCTGTCATTTTATTTAATAATTCTCCAGCTGGGTCTCCATCTGCTGATTTCAGTCTACAAGGCATTGTGGGCTTCAGAAAATCCATCCATTTTAGATTACATGTGTGATATTTCCCAGATCGTACAGGTCCTTTTAGATATCATCTACTGATTTCTCTAGGTTAGACAATAATTTTTGGACATTGCCTCCAACAGATTCTGTAGAACTGTCTGAGTGGTCTGGGAGATCTTCTTACATGGACGATGCTCTTGCCACCTCTCCTTCTCTGTCTTCCTCCCTGTCATCTTGGCCTGCTATCGCAGTGTCATACACTTCCCCTGGGTCTGCTGACGGCAAAAAAAAATTGGTTTTGTATTTTTTGCTCAGAATGTTTCTTACACTTATATTAAGCCATAAGACTAAAACAACATGTTATGCCTACGTAAAATGACTATTTATGGCTATCTGCAATGGAGCTCTTGCACAACACCTACATTCAGCTTAAGGTTAAGTCATACTTTCTTGGTAAATATGCAGACTCTCTTAAGAAAGATAACAAAGTGGTGGTTGAGTTACTATACAGATTTATCTCATTTTAGACAACTCCTGACTTTATTAAAAAGAAATGTCCCTTTAACATCACATGTATCAATTTCTATATTTTATTTTTCCTTTTCTTCTGTTTAATTTATTATATAATGGGGAATTTATCAAGGCAAAACAAGTGTTATTGTGCATAATTGCTGAGAAATATTCTATTGGTAGCCATGGTGATTGCACCTTATTTAGCAGTTTGCTCCAAAATAGCTCCCAATAATGCCCTGATAAATCTCTCACTATATTTTTTCATTTTATATTCTATTATTATTTTTTTTTACTAAATGTGACTAGATTTTATTTTTAGATCTTTGCAAATATACTTCATTTTATTTCTCGTTATTTAAAATTTCTAATGGCATGACGCATAATAGGTTACTAAAAAAAAGATCTAAAGAGAAAAATAAATCTGAAGGGGAAAAAATGAAATGATCTCAATTGAGTAGAGAATTGCAATGAACCCAGAAGATATGTCTGAAGTTGTTCTGCGTGACTGATAAAAGATTTGTTTGCCAGGAACCCTTACACATTTCTTAGTACTTATAAAGAACACTACATTCTAGAAAAAAAACATCAGCTCTTTTTTGATGAAAAGGTAAAAACATATCACCACCAGGCCTTGTTAGTAAAAAACCTTCATTTCTCTGGACACCTCCTAATTCACTCTGCCACTTATGAAACACTAAGCTCATCAGTAACTTGTGGAGATAAATAATTCACATTCTGCCGACATGTAAAATATTTTTAGACATGAGAAGATGTATAACTTCAAAAAGTGCATGTGACACCTTCATAAGACAGCACGACAATGAAATAAATATGCAGACAAATTAGGAGTATGTTAAAAGGCTGAGTTAAAGAATTATAAAAAAAAATGTAATGCATTGAACTTAAAATATACTTACCATTTTAACTCATTTTCTCAGCAGAGTGTTTCTCAAGACAGTGTGACCTCTGGACAAGAGCTCTAGTTACTTGCCCATCAACGGGTGTCCAAGTAAGTAAAACGTTCCCATAACTATTGTGCTCCAGTAGAAAAGTTGACTGGTAAGAACTGGATAACCCATAAGGCAGCATAGGCGGCCACCTAGTGCATTGGCTCTTGCTGTGAGGGCACCTTCCTTGAGCCAGCAGGGAGATCAGAAGTTAAAGTTTGTGAAGGGGTCTAAGCATACTAATGGAACGAATGGAACGACTTTAATTTTAAGGATATATGCTTATATTTCTAGAGTGTTCCTTTAACCTTTCCCGTACAGTTAGATGTCTTTTCAATTACAACTACAATCATTTATATAGTGTCAACATATTAAATAGGTCTGTACAATGTTATACATAGGTACACAGGTGGGAGTTAAGTGCATTGTGTCCAAAGTTGAGCACTATGAAGATACTGTCATTGCTACGTCACTAGTAGCTTTCTTTATTTCATTTTTGTAAAGCATCACCCATGATTCAGTGCTCCAGTTAGTGTCCCGATTATTTTTTAAAGTTGACAGATTTTAATTCATATCATTTTATAAATAACACTCATGGTTGGTCTGAACTCTTGCCAAATTTACTTTGTGACTTTTCCAAATTATCTCATATTAAGGCTCCATTTATCACATCTTAGGTACATTTAAAGAAACTCTGTCATATAGTAAAAATTTGGAATGTTCCCAGTACACATGTATACAGATTGCAGATTACGGTTGCAGAGGTACTGTATCCATTGTATGCAGTCTCTCAATGATAGGCATTTATCACTCTGAGATCTGTTTACTAAACTCCAAATTGGCCTATACAGAATAATTAAAACCAACTGGTTCTGAATGGGGCCATTCTAACTGCAATAACTGGACATGCTTATAAGATTTATATTGGATTTTGCCAAACAGGCTCCAAATGAGGCTGAATCGGATCTGGATTTCATCCTGAAAAGTTAAAACACGACCGAGTGAAACGGTTAAGTTATGTGTTGGCTGGCCAGCTCTTGAAAAATAAAGCCTATGAGGGTCAACATAGAAGCATAGGTAGCCAGGGAAGAGAGCATGGTCCCACTACTCCAGGGGGTGGAACACCACCTATCAATGGGTATAGGTTCGCCTGTCAAAAGGGGCATGTCAATCCATCAAATGGGCAACATCAAGAGAGTTGTCCAGGATGCCTAGTACCTAAATTGCTCTGTGCATGGACCTAGTGCCCAGTCTACTCCTGTATATTTAAATCTGCCTACACATTTCAAAATGCAGGACAGGTTCCCAGGACTTATATTTGCTGTTACAGCATCCCAAAATGTGGGACTGTCCCAGAAAATTTGGGAATGATGGCATCTATGACAATCAATAGTCAAATACAGAACTTTCTTTGGCCTTGATCTATGGAGGAGAATTATCAAGGCAGTTGCTAATTTGGGGTTAAAAGCTAAATAAGGAGTAGTCACCATGGGAACAGATAGAATGTCTCTCATCATTTAGCACTTTTCACCCAAACTTGTACCTGTCTTGCCTTAACAAATCTCCCATCATATCTCTTATAAGCATCTAAGAGACATCAAACCATAAAGTGACCCAAGAGTGGTTTGGAGACAGTGGGCAACTGGTGATGATTATTTAACTACAGAAAAATTGGAATTTGAGGTTATAAACCATCGTATTTATTGAAGCCAGTAAGAATTAGGATTCATGGAATTCAGAAACAAATATTTTAACAATAAAAATATTTAAGTAATCCCATGCATTTATTCCACACTTGGGGGAATTATTGAGTTCTAATGATCATTTATATTATTTCCAACAGTATTGATATCATTGACACTGCAGAGTCATGAAGCATAAACTAGATATGATTTTCTCTTGTTTTTCTGACCCTGTTCAAAACTTTGTGTTATCATCTGATAAACACCTCTCAAGGGTCAATTAAGATGTCTAGAGATGATTAGAGTCTGCCACTGATGAAACTGAGATGTAATTAGCAAATTAAAAAAAAAATCTTCTGATTAGTACTCAGCATAATTCCTTCCAATTATTCAAAGTTCATGACTACAGGGGGTGGAATTTTTTCCAGGAATGTATATTTATATCTGCAGTTCTTCATCTTTGCAGCTCTCGCTCATCATCAAGATCTGAACTTGTTAACTGAAAGAAACTTACAGGGTTTTCTCCAGGTATAACAGTGACACTGGAAGGGTAAAAAGAGTACATTCAAAAAGTCAAAAACATTTTTTTTTCCTATTCTTTTTTTTGTCATGAACATCTAACCTTACAAAGAAGGCCAAAACAATCGTCGGGGGTTACTGTATCTCTCGTGCAGAGAGAACATGCTGGCATTTTGGTTCTGGACTGCTCTTACGGGTGGGATCAGTCTGATATGTACAGAATATGTTCTCTCTGTAATGGCACAAGTGAGCAAAAAATATTTTGAGACCTGAGTGGTGATTTACCGAAGGGCAAGCTACTGAGCTTCTCTAAGCTTTGTCTGCTCTCAGAGTTCTCATATTTTTGTTTTTGTTGCAAATCTTACTATTGTAGTCACAAATGGGAGTATTCACAAATATTATGTGCCTTTAATTTTTTTTTTTTTGGCTTTAATTCGAGGTACATCATGTCTGGAAGGAATGTGATTAAGTAAGGTACAGAGTCAAGTAGCAACCATTGTCCGTAACCTCCCTTACTGGGTTAGCCAGATGAGGTCAATTGACTTAAAGCCTTGTAGTTCACTAAGGAGCTAATTTCAGACACGTTTAATCTACATGTGTTTTATATGGTGAAACCTCCCGCTAACATCATATTTTAAGTAGTCAAAAAGAAAGAAACTTTTCCATTTCAGAGTGCCCTTAAATGGCTAATGAGTATAGAATGGCAGAAATTGTAAAAGAAGACATCTTTTAAAAACCATCAAATACATCTACTGGATGGATTTCATCTGCTGAGATGGATACAAGTGATGTCCATCTGGTCAGTAAAACAGTCATTCCTATATACAATGCAGGATTTATAGATCAGCTGGATTGTCATTTGGACACCAACTAGACTGAGGCCTATTTTGCCTACATCTTTTCTTTTCAGTATCTTCAGCCATGAAGATCTGGATTACAAATGCAGAGAATGCCATTAACTCTTGGGTTCGCAAATTAAAGATAATTTAATGTTTATTTGGCACAAGAGTTGTCTCTTTAGGATTCACATGATGTAATACATCTCACCTTCAATGTTATGGGCTCTTCAGAGGCTGCTAGATGGGTTGGCTTGGCTTGGAGCTTGGAATGCAATTACTTAATACAAGAATAATGTCTATGTCTATGTTATTTGGCCACTCCTTAGACAACATTATTAAGATGACTGCAGAAAGTCAGAAAGATTTTCTCATGCAAGAACAGCACCCTAGAAGAAGACAGGTATCTGATTACTAATCATCTGAGATTTTAGGAATTAATTGGCCTATGCACTAATATTTTACATCTTAAGCTTGGAGAATGGCTCAGTAAAAGTCTATAAAAGATCTCACAGTAAAAGCTTTCTCTTCCTTTGAGGCATTTACTGACAGTCCTGAAAGTATTGTCTAGACTATACAGAGTGGAGATCACCTCCAACAATAATTTTCAAATTGACCCTCAAGTGGAGAACTCCACGCATACACCATATAGCCACAAGTGACAACAGACAAGTTACTCAGTCTTTATCCTGGATGTTTGATTCCCTGGCTTTAGTCATGGATGCTCAGACAACACCTTGGAAATACAGATTGTGTTACTTATTCCACCAATTTTCTAGACCTTTCCAGTGTTCAAGAAGATCAGACAAGACAGGTTCAATCTTTCCGTATTTGCCAAGAATCCATTGTTTCTATTCTTTCTACATCTGGCAGTGCAATTTCCACTAGAAACTCCTGTATGTTCTATATGAGATTCTGGTTCAACACCCTTCTACTCATGAGTGGCTCCCAAAGGATTGGCATTTGAGTGGGAATTAACTTCCTTTTATTCAGTTTTTATGGGGCTGTCAATACATTTCTGCAATCCTACAAGTCTAGGTCCTCCATCTGCTACAGGATATATGAATCATTCTCTTCTTGGTCCAATTCAACAGGATGCACTCATTTTAACTTTTCCTAGACTAATGTATAGGATTTCCAGCACAGAAGTTTTGAGAAAGGCGTATGTCTGAATAAGTACTCTTTAGCCCTGGCAGTAGTTAAATGCGTCTTGGATTTATTGGTGCTTGTTTATTTGTTTAAAGACGTCATGAGACTTCATCCTATACTCAAATAATTTATCCACTCTGTAATATACTGCTGGTCCTGCAGGCTGTTATAAACTATAAGAGGATGTCTCTGACTCCATTTTGACTAGTAAAACGAGCTGACTTGAGCTCAGTGCAAAGGGTTTTTGAATTGAGAGAATTTTCTAAAGAAGATCCATAAAGTCTTATACAATGACAAGGGGATTTTGCAGCCTATTTCTAAGTTATTTCTGAAAGCATTCCATGGCAAACAGGAAGTGATCCTCAATACTCAATCATTTACAGTTCATCAGCCAAAGAAGATGCAAGATGGCAAGTGATGGACTATGTGCCTTAAGAAGTATGTACACAGAATTTAACCTTGTAAAAAGTCACATCAATTCTTTCTGATCCTTTTAGGATCCAGGAAGGGACTTCTGGATTAATTCACCACCATAAGCCATTGTATTGTAGCTACAATCTCTAAAGCCTACAGACTTACTCTTCTAGGGCCCTACCAAGTTCAAGAACATCTGCAGGTCAGGTTCCCCTGCTGAATATTTTTAAAGCAGCATCCTTGTCTTCATCAAGGACATATCTCGGACACTACTGCCTGGATGTGGTGGGGGATTTTTGAGGTCAGTTTGGCAGAAATGTTATTGAATCTAAATAGAATTATAATTTTCTTCTGCATTCTACATGTGTATTGTATTTAGACCTCAGTCTTCCGGTCAATAGGCCAAGAGGTCCTCATCTAATTTTATTTTTGTCTGTCCTCTGATCTAAGATGAGAAGAGCTATCCATAGTAAACAATGCTATGAAAACCTAGCTGGAAAATTAAAATTACAGTAAGTAAATAATAAATTTACTTTTTTTTATCCAGTGAAACATTTCTTAAATAAATAATGACTATTCTACCTTAAAAAGTGATAAATAGAGATAAACAACTAATTATAGTTGTAGGAATAGTTTACATGGTGAGATAAATATTTAAAATGAGTTATATCATAGAATATAAATATTGAAAGAAAACTGAGTACAAACTGAGTACTTTCCATGTTCAAAATGTCTTTTTTACACCTTTATACTAGCCTATGCAAAAAGCTGAAATTTTTTAAAATCTAGCACATGGCATGATCATCAGGCACACAAAGAAATCACTTGATTTCATGATTTCCTAATAATTACCTTAGGTCTGTTTGTTTAAACATTAGTATAGGTTTATTAATATACATCAACATCTGCCGGGAACATTCAATATTGTGCATAATATGGTCAATTAAAAGCTAATACTTCAAATGCCCACAACAAAGAAATTAAATGTTATCTAAAGAAATTATTCCGCTAATTTATTACATATAAATCAATGCCATTTCAGTCATAATTCATCCATGTTTAGAGGTTCAAACTTAAATAATAATGGAACTGGGGTAATTAGCATTTATATAGAGAGACTGGGAAGAGAGAGGAGAGAAAGGAGGGAGAAGAGGAAAGGTTTGAGAGATAGGGGACAAGAGTGTGAGACAGAACTGGGATAATTGCCACTACTCCATGCTATATGGACACTTTTACTGAGATACTAAATTGACTGAGATACTAAATAATGGATATACCTGAATAGTAACGACTCACTATTTTTCCACTATGAAGACACAAAAAGAAACCTGACTGTGTCCATAATGTAAGCAGATACAACCTTGTTATTACTCTGAGGCTCAAAATAACCAGTGAGAGCAATTAACTATTGGCAAAGCTAACTTCTATTGTGCCTACATTCAGTTTCATTGCTAAGGACACTACATTAAAAAATATTTTTGGAGAAGATGAATGTACAACATTCACAAAATACACCCCAACATGCCAAAAACGGAGACATACCGCATAACTCCCCAAAAAAACTAACACCCTTATTCACTAAAGTGAGAATTCAAAGATAAGTTTATATTTCAGGACAAAATAGTCAAAAATTCTCTAAGTCAGCAATGGTTTTAGCTACTCTGAGCTTCACTTTGAATTCTCACTTTAGTAACTAACTCTGTGAGAGTCTCCAGGTATACCTCGTCTATATAGATCCTTTTAAAACAGATGCTGAAAACATCCTGGCACTACAGGGAGTGCAGAATTATTAGGCAAGTTGTATTTTTGAGGATTAATTTTATTATTGAACAACAACCATGTTCTCAATGAACCCAAAAAACTCATTAATATCAAAGCTGAATATTTTTGGAAGTAGTTTTTAGTTTGTTTTTAGTTTTAGCTATGTTAGGGGGATATCTGTGTGTGCAGGTGACTATTACTGTGCATAATTATTAGGCAACTTAACAAAAAACAAATATATACCCATTTCAATTATTTATTATTACCAGTGAAACCAATATAACATCTCAACATTCACAAATATACATTTCTGACATTCAAAAACAAAACAAAAACAAATCAGTGACCAATATAGCCACCTTTCTTTGCAAGGACACTCAAAAGCCTGCCATCCATGGATTCTGTCAGTGTTTTGATCTGTTCACCATCAACATTGCGTGCAGCAGCAACCACAGCCTCCCAGACACTGTTCAGAGAGGTGTACTGTTTTCCCTCCTTGTAAATCTCACATTTGATGATGGACCACAGGTTCTCAATGGGGTTCAGATCAGGTGAACAAGGAGGCCATGTCATTAGATTTTCTTCTTTTATACCCTTTCTTGCCAGCCACGCTGTGGAGTACTTGGACGCGTGTGATGGAGCATTGTCCTGCATGAAAATCATGTTTTTCTTGAAGGATGCAGACTTCTTCCTGTACCACTGCTTGAAGAAGGTGTCTTCCAGGAACTGGCAGTAGGACTGGGAGTTGAGCTTGACTCCATCCTCAACCCGAAAAGGCCCCACAAGCTCATCTTTGATGATACCAGCCCAAACCAGTACTCCACCTCCACCTTGCTGGCGTCTGAGTCGGACTGGAGCTCTCTGCCCTTTACCAATCCAGCCACGGGCCCATCCATCTGGCCCATCAAGACTCACTCTCATTTCATCAGTCCATAAAACCTTAGAAAAATCAGTCTTGAGATATTTCTTGGCCCAGTCTTGACGTTTCAGCTTGTGTGTCTTGTTCAGTGGTGGTCGTCTTTCAGCCTTTCTTACCTTGGCCATGTCTCTGAGTATTGCACACCTTGTGCTTTTGGGCACTTGTAATAAGTGGGGGGATGTGATTAACAGCCAAACTGTATGCCAATGAAGTGTTATTGTGTTCTAATACAGGGATTCAAGCCCCCATTCTACCCTTAGGCAATAATGGAGTCCTCTGTGTAGCACATGGCCTTTCACCAGGCAAAATCAGTTGGTTTGTTGATAAACTCCTCCTCCATTCCCTTCCAATGCAATACCCCTTCCCCCAGGAGGCACTCTGGTTCTGTTACATCCTAAGGGATTGACTAAGGGAGGTGTGTCCAGCAGAAGGAGGGGCTAACCTGTTTAAAGCCCTGTGAATAGCACATTCTCTCTCTCTTTGAATTACCTCTCTTCACCTTCTCTCTCCTCTCTCCCCTCTCCCCACTATACACACCCTCTCTCTCTTACTCTCAGCTGCTGATCAATGGAGTGGTAACTGTATCACGTGTCTATGCCTGTTTTATTATGTTAATTTAGCCTACTTTCCATTCAGTCAATGTTAGTTTTAGTAGCAACATATACTAGCCTATTTTAAATGTATATGTATTGTTTATTTGTTTGATTAAGCCTTTATTAATAAATATTATTGAATTGCCGAAAGCAAGGAGTGTGGACTCTGACTTTACACTCGGGTTTTAAGTTATTATTTTAAGTTATTATTTTTAGTTATTAATGTTATTATTAATTCCAAGTTTATTCCAACTTGCGAGTTAAACGTTTATTACATTTGGCGAGCCATGTTATTATTTTCTACCACCTTTTAAGCTCACTTGCAAGGGGGGAACAATCCAGTCTTCTCCAGATACATGTGAGCTATAAAAGGGGACAAAATAACCGAACCAATTTTTGTTTTATTTTTTGTGAGCGTTTTCGGCAATACGTCCAGGGCCAGAGGCAACCAGAGTGAGACGCAGTTTGTAAGCCGGCCATCACTTCTGGAGGATCGGAGATAGCCAGACCAAGGATTCAAAGTGGGGTGCACACCATTTGATTTGCCTGCAGTCTGAAGACACAAATCGTGTAAGTACTTTTAGCTTTATTTTAAGAATGGAAATTGTAGCAGAATATGCAGCGTCTAGCAGTTTTGATCCACTAATGTTTGAAAATGAAAATGAATTTAAGAAAATGCATAGCATGTGGTTACAATGCGAAAAAGAGAATGTGAGAGTAGATAATAAAAAATGGTGTTTGAATAAGGATAAACAGAAAATCCAAAATTGCATGAAATTGTTGCTGTTATTAAGAAATCAATTAAATCGGATACTTCTGGGGCACACTACTGTGGCTTGTATACAAAGTAGTACTCAGAAATATAGTGATTGTCCAACTTGTGGCTTAAATGCAGAATATGTAAGTACATTAGAGGACAATTATGAAGCGAGAGGAGAGCTAATTTCATCGCTTAGAACAGGTTTAGCTGCACAAACCCCAGTTGCTGTATGTGGCCATGGGGATATGTGTGCAGAGGAAGAAGAGGCATCTGGTATTGCAGAAAATGAGGACCAAGGGGTAAACAGGGGAAACCTTGTACTGGATGGGTTTGATATTAGTGGTATTCCGGTATTAACCCCCCATATAACTAAACCAACAGCATCACCTTTTAGGGACCCTTTGTCCATTACACCGACTGTTAAAAGCAGGGCATCTGCCACCCTGCAGACTGCTAAAATTCTGCAGCAGCAAGATAGGGATAAAGTAATGAAACAGCTTGTTAAGTTAAGATCCCTTTTCCCCCCATATGACTGCAAAATAGATGTAATTTCAAACATGTCCAACTTTGAATCTGCAGTCAAACAATATATGCTCTCTCCTAAAGAGGCATGTATTATGCTTAAAATGTGGGCACCAAGCAGCATTGCATGCAGATTAAATTCCCCCATAAATGGGCCCATTAATCGGGATCAAGATTGGTTCAAAGAGGACAAATGGGGGACAGAAGGAGACAGGCTTAGAGCAATCTCCAAATTGATTACCGGAGAAAGAGATTTAGACAGTCATTTACTCGCTGAAATGAAGGTACACTTACAGGATGATCCTTGGCTTTTTGCATGTAAATTTGAACAAGTGTACAGATTAACCCACCGTATACCACAAGACCAAACCCCTCCTGATTTACTGCAATACCTGATAAAAAAATTCACTTATTTAGATCCCGGAGTGCAAATGATAGCAGAGGAAAAAGACACTCTGGAAGGAGTTCTAACTATTATAGGAAAAGCTAGACAAAATTTAATTAAGAAAGGTGTTACATTACACCACAAGGTGGCAATTATGGCTACTAATGAAGGGAGGCAAGCTCTCCCAGAGATTCCATTCAGAGGTACTTGTTATTATTGCAACAAAAGTGGTCATAGACAAAAAGATTGTAGAAAGGCAAAGATAGATCAAAGGATGACTGAGGGATGGCATGCTTATCCCTCTGGGCCTTTCAAAGAAAGAATAGGTCAAAATGTATATGAAAAGATTGACCGAAATAAACCCCCGGATAAAACAGGTCAGGGACGCCATTCTCACCCCCTGCCTAAGACCAATCTATACGGTCCTGCGCAGGAGGCTCTGAGAATGATGACTGTACAGGGAACAGTGACTAGCAATTCTAAAATGAATGAAGAGGGTGAAGTTCCTCTGATTTCATTTTTGTAATAACTATAACTGGATGGCATGGTTCCTATTTGTAACACATTTATGGACCATGCAGGACGCCCTTACGTGAATGAAATTATGGCAAGGCAACAGACTAAGAATTGGACTAACACAGGAGCTTCAGTGAGACTTACTGACCTATCACTAAGTCTCCCTTCTGGGGCAAAACAATAACATATGAATTTATTAATGGAATTTTTTTTTACTTAATTGCATAATGCTGGAGTCAAGCTAAACACTTCAAAGGTTGCTCACACAAAAGGTAAAATTTTTGGGAGTAGCTATCACAGCTGCCCAATTGAAGAGTGATAGCAATCTTACAAGTCCCCAGACCTTTTAACAAACAATCCTTAAAGAAGTTTTTTGGGACTTGTAAATTTCTCAAAGGAATTTGACACATGCCCTATTTGTATCCATAGTGACATTGCTTATGCCACCAGATCAAACTATCTGTCCAAATGGAATCTTGGGAAACTAAAGCACCCCCTCCAGTCAGCAGTAAACACTCATTCAAAGGTACAATTGAATTTGTTAGCAAAGGAGGCTGTCTTAGATGGAGATCAATGGCATTTACATGTAAAAGACCCTGAGATACAGCAAGCATGGGAGGAGCACTTCACATGCAAAGAACTAATTACTGATAGCCAAGATTGTTGATAAAGGTTCAGAAGTGCCAGATTTAAAAGCAGAACTGAATAGGAATTCTAATCTTTCTCTTTTATTACAGAACCATCAAACACTTCAAAGTAGTTATTCTATAAAAGAAGGGTTGTTATGTTAAAGTATATCCATGCCCTAAGCAACAAAGGCCTATGCATCAGAGAGTGCCAGTTGCAGACAGCCCCTGGAAGTCAATACAGAATGATTTCATAGGTGCACTTACACTGTCCAAGGGGGGTCTCATATATGGCCCCAACAAATTGTAAAATTGTAAAATTGTATCTACTCCTCAAACTCTGTTTGAGAAAGGGGGGGTAGGCGTAATAAAGATTAAACATTTTATCAAAATTATCCCTGGGATGCAAATTGGGAAGAGCCCTATGTAATCCTATAAGTCAGTACATGCTGACCAATGTAAAATATATAAAGGGGCTTGTTCCCCAGATGCAGAGTTATCTGCTAAGAACTGATACGCCTTCTTGATCTCTTACAGATTTTTCCAAAAGTACCGAGACATGGATGTCACTCAACATGTTAAAACTCACCTGGAAAGTGATGGAACAGCTTGTCACAGGCCAAAGCAACAACAGCTGTATCTATGCACAGGCAGCTCGATCTACCAAAGACTTAACAGAGGACAGCAGTGACAATCTACAAGTTCCATATGTAGATGTGACATTTAATTTTGGGTGGGCGGTCAAGATTGTTTGGCTAAAGCAACGTGATTCTTTCAAGGGATTTTGGAAAAGACAATAAGGGAAATTAAGAACATTGGGAATGTATATGGACTGGCTGAGGAAAATGGGAATGTATATGGACTGGCTGAGGAAAATGGGAATGTATATGGGCTGGTTGAGGAAAATGGGAATGAATATGGACTGGTTGGGGAAAATTGGTTGTAGATAGGAGGGAGGAAATATTAATATGAAATGAAATGTTATGAAATGTTACTAACTCTAGTTATAATGTTAACAGCAATCTTAGAGAGTATCATATAACACGAATTATAGTGGATACATTAATCTTAAAGGGGATAAATTGGGGAACAGTAAGACACAATAAGGGTGGGGAAGTGAAGGTCTTGTTGAATGTAGAGGAAGAGATAGAGCCTATAATCCTGACTCCTCCTTTCACCTATATTCATACAACTCCTTCACTAATGGATAATGGGAGCAGACCTGAGTGTCAGAGGATTAGAGTGGTCTCTAGTGGTAATTTCCCAATATGTATACTGAGACCTACCCCTATAGTCAGGAATATTACTTTCCAATTGATTCGACTAACAGATTGGCTAGTTTCATCACACTTTCAGAACTGTTCTAGGGTCACATCCACTATTAATAAGGTTTTAGTCAGATGGGTGACAAGAAGTAGAACTAGGAATAGGAGGGTTGTCTTGGGTACGGTTCTGGGAGGTGTGGGTACTGGGTTGGGTTTTGTAAATATAATTGATATATATAGTATGACTGCAACACTCCAGTCTGAAGGTATTAAATTCAGAGAACTATCAATACTTTAATGGAGGATTGGACACAGAAGGATCAACAAACCTGTGCTGAGTTCTTTCATCAACAACAAGAACTTTAACTAACTGAACATTTATTTACTGACATGGCTAGTACTACCTGGTGGAAGAAATAAAAAAAAAACTCACTTCCGAAACCAATCATCATGGGGTACTGCCATGGAAAATGTATTAATTCACCCATTTATTATTGTATTGTGTGTTTTCTATAGTATGCATTTTTAATCAGGTTGGTATGTGTTGTTACTTGAAGTCATTGATTGTTAGAGTATATCATCTCCAATATGATATGTAAATGGAAGAGCTCTATTGTGACAATGGGTTGTGCATTCACATAAGTAGATACACTGCAGGATGCATTATCTCTCTCTCTTATCTCTGGTGGGTTTTATAGAGTCTAAGTGTCTCATCCACTTCATTGCCAATAGGAGGGATGTAATAAGTGGGGGGATGTGATTAACAGCCAAACTGTATGCCAATGAAGTGTTATTGTGTTCTAATACAGGGATTCAAGCCCCCATTCTACCCTTAGGCAATAATGGAGTCCTCTGTGTAGCACATGGCCTTTCACCAGGCAAAATCAGTTGGTTTGTTGATAAACTCCTCCTCCATTCCCTTCCAATGCAATACCCCCAGGAGGCACTCTGGTTCTGTTACATCCTAAGGGATTGACTAAGGGAGGTGTGTCCAGCAGAAGGAGGGGCTAACCTGTTTAAAGCCCTGTGAATAGCACATTCTCTCTCTCTTTGAATTACCTCTCTTCACCTTCTCTCTCCTCTCTCCCCTCTCCCAACTATACACACCCTCTCTCTCTTACTCTCAGCTGCTGATCAATGGAGTGGTAACTGTATCACGTGTCTATGCCTGTTTTATTATGTTAATTTAGCCTACTTTCCATTCAGTCAATGATTAGTTTTAGTAGCAACATATACTAGCCTATTTTAAATGTATATGTATTGTTTATTTGTTTGATTAAGCCTTTATTAATAAATATTATTGAATTGCCGAAAGCAAGGAGTGTGGACTCTGACTTTACACTCGGTTTTTAAGTTATTATTTTAAGTTATTATTTTTAGTTATTAATGTTATTATTAATTCCAAGTTTATTCCAACTTGCGAGTTAAACGTTTATTACAGCACTCCAGTGATGTTGCAGCTCTGAAATATGGCCAAACTGGTGGCAAGTGGCATCGTGGCAGCTGCACGCTTGACTTTTCTCAGTTCATGGGCAGTTATTTTGCACCTTGGTTTTTCCACACGCTTCTTGCGACCCTGTTGACTATTTTGAATGAAACGCTTGATTGTTCGATGATCACGCTTCAGAAGCTTTGCAGTTTTAAGAGTGCTGCATCCCTCTGCAAGATATCTCACTATTTTTGACTTTTCTGAGCCTGTCAAGTCATTCTTTTGACCCATTTTGCCAAAGGAAAGGAAGTTGCCTAATAATTATGCACACCTGATATAGGGTGTTGATGTCATTAGACCACACCCCTTCTCATTACAGAGATGCACATCACCTAATATGCTTAATTGGTAGTAGGCTTTCGAGCCTATACAGCTTGGAGTAAGACAACATGCATAAAGAGGATGATGTGGTCAAAATACTCATTTGCCTAATAATTCTGCACTCCCTGTATAAGGAGGGAATATGAAGTTTCCCCTACAAGGAAATCTGGCAAAGCACATGTTAGCCTCCCTTTATGTAATCCCACATCCAGTCTTGTCATTTTAAAGATATCACTTGGATTTATCAATTTCTTGATTAAGGTGCCACTAAACCCCTAATTCAATTACTCCACATCAACTGACTTAACAATTGCAACCTTTTCAATGGAATTTGAGATTAGCTTTGCTACAAACTGCAATTTTGTCTGCATTTAGGCCAACCTCGTTATCGTACGAATTCCTGAACTCCGAGCCAAAATGTAGACAAATCACGAACCAAATAAACGCGCAATGATTGAGGATGTTTGTTTTTATTTGTGAGGCGGAATTTCACCAAAAAAAGATGATTAATGGGAAATGTAATGGCACCCCCAAGCATAAAAGGGGTTAAAGGCCGTTTAGGAGATATTCCCTTCCAGATATACAGGCAGCTACTGTAGACACCAATCCACCAAACCGGAGAAGCATACGAATGCTCTCAAACATACGAATGCTGTAAACAGCCGAATAGGAAAAACCATACGAAAGGTTTACACTCCTAGCAGTCGAACTGGAACAGCATTCAATAAATACCCCCCCAAGAACGAGACAAAGCTCCGTGTTGAGGGTCAAGCAGTGAACAGGTACATTCAACATATCCCCAGATAGCTCAGATCTGAGCGCACATTATTACTGAATGGCGCTCAGAGCACACGCATACAGTTCAATTGCCATGGAGCCAAAGTCTTTCCCATAGTCTTTCATTATACAAATGGGCTCCATGGCATAGCTATCTGTGGTATCACCGCTCAAACAGGGCAAGCACCGAATGACCCAGCTTTTGTGTCTTTGCAGGGGAAAATCAAGCATTTCAACATGGGGCCATAGTCTAAAGGCAGCAGGCGGGGAACCTGGCTCCTCCAATGCACAGTGGCGAGATTGGTCTCGTCACAGGAAATATTTTTTTAAAATATAATACATAAATATAGATTTGTTTTTTACCATTTGTACTCTTTTTCCCCTTGTTGATAACTTTTTCTCACTTGATCAAATAGTGGGAAAATGCACATATCAGTGTACTGCTAAATAGATACATAATATTATGTATATTTATGGTAGTATACCGTTTAGTCCTTTTGGTTCATCTAATTCATTCTCCCAAATCTTTTTTTTTATTAACAATATTCAGATGAGCCAAACTGCCATATAGGCGGAATTCATCTGTCCAACATTTTTTTTCTCATTTTTGGCCAAAGTGGTTCAGCTGAAACATTTTTTTTACAGTGCACACGTCTCATCATCATAAACTCTCCTGAAAACCATCTGTCTAAAATTTATACCATGTGTAGCCACACTCAAAATCTCTTGGTCTGCTTTTGTGTGTCAAACCGAATACATTTTACTTATCTAGTGCTGAGGAATTTATTTATAATTTATTTATTTATAAAATATTTTACCAGGAAGGATACATTGAGATTTCTCGTTTTCAAGTATGTCCTGGGTCCGCAAAAAATAATATAAATATATAATATTAATTTCTATATTGTGTATCCAGCAAAGATGTTTCACCATCTAAGGGAGGTCGTCAAAATGGAGACTTAATTATTATTACAGTATATTTGAGAACAAAGCAAGAATTTTTTTTTAATGAAGTTTCACTTTGAAGTGGAGATTATCATTACCAATAGAAACGAAGGAAGCTGAATGACATTACTTTGAGTTCTTGAGAAGCACAATAGAAAGATGCACTGTTTGATATGGCGTCCATGTATACTGAAAAGTTTTTAATGGGAACATTGTGTAAGTGAGCATCCCTGTAGATCAAGTTATTGTATAAGGAACTTTCATATTATAAGAAAATCAGCACGTTATTAGAGTGAATCTTTCTAAAAAAAGAAAAATGCCAAAACAAAAGGTCATATTCTGGAGATGGAGAGATGAGGTTTCTGCGTAGAGGCCCTTGGCTTTTTAATGTAAGAGAATCAAATATATAATAACATTAATAATAATGATATGATATTAATAATATAAAAGTTAATGATAATTGAGGAATTCACTCCCAACATAAAAACTGTAATGATTTTTAAGAGAGTGAAATTCTTAAAAATCATTATGGTCCTCCTCAGTCATGCTTTTTGAGAACTAATTTAAAAAAAGTCATTACTGCAAAAATTAAAAGTAAAAAATAATTTTTATATAATATGTTATTATAACAAGTACATCAAAAACATGTTAAAAAGTCAAATAAAATATGAGTTGGAAAGATAAAGGCTAATAATCTATATTGACTTCGAAAGTCTTCAATCGTCATTTATGAGTATTTGAAAAGGTTAAACTCAACGGACATTGTATTTTATTTTTTAAACTAACTGACTACAAGCTTTATACCAATGAAGGGGCAAATTATAAATTCTGCATATATTAGAGCAGGGATAGGCAACCTTCGGCACTCCACATGCTGTGGACTACATCCCCCATAATGCTCTTACACTCATAATGCTGGCAAAGAATCATGGGAGGTGTAGTCCAAAACATCTGGAGTGCCGAAGGTTGCCTATGCCTGTATTAGAGAATAGAGACTGCAGTTGTAATTCAGGTATTAAAGAGTCAGAATATGATTCAAACTGTACCCAATTTTTTTTTTATTTTTTTTTTATAAATTCTCCAGCCTCCTGTGTTTCTGTTTATTGGTCTAAGATGAGATTACAGTTTGTGAAAATATTGTTACTATTCCAGAGTTCAATAGGAGAACTCTTCACTCTGAAAATGTCACTTACGTTGCTCTCCAAATGTCCGCATCCCAAAAGTCCTCCGACATACAGGACCTACTACTAGGTTCTTGTGCTGATACGGTTAAAGCTTTGTTTACTAAAAAGTCAAACCATTCAGTGATTTTCAGACACACTGTAGTATTTGCAAAGAGCTATCATCTGTGAAATGGAAGTGCTAGCTGTAAGCAAAGACCGTATTTTGCGCCTAGAAGAAACTGCCTTTAAAAGGTCAACCGTCTAGCAATGGGATAAAATTTGAAACAACTTGGGATGCTCTACGACACAAGTTCCGGGTAAAATTGAAAAACAGAACAGAGAAATGGGTTGACGCAATGCCCGTTTTCTAACGATCATTAAAATGCAATTAGCTAAAGGGGACATCACAGTGAAATAGACTCGCTACAAGATAATGATGACATTGTCTGCTGACTGGTACAAGGGAAAGCTGTGAGGCAACCTTTTCCAAGTAGGGCACTTTCTAGAAGATAAATGAACACTTTGGAGATTGAAGCATGAACGAATTTACCTAGTCATATGAAGTCCCATATATACATCACAGCAGCAACAGTTTCTCTCTTCTCAACCTAGAGGCCTGATCGAGTTATACCAAACAGCAATTTTGTATATGCCATATTGAATATAAGCTACACTGAGAACAACCAAATATCTAAATATGCTGAGATACTACTTCTAGTGGGCACTTCTGGTACCATAACCACTACAGCGGCTTGTAGTGGTTTTCGTGTTTGGTGTGCTTCTTTAATTGCATAGCTCATATTTATTTACATAGAAACATAGAAACATAGAATGTGACGGCAGATAAGAACCATTCGGCCCATCTAGTCTGCCCAATTTTCTAAATACTTTCATTAGTCCCTGACCTTATCGCATAGTTAGGATAGCCTAATGCCTATCCCACGCATAGAAACGACATGTTTCGGGATCGGATAAAAAAAATTTTGTTTGGAAATTTAAAACCTGCTATTATATTTAGTTAAACTATTATTTTCTTTGTCCATCCACTTCCTTAAAACGAAGCTACGGATACATTCGCACGTGGTCCCCTAAGACATGTATGAATAGTGGGTTCTCTTGTACATTTGTAGCAGCTAAAAAATAGAAACCCCTGTTTCATTTTCATTAAAATATCATTATCTGGAGCAAGCAACCCTCAGGGACTCAGTGAGCGATTCTTTCCTTGCAGAATGCATTTCTAAACCTTGCAAATCCATTTTTCATTGGACTTTTACATCCATATTAGGAGCATTCATCACGCCTGACTTGGTGTTCTTCATCTATTTTTTATGATGTTATTTAATCATACATAGGAAAGGGTGCTGGAGAGCTGCAGGTATCTGCTAACATTGTCATTCTGGGTGCTGTTACGCTAGAGCACTCTTTGGTTCTTTCAGATAAATGCAGAATAAAGCAGAATATGCTTATATACAGAAACACATGCAAAAAGGTACAACAGACACATTTTATTTGCTTTACATACTTCACCATGTCTAACAATGAATACGTGAAAAGGGGTAGTATCTGTTTAAAAGGGCTATAAGCAGCAAAACCCATATAGTTTTGCAGGGGTTGTGGGATCAAGTGTTTTGGGATCTGTCCCCAATTTTGGTTGACCTATTTTCAAGGGGTTTGAAAAAAAAATAAGGATCCCCCAACAAAGTTAGGCGCATCTGCTGCAGCATGTATAATGCAGAAGTGATTTTGCATTACTCTCTGCAAGTTTTGATGGTACTAATTCCCTCAAAGATATTGGCCTACTGTTGTCATGAGTAGTTGTGGTGCCTCCAGCGTCTCTTTAAATATTAAGGGGATAAATAATTCAAGATCTTGACCAGACCTAATGTCTTATAAGCTGTTCTAGTCTTGACCCTCTATATAGCTTTTAGCTGGGCAGAGCTGTGTCATTCCAGTAGGGGAGAGGAACCCACATCTACCATAACTGTGAGGTTACCTCAAGCAAATAACTTAAAGAGTGTCTGACATTAAGCCAGGAGGTTACATAAACAGTTTAGTTTAATGAGAGCACTTGGAAAAATTAGTATAAGATAAATGGCTCTCTGATTTCAATCGGAAATACTTATTTTTACGCATCATTACCCCGTCTTAGAAAGCTGTACAATACATTACCGTTTTCTAAAAATAAATGTATTTCAACACTGACGTTAAAAATATTCAAAAGAGCGCACATTAAATGTATCTAATCACTAAATCAAACTGGGGTGTTGCTAGCAGTGAGCCTTTTACTGAATGTGTATGTCCTATAGATAAATGGGATTGCTTTTATTGAGACCTATCATATTCCAGAGTTCCATAGAATGAACAAATGCAAGGTAAAAAGAGTATTTAAAATGACCCATCATTCTACACAGCAATATAAAGTGAAGAGAGACGGGTTCTGTTATTATCTACTTTCAATGTCAATAAACCCTAAAGGCTCGTTTGAAAGATGGCTATTTAAAAATTAATAGAAGGGGTGTTAGGGCAATCATAAAGGATGTCAACCATCAAGTGTATAAAAGAGAATTAAAATGCATTTTAAAGAGAGTCTGCTTTTCATTTTTACTAATGTTCATCTAATCACCCCATAGTAGCCCCTAAAGGGTCTATAAACCTAATGATTTTTTTTCCCCCAAATACCACTGGGGCCAATTCATCTCTCCAAAACCAGTGAACTCAGAGACATTGATTTTGTATGTTGGTTTAAAACTAATATATACATGTATGTAATGAATGCAAGCTCCACTGGGGAAGTGTTAACAGAGTATATCTGAAGAATATGCCAATTAGCAAGGAATTTCATTATTATGCAGCAAATTTCAAATATGCATTAATAAATAAAGATCTGGTAGTTGTAGCAAATTTGGACACACTTAAAAATCATTACAGGCATCCACACGTGGCATATAGGTGGTGTGACTAAGGTTATATTTATGAGTGTGTTTAAGTTTTGCCCGCCCACTTACGCTCACTCCCATCAAACCGGCAGTGTTTTCCTTTTTGTTCTAAACATACTATTGTACATGATGGGATGTTTGTGGGAGTTGTAGTTCAGTCTTAATCTTTCTGCAATAAACCGCTGGAAACTGAACTACAACTCCCAGAAACCAATGCTGTGTCGAAGACAATTTACAGGTAAGTAAGGCTCAAGTTAAAATGGCCATTCACTAAAATGGCCGCTATTTAACTTCCCCTTTACCCCCCTCCATTACCATAGGTCAGCCCCCTGACCTAAACTTCACCTGCCTACTCCTGGCTCTGTCAAGGCCTTCTCCAACCTGCGTTGCTCCGTGGTTTCATGACAATGATGAAATATGCTCAGCAGTGAAGTAAAGAAAGTGAGCATTTGGATTGGCTGAGTCACTTCCTGGTTTGGTAAGAGCTCACTGCAGAAGTTGCACAGCATATGGATTTTGCAGAAAATGCAGGGACTTCAGCTGTGATTATCTTTAAATTTTTTATTATGTTTAAGTTATTATTTTTGCATTTTTTAAAGCATTTAAACCATTGAAAGAGAAAAGGTTAACTCCAGCTAAGAGCTGCTTTTTAAAAATGTTAAATAAAAACAACTTGTAATATATATTTTTTCCTCTAATTACCTCATCATCAAACTACTGATTGAAGTAAACCCCTAATATTTAAAGGGTACTCTATGTCCAAAAAGGTATATATTTTTTAATTAATTGGCATAAAAAATATACATTTACTGAAATGTGCACAAATATTTTCTAAGTCCTAAAAACTTGCTTTCAGTATATTCAGAACTGTCTTCTGCAGCTAATGAAGATCCGTCCCCTTTTTGGCTAGCACTTACCTCCTTAATAGATAAATGTTTAGGACAAAACTCCATAAAAACAGATGGCTTTATTTAGCTTAAGAAACATAGAAACATAGACTGTGACGGCAGATAAGAACTATTCGGCCCATCTAGTCTGCCCAATATTCTAAATACTTTCATTAGCTCCTGGCAGTATCTTATAGTTAGGATAGCCTTATGCCTATCCCATGCATGCTTAAATTCCTTCACTGTGTTAACTTCTACCACTTCAGCTGGAAGGCTATTCCATGCATCCACTACCCTCTCTGTAAAATAATGGATTTGTTATGAAAAAAATACTTTATGACACTGTTAGTTAAAGTTTTATTTTTAAATGTGAATTGTATGTGTCTATTAAAATGGCCGCTTGATATTACATTTTCATCAGGCTCAAACTGACGAAAGTTTTATATTTGACATAAGTTGTTTAACATGTGGTTGCCTCACAATGCCATTACATTGGGGCATGTTTTAACTCCCAGCTTCAGGCAAAATAGCAGGTTAAAGCAGCAGTGGTCACTTATCACATGGCTGCCTAAATTGATCTATGCCGCCACTGTAGCGCTGAGCTGTTGTTAGCCAAAGGAAGAAACTGTGCAGCACAAGGAGGCATCCCGAACAAAGGCTACAGGGACGAGGTCTTTGCACCATAACCCATTTAGTGAGATCAAATGGTTATGGTTCTTAAAGTCACCATTTACATATCTTCTAGTGAAATTTTATGATAGAAAAACACTATTTACAATTTCACTATTATTTTCATCTTATTATTCATAATAATATTATTAAAAAAATCAGAGAACGATATTAGTATGCTGCAGGCTCAGTAAACCAAATACTCCAGGGTCAGTTTAAAGTTTTAATGTTTTACAAAATGCATATCTTTCATTTGGTATTTTAATACAAGATACATATAATAGGATGTTCCTATGAGAGAAGCACTTTGCCTTTAGTGTGCTTTGTATGTAATTTTCTTATGTAGGCAGACATTATTATAATGTATGCGAACACACATTTGCCACTTTGAAGAGATGCAAGAAGCCCTAATTCATTTTACTGCTTCTGAAAAATAAACACTAAATTATCAAACTTTTTAGAGAGCTGCATTCCTTGGCAGGAATTGAACATTAATTCATAATGAGTGAAAAAAAAAAAAATAGGTTAAAATAGCCAAACTAAAAAAAAAACACATTGCTGAATCTTTTTCATATTTAGTTATTTGGGCCTAAAAATTTTAATTAGCTTTAAAAAAATTTAGAATTCCTGACAGTTCAAACTTTAATGAATGAGTGTAAAAGTGGTATTCGCTAACATGAAAATTCCAAGGGAATCCAAAGTGAATTTCAACTTTATGGTCAACGTAGCCGAATTAGAACAATTCTCCAAATCGCCTAGGCTTCCATTTCTGTTACTTTGGCCTTCAATTTGAAATTCACTTTCAATTCAGGCTTTAGTAAATAACCCTGATAATAAAAAATGGAACTGATAAAAAAAAAATCTTAAAATGAAGACACAACAAAGCAAGAACATTTTGCCTGCTTATTTTTAGACTTTTAAATTGGGCTTTTAGTTCTAAATTAGTTGGCCCCACACCAATGAAACGTGTTGAGGGTTTTCATCATTTGCTGTGTCTGTGTACTTTGCCCATCTGACTAAGTGGGAGAGCTTGTGGCTAAAGTTCTATTTAATAATACCCTTTACCACCAGTGTCCCGCAGAGGACATATATCGTGCTATTTATTGTTATTGTTTTTTTAGTAGATTGGGGAAAAAAAACATAGGGAATTGGCTTTGATTATTGTGTCACTGTATACTGTGATTATATTGTTGGACCCTGATGAAGTCCAGACGGATTGGACGAAACCCGTATGACCCTTTTTATTCTTGATTTTTTTTATTCTAAGTTGTACTGATCATTTTCTTTTTAACAGCTGTATCCCAATATGGTTCTATAAGAGTTTGCCATCTGGGAGGTACCTGTGGGAAGCTGCACAATAATATTAAGTTAAGTTATTATACTTTCTTTTTCCCCCTTACTTGGGTTGTTTAGGTAAAGGTTGTTATATTGTAAAGCGCTCCTTGCACAGTCCTAGTGCCCTCTGCCCAGTGCGAGCCCTTCTCATGATGGGCTTGTGCTGTGCTGCCCAGAGACAGTTCCCTGGTGTCCAAAGATTTGGGACATCACCCAAAATAGTGATTGTCCCACCAATAGTGGGACAATTGGGAGGCATGGTTTTGTGTACTTTGTTACTTTTTAGAGATGTATACCAGTTCCTTTTCATACTATCAGGGTAGAGCCAGGTTTGCTTTCAGCTTGGTTAGTCTGGCCTTGTATGTGACAAATAACCGCGTGTTTATTTGTCCAAAGGTTTTGAGGAGTTCCTTAAGAATACTGGTGTTGTTTAAGGGTTTTCCTTGCTTTCATCACAAATGTCTTACGGTGAATGAAACGTTTTGACATTTTTCACTTTAGTGAATAACTGTGCAGCTGCTGAATAAACAGAAGAGTGACAATTTGTGTCCACTGGGTGTGAGCGGGCACCCACAAGCAGGGTACCCAGTTCACACCCATAGAATCACATACACAAAACCCCAGGGCAGGACATGAGAGGGTATGCTCAGAACCTCAAAACTCAGCTTTCAGGCTCCCAAGGAAGAGGATGCACTGTCCCTCCATTTCCTAGCAGACACCTCCATCTCTGGTGTATGAAATAGCAAGGGGACTAGTCTGGTACCTCCATGTCAGGCTGATGCCTGGCATTCCAGAAAGCTGGTAGCTCCACCAGAGTCATCTGGGCTTGAGTGAGAATCCGAGTTAGTAGTGTAGAGCTTTGCGCTGCTGCATGTTATACCAAGATAGGTCCTGGAATCTCCTCTGCCTCATATCGGTTCTACAGCATACTGAGCGCCTTGCTCATAATGTCATCTCTTTCCATAAAACACAGCAAGCAGCATACCACATCCCTGGGGGGAAAAGTAAGAGGTGGATTTATACGCAATGTCTGATGGGCCCATTCATACTCTCTGAGTTTCCAAAGGACACCCAAACATGGTAATTGAAGAGCTTGGTTAGCATTAATATCAGGGTTTCAGGTGAGGTTTTATCAGAGAAACCCCAGATTCTAATGTTCTTTTGTCTCTCCTGGCTCTCTAGCTCAACTAAGTGGTGATGAAGCATTGCCAGCTGGGTATCATGGTCCTCCAGTGCTGAGTCGGTCTTAGATAACCAAGCCTGCACCTTGCCTTGGTGCTTGTAAAATGTGGATGTGATAATGTTAATGTAGAATCTTCTTAATTTCTTCTTGTCTTCAGTTGATTGATATATATACACGTCTTTTGTATATATATTCTTGGGCCAAATGCTCGCCACAATAATATATGTCTATATTATTGAAAAGTAGTAATACGCAATCTGACTTACGGTTTCTTCAGGTTTATTCTTAGTTACGGATACATAATAAAACATAATAAAGGATGTTACAGGATTATGGACATTCAACAGCAGATGGTAATTGCTGGACTTCTGATGGGAGAGTTACATCGTTGTACAGAGCCAAGCCAAGACAGAGCACGACCTCGTGTCCCTCTGTTACTATATAGATGTGCTAATACTAACGTCAGCATTTAACTCTAGCCATATAAGGAAAAGACCCCCGAATTCACATTCCAGAGCTCTCGGACAAAGAAAGCCTTGTGACTTATTGATACCATCTGTTACTTATGTCAATCCACACATCCATATATATAATCAATAGAAACATAGAATATGCAATATTCTACAGTGCTTCTCTGGCAAAGCCACACGCTCTTAATCTGCTGTGTGTCCTGACAAAGGCTTTTGATCTCCACCATGAAGCCAGATCATTACTCACCATGTGCATAGGATTTCTGGGCATGCACTGGGCTCACAGCAGGCTCAATGACTTGAAGTGCAGAGCATTTGGATGAAGGGAGGGTACTAAAGCTAGGAAATCGAGGTATCCACTCAGTTGGGATTAGACCACCCGACACTCTGAGTCTCTGCAAAAATGTTCTGTCAGTCCAAAGCTCACTTGGGCTGCAGTAGGGGCTGCGTTTTTTGCTTCAACATGAGGCAGCAAAAGCTTACGCCTTCATCTTGGACCACGGCTCGCAATGCCCCCGATCCTGCAAAGTAAATTTCCAGAAAGTAAAAAACCACAACTATGATGCCTTTTCTAGCACAAATATGAGTAAAATAAACATGCACACATAATATTACAGAATTTTCTATTAGGACAATTTCCTATTAATTATCCTTTAGACTGAGCTTTGACATCGGTAAGCAGTGATTATTCTTGATAACCTGCAAGAAACATATATTTCTGAAAATATCTAACAAGGTAAATGCTTTTAACCATTCTTATTTCGTTTCTTTTTTGAAGGAAACATAATAATTTAGATAATTTCAAGAACTCAACCTTTTGTTTGCTTCCTTTGTTGAAAAAAAGCTCTTAAAACTGTTATTTGTGGTAATAATCTGCTGTGGGTTTAGGAAAGGCTAACATATCATGGCTAGTGGAGAGAAATGGCAAAAATTACACTGACAAGACCACTGAATGCGTATTGATTCCACAGCAATACTTTCTTATTAACCGTGTATCGCCTGTTTTTTTAAGCTCTCAGACGTGTCATGGCAACTACTTGATAACCTCTCATTTAATCCAGCCTAAATCGTGGGTGTCCATCGAAGATAAAAGGTATGTCCATTCCTTTAGAAGTCATTAGACAGTGACAAAAAAGGCGAAAAACATAATTTTCAAAAAAGAGAGACAGACAGACAGATACACATATTTGTTTGCTATAGATAGTTGATAGTTAATTTTAAGTAGCCGTGTAAAAATTTTAATTGTATTTATTTTGTGTGTATGCTATTCCTTAATCTATAATTTGTATATACTGCATTAGGGCTGTCTTTAATATCGATTGGACCCTGGGAAAGCATTTGCTTGAATCCCCTGGACACTGCCCCCCACTCCCTGGCATACAATCACACTGACACATTGATACACACACTGACATGAACACACACACACAGATACACACACTGGCACATCCACACACAGATACAAACACTGACACACAGATATATGCACACTGACATACAGATGCACTCACAGGCATATACACCCACCGATATGCACACTGGCATACACACAATGGCATGAACACACACACAGATACAAACACTGACACAAAGATATACGCTCACTGACATACAGATGCACTCACAGGCCTATACACCCACAGATATGCACACTGGCATACACACAATGGCATGAACATACACACAGATACAAACACTGACACACAGATATACGCACACTGACATACAGATGCACTCACAGGCATATACACCCACAGATATGCACACTGGCATACACACAATGGCATGAACACACACACAGATACAAACACTGACACAAAGATATACACACACTGACATACAGATGCACTCACAGGCATATACACCCACAGATATGCACACTGGCATACACACAATGGCATGAACACACACACAGATACAAACACTGACACAAAGATATACGCACACTGACATACAGATGCACTCACAGGCCTATACACCCACAGATATGCACACTGGCATACACACAATGGCATGAACACACACACAGATATACACACTGGCACATCCACACACACAGGTAAACACACAAGTTGACCTACAAAGACACACATACATAGATACATAGACTTTTCATGTCAATCCCCATTTTGTATTGAATTGTATCCAGTTTCTATTGGATAATTTATTGACATGACTTCCAGTGGCCCAAACTGTCTGCTTTCTAGTCTCACTATAATTTCATGCTTCCTGTCTCTACCCCAATGTCCCCACACATCTATGTATATGTGCAACAGACATATATTACAGCGACAAAGTAATCCAGTAGCACAGAGGAACTCATAGGGATTCCACTGATGCTACATGCATAGTACTCATGTGCACCGCAAAAATAATTGTGTTTAGCTGAATCGATAGGTCCGAAATTATTTCAGGTGCTACAAGATTCACCCATATGACGTTTTGGTTTTGATGAATTTCATCCATGCAAGCATTTCATGAAAAAATTATTTGGACGAACCAAAAAGTGTGAAAAAAGGTGGGGTTTTTTTTACTACTCCACCTTTGATTGGTCATCTCTTTTTTTTGGGCTCCACGAACATAACTCCAAATCACGAACAAACAAAACTATTTGTCTATTGTCTGGTTCATTTGTTTCAAGATTCACTCATATGGTCATTCGTAGTTATGCCTATCGTCCAAAATTCAAACAAATCGCAATTTATTTAAACTGAGTGCACAAGTCTAATGCACAGATATCTCTTTCAGGTTCCTTAAGGCTTTGCTTAAAGGTATAATATAACACTCTCCCTGGGGGCTCATTCTGTGCTAATGATGGCAATTAATTATGTGTAATATGTATGCTTTAGCGATATTAAAGAAAAACCTGTACCATTTCATATATGTTTCTGCTTCTTGGTTGGCAGATTGGAAAAGATTGCTTACTCATGTTTGCTTACATCAAATGAATAATACACTTATTAAATCATATTTTTCTCATACTTTGTATGAAAATCTCAAGAGGTTGAGTATGAAATGTTAGTCACCTCGTTAATGAATGTAAGCTCATTAAAACACATGTTGAAAGGCAATGAATATGCTGTTCTGCTGTTTACGATACAGTACAGTAACCCACCTTTCCAGTTACTAACTCATTAATGTAGCTTTGTTTAAAAAATGATCAGAGCAGCAAGAAGCCATTACTGGAAATATTTCTTTTGGTTAGGGGAAAATCGTAATTTTCAGGACAATTCTTTAATTTTGTTCCAATTAAAAAAAAAAAAAGATTCATGCAAACAAACTGAACTGGACCACCTGAAGCAATGTTAAAAAAGTCCTCTGACCCAAGGATCAAAACAGCTTTATAAAATAGCTGCTATAATATTTCAAGCTCAATAACAGGAGAATACCATCACTTTCAATGAGACATTCCTGATGTTGGGGTCCTATCTCTTCATCCCAGTTTAGCTTCCTGATGTCCCCCATCCAGAGACACCAAGGAACTATCTACCAGCAACACAGTTCGAGTGCATCATTAGACACTCTTGTATTGTGCAATGTTCTCTGTATAACCCTGTTAATTAGAAACATAGAAACATAGAATGTGACGGCAGATAAGAACCATTCAGCCCATCTAGTCTGCCCAATATTTCGAAATACTTTTAATTAGTCCCTGGCCTTATCTTAAGTCTAGGATAGCCATATGCCTATCCCACGCATGCTTAAACTTCCTCACTGTGTTAACCTCTACCACTTCAGCTGGAAGGCTATTCCATGCACAAACTACCCTCTCAGTAAAGTAATGCTTCCTGATATTATTTTTAAACCTGTGCTAATCTAATTTAAGACTATGTCCTCTTGTTGTGGTAGTTTTTCTTCTTTTAAATATAGTCTCCTCCTTTATCAACTGTGTTGATTCTCTTTATGTATTTAAATGTTTCTATCATATCCCCCATGTCTCGTCTTTCCTCCAAGCTATACATGTTAAGATCCTTTAACGTTTCCTGGTAAGTTGTATCCTGCAATCCGTGAACCAGCTTAGTAGCCCTTCTCTGAACTCTTTCTAGAGTATCAATATCCTTCTGAAGATATGGTCTGCCATACTGCGTACAATACTTCAAGTGAGGTCTCACCAGTGTTCTGTACAATGGTATGAGCAATTGTCCAACATGCCTCATTATTGGGCAGTGAGCATCTTCAGCTATTTCACAGACAGCCTCGCCAATTATGGACATTAACTTGCTTCATTGGCGATGCCAGTTGAAATCCTGCCCACCCGTCCTGATTACATATCTCCCAATGTTGGGAGGTATCAGATAGTTTTATTTCATTGGCTTGGCTGCAAAATTCGATGTGTGATAGCTCGTCTCTGAGTGGGGAATTGGTATGTAGTGCTGCCCTCTACCCATCCTGAATATCCAGCCAATTTAGAGTCTCATCCTATCTGGAAAGTCCACCTACTTTTATACACAGGAACTTAATATTTTTCCTGAAAATTTCAACTTGAACCAGAATACCATTTCTTGTTGCCACAGTGTTGGGGGAACTTGGAAACATGAAGGCAAAAGTAAAAAATATTTTAGAATACTTTGAATAGAAATCTATGGACATGCCTTTCCTGGCACTTATGACATTTTTTTAATATGTTTATCCTATACTTGAAATACTTCTCAAGTCATAATAAATCACATATAGCGTGTGCATGTATAAACATAACTACATATGCTGCAGGAATCCAAAATAACACGTAACTTAAACATGGACCACTGTGGGATATCATCTGACTCTCTTATTGGATGTATCAATGAATGTAACATTATTATTTGGGAACTTTGTGAATGCTTTAGAAAATGCTAAGGTTTAAAAAATAATGGATTAGAAAATGATAATGTTAATAGATAAAATTAATAAAGAAATAAAGAAAAAAACATAAATATGTAACTTTTTTCGACAGAACTAATAATTGATAATGTGTTTTAAAATGATCTCAGTGGGCAGAGATTTATATTTATATATATACAATTTTAAAATGAGAGCTAGTCCACCATATACTCCTAATCACTAATCAATAAATAGATAAATGGGTCAGATGGAATCTATTGAAACAGCTAGGAACTAAGTAGTCTTATCATTGGAGGGGCTTTTACTGCCACCATACATTTTAAGGGCTGTGGACTTCCATTTTAAGACTAATCATATGTTTATGCCAGCCTTGAGTTATTTTTAATAACGTAGCTTTAATCTTTAATAAGCTGCTGTAGATAGTGAATGTATTGTAAATGTAGACAACTATCCAAGCTGCCTAATGCTACCCAGTAAACGTGACTAACGAAAGAAGGATTTACATCTGATAAAAACTGTGTATTTTCTGCTGTTTATTAGTTTCACTAGCTTATTCTAATTTACATGTTTCTTTCTCCTGTCTGTGTTTGATGAGTGGATGGCCCTTTTCACCATTGTGAGAGAAAATGCGGTCTGGTAGTTGATGGCATATACATTAGGCCTGAGTTACTGAACAGCAGCCTGAGGTTTGAGAGTTAAATGTCCCAGGGAGAGATGTTAGGTTTGCAAGATGCATCACTGGTACTCTGCAAACCACGGTATGGGTCTCTGGGGTGGAGCACTTGGAGAGCAGGGTGGGCCAGTGCTCCAATAGCACCAGCTGCTAAGTAAGTCGGACCAGAATTTTTATTATGCTTAGTAGTTTCACTTATGTCTAATTGCACCTCACCTGTATCTGAGCAATTAGCTGGCAGGCTTTTAAAAAGAAGGGATAAGCATGCTGCAGAGTGAGGAGGAAAAGCCAGAGGAATGGTGTCTTGCAGTTATACTTTTTTTTTTATTATTCTTTATTTTTGTAGTTAATTTCAAGGATGACATACATGCTTGAGGTACCCCAACGGCAATCCTCAAGCAGATTTGTAGCACACATAACAACAGGGTAGTCCAGTATACATGCACAATTTTATATTTAAGTCGATAGTGTTAAAAGTGAGTAATAAAGGCTAGGTAATGATGTCTCAGTAGTTAGACTGCGTTTAAAACGGCAGGTCAGACAGGTAATCTGGGCCTGCAGGGTGAATTAGGTAAAACAGTAGGAGCTGCTGGCAAACAACGCTGATATGGTAGAGCAGATTGGATATGACTGCCTATCCATCACAACAGGCAGCTCAGATGCGGTGAAAGCATATTGTAATGCTAAGTGAGGGCGCTGCGTCCCCGAGTATTATTATGTTGACAATATTGATGGTAACGCCACCAAGTGGAGCAGTGATGGGAGAGACTAGGATGTAAGGTATGCTTAGTGAGTGATACTAGGCTATGCAAATCCTAGGCAGCTTGCTAGGGATATGTAATTGGTTTGAGTAAGACATGCTACATAATAAGATGATCGTCACTTGTGTGCTGCTGGGTCTGTTACAGCCTGGCTTAGAGTCCCTGTCAGACGTTGCTTAACAGCCAGCTCCCATAGTTGGAGAGTCAGCCGATACCTTGACTGGGCACCCTGCTTCCACATGTGTACTGTCCAGGTATTAATGTCCCGTATATGGTCAGAGACTCGTGGTTCGGTGGTTGCTCGACCCTCTGGCCCCAGGCCATCCCAGGAGCCCATGTTGGTATCCTGCTGCTCCAGTCACATTTGCGGCTGCGGGCAGGGACTCAGATGCCGTTGTGTTTCTCTCTGAGAGGGTGTTTGTACTGCCGCTTGTGTGTGTTGATCCCTATGTTTTGTCCTCTGTGGGTCCTCTGTTTTGGTAAATGGTAGCGGGCTCTGTACCTCTTGGGACTCGGCCGGATGTTGGCTGGGTCGGTGTTTCGTTTCTCCCGCCTCGCTGAGCTAGGAGCCATGTGCTGCATCCAACGTTTGTCTGCTGGGAGTGAAGGAGGGTCTGGAGGCTTGTTTGGGCATTTGCTTTTTCTCCTTTGCTCCCTCATTGCCTGTGCCTCCCTATCTCGCAGCTTTCGCCAGAAGCCGCTGAGCAGCGCATCGAGCCGCTCTTCCAGTGTCGTTGGTGGGCCTCGTGCTGCAGTGTCGGAGTCCTCTGCCACCATCTTAGTAAGGCTGGAGGTAGGCCACAGGGGTGGGTGAGTTACCAGGGACCTAAGTGTGCCTCGGAGAAGTGCCTGCTTGCTTGAGCCGGGATAACGGGGGTCCCGATGGAGTCAGTGCTGTCTTGCATAGCTGCTCACTGGGAGATCGGCCGCTTCTCCCGCGTTTGCAACTGCTGGTAGGCCGCTTTTTGTATCTGGACTTAGGATGTTTCTCCGAGCGTGGAAAACCACCCAGGTGAGTCTCAGGATATCACAGATGCACTGCTGTCCCAGGATAATGGTTTTAGTGCATTTTGTCTTGGTTATGCCGCTTTTTGCAGATTTCCTACTCGGATCTCTCTTCATGTGCAACCAGCTTGGTCGATGGTTAGGCCCCGCCCCCGCAGCTATACTTTTTGTAAATTGGCAAGTGGGAAAGCCACCCAATTCCACATGGGGATTTGCTGTGTATAGTAAGTGCTCAAACAAGAGCAAGGAATTTTGTTTTGTTAATTTTTCATTTTGAAACACCTGTGTAAATATATTTCACCGAATAAATCTGAAAAACTGAGCTGGACGTGTCCTGGACTTTCATTACCTTAGAAGGCTGTGGTTACAAGATCTGTGACAAAATCCTACCTGGAAAAGAGGTGGTGTGTTACACCATCTACATCTTTAAGGGATCAAATGTGTATTTCTAATGTTAGTGCTTACTCCTGCCTATTTAGTTTAATCATCTCCTGTAAGAGAATTCCCAGGCATCATTGATCATCTCAGCCAATCCAGTGCTTCTCCCAAAGCCAATTCTGGGGGGGGGGGTGTGGACTGCCCAGCTGCTCTGTAAATAGGTGGGGTGTTAGGTGCTAGGCCCTACCCCCTCTGGGTAGAACTCTCCTTCTGTTATGCCCCACCCCCTTGAGTAACGTGGGTCAGCAGAGGGGTGGGGTCAACCTGAGGGCACGGAGCCTAGCACCAATCACCCAACCTATCTACAGAGCACCTAGGTGGTCCACACCGGGCAAATGCCCGGTGGGCCGCGGTGGCCATGGGCCGAGGCCGGCAGGGGAGGTCCCAGGATCTCCCCTGCCGGTCTATGCAAGGCCGGCGCTATCCGAGCACCGGCCCCGCTGTGTTCGATGAAGGGCCGGTGGGGAGATCAAAGATCTCCCTCACCGGCCCATTTAAACAGACCTGCGGCTGGGGGGGGGAGAGGACCCGGCGGAGCTCTATCTTGTAGCTCCGCCCGGTTCCTCTCGCGAGATCCGGTGCGTTGCCATGGCAGGCTAGAGTTCACTCACCACTGGACCACCAGGGATGGTGTGAGTGTGCCAGCCCCTCCTCCCAGCTACCACGTGCCTGTCCCCCCCTCCCAGGCTAAAGGTAAGAGGGAGTGGGGGATTTAATGCCTACTTAGTTGTTTTTTTTTATTTCTTTATTTACCCTCCCTTAGTTTTTTATTTGTTTATTTACCCCCCCAACACACATTTATACACAGCACTCTCACACTCATCACACTCTGCACTCTCACACACATCATACACAGCACTCTCACACTCAGCACTCTCACACACATCATACACAGCACTCTCACACATCACACTCAGCACTCTCACACACATCATACACAGCACTCTCACACACATCATACACAGCACTCTCACACTCAGCACTCTCACACTCATCACACTCAGCACTCTCACACACATCATTCACAGCACTCTCACACACATCACACTCTGCACTCTCACACACATCATACACAGCACTCTCACACTCATCATACACAGCACTCTCACACTCAGCACTCTCACACATCATACACACACTCTCATCACACACAGCACTCTCACACACATCACACTCTGCACTCACACACAGCACTCTCACACATCATCTGCACTCTCACACACATCACACATCATACACAGCACTCTCACACACATCACACTCTGCACTCTCACACACATCATACACAACACTCATCATACACAGCACTCTCATACACAGCACTCTCACACTCATCACATCTCAGCACTCTCACACACATCATACACAGCACTCTCACACACATCACACTCAGCACTCTCACACACATCATACACAGCACTCTCACACTCTCACACATCACACTCAGCACTCTCACACATCACACTCTGCATTCTCACACACATCATACACAGCACTCTCACACTCAGCACTCTCACACATCACACTCTGCATTCTCACACACATCATACACAGCACTCTCACACTCAGCACTCTCACACACATCACACTCTGCACTCTCACACACATCACACTCTGCACTCTCACACACATCATACACAGCACTTTCACACACATCACACTCTGCACTCTCACACACATCACACTCTGCACTCTCACACATAACGCACACCTCACACACACAAACACAGCACTCTCACACACAACACACACAGCACTCTCACACACATACACAGCACTATCACACACAACACTCTCACACACAGCACTCAGCACTCTCACACATCACTCTCAAACACATAACACTCAGCACTCACACTCAGCACTCACAACACTCTCACACACATCATACACAGCACCCTCACACACAGCACCCTCACACAAATCAATCACATACAGCACCCACACATACAGCACCCTCACACAGCACCCACACCTCACACACAAGAGCCATCACACACACATACTGCACCCCTCACATACACACACAACCCCCCAATACACTGCATCACACACATACACAATACTTCCAAACATATTTATATAATATATATACACATATAAATATACACACAGCACCCCTCACACACACACACACACACAGCACCCCTAAACACATTTCATTCCAGACACACACTAGATCTTCTACCCAACTCTGGATCATCTACACACATACACACACTAGATCCCTATATACACTCTGAATCCATTATATACGCACGCTCACTAGATCTCCTATACATATTCTGGGTCCTTCAAACACACACACACTCTGGATCCCCTATACGCACACTAGATTCCTTGTAAGCAAACACATACTACATTCCCTGAACACACACTCTCTACAAACACTACATCACCTACACACACACACACACACACACACACTATAGCCTGTATACACACACTTGCTACATCCCCTAAACACACATTCTCTAAAGCCCCTAGCCACATATGCATTACATTACACTACAAACACAACACGACTAAAACCGACCTTATTACACAATACCACACCACGACCAGCTCACTCTGCACACACGCAATACCCCTGGAAGAGCATTGAACCAACATGCTCACTTTGAGAGGGGGCGTGTTTGTCATGAGTGATGACAAAACACCCTCTCTGCCCCGCCCCCTTCTTAGTGGGCCGCTGTGATAAAACAATGCCCGGGCCGAATTTTTTTCCCAGTCCGGCCCTGTCCACACCCCCAGGATAGGCCTTGGCTTCTCCATAAAGAAGTATTGAGGGCCTACTGTAGATGTGTGGCAATTTCCGCTCTTCTCCAATCAGCTTCTCCTCATAGAGATGCATTATTTCAATATATCTCTTAGGGGGGAGTCTTCAGCCGCTGGGTGTGAAGATGTTGAATGTCAGTCCTGAAGAGATAGGTGGACTATAATAGGAATCACCTGTAGTAGCAGTGAGAATCACACGCATTAGAGGTGTCCTTAAGGATAGATGTAAACACTGCCTTTTCACAAATATGGTGCTGTTTACATTGCTGAAGCTGCAGAGACATATTTTCACCAAGCCCCCTTACATAAGGCTGTAGTAGTTCTGGTGCAACAAGAGATGTGATGTATACTGACTCTTTTCAGAATTTGTGGTTTTACAAGACAGTGTCAGCCTGATTTTTTTGCTTTTGTGTGCTCATTTTGCATTTTTGTTGTTTCTGAAAATTTCATATTGTTTTGCGTTGATTTCCCAATTAATTAATTTCCTTCTTTCATTTCTTTTTTGCTTTATTAAATGACTGCTATCGTGGCAGATAAATAAAAAGCAAGACACTTTCCCTCATATAAGCGGATATGTCTTTAGGAAAGTTAGTCTTTATCTCTGATTCACAATAACGCCCATTATATATGTACGACCAATTCAGAGACTGGTTACAGGCCATTATTAGAACCAGGATTGTCAGTAAGCATAGTGAAGGCTAATGTGGATTCCATGCAGATTAATTCTTTATTCCTGATTGGTGCTCAGATTTATATAGAAGTAATACAATTGTCCTCCTGGGTTTTTTATTAATAGCCTCATCCTTTCATAATGCGCGCATGGAGAATCGTAGTTTAGGTTAATAATCTCCAGCATCAGAACAAGAACAATGTATCTCCTGTATCTAAACATATTTATTGTAATGTAAAGACACATTACAGTGAGTATTATTGCTGTGGAACTGTTACACACTTGACAAACCAACAAGATGGAATTCCTAGACAAGAGGGGCACTGGGATAGAAAATAAGGACAGAGGGACTGTCCCTCCTAAAGATATGGACACTCATCGGACATACTATATGGGATGACTCTGGCTATTCATGAAACTCATAGAACATAATATACAATAAATATAAAATGATCATGCATGGATACATTATCATGGATATTTTTATGTGAAAAGAATGTATCTAGAGGACAGGAATTTTATAATATAAGGCAATTGAGGTATCAATAGGTTGATTGCTATAAAGTATAAATACTTGGATCTGGAGTGTAGGACAGACACACACATACACACACAGATGAAGACTCTCCCTTCCTGAGTTCAGCAAGCAATATCTGCTGTTGAATATACACTATTTTGTTACATTTTAGTATTTGTGAGCAGAATAAATCTACAGAAAACATATGTCTGATGCGTACTGATATTTCTGACACACAGGAAAATGACATATGTTCATATAACATCCCAGAGAGCCATCTACCAAGAAAGTAGAGGATATATATAAAAACCAAGAAGGAGAGCACTCGCAGGGCTTAGTAGTGAAGATAAGGTTACTTTATTGAAGCAGACTTAATCCAGTTACAGCAGGATCAACGTTTCTGTCCTATAATAGATTTTTCTCAAGATAGGATGTACATGTTTGAAACAACATCGGTGTTTTGCGAATACACTTTTTCAACAAGTACATCTGTAACATCGATGATGTTCTCCTGGTGTGGTCAGAAACTGAAAGAGAACTACAAAATCTCCAAGCTGAATTCTCTACTAAGTACAGTAAATTCTCCTTTAAGTACCACACACTTTCAATTTATGGATTTATTGAGATCTGCAATTAGGGTACTCAGTGTATCGCAAAGACACCAATAGGAACACTCTGCTACATGCAGAGAGTTTCCATCCAAAGACACTCAAAGAATCCCTCATTGTGTCAATGATTTTTTCACAACAATTCGGAAACGGCAACTTGAGAAACCCAGCTACAAGAAATGAGGAAACACTTTCTATAAATAGTGGATATAAGCCACGCGCACCCTAGACCCGACCCTTAACAGAGCAGGACACAAAATCACCTTACCTGTTGATCCTTTATCCCCTTTGCAGGAAACACGTATGACATGTGTTCAGGCTTATCACACTCAATCTACTCGTGTAAAAAAAGTCATTTGTAAACAATGGCAAATGTTTTCTAGAGATACTATGCTTCCTGAGACATTCCATAACCCACCTCTCATGAGTTACAGAAGAAATGCTTATCTATAGGACATCTTAGTCCACACAGATCAGTTCAATATGCAACACAAAGAAACCACAAATGTGGGTTGTTACAAATGTCTTGTCTGTGTTAGCCACATTTGTACACTTTTCTCTCCTCCATTTCGGAATGTTCTGTACTCTGCTAGTCTGCCTGACGAGTTCTTTTGGCGTTTATATCACCTAGCAACCTAGTCTGCACTTCACGATTCGCATGGCGTTCGGCATATTCTTTGTGAATGGTATTCGGTACATGCAAACGTTCACATTTTCACTTTGTTCCTTATTCAGATCTTTTAATTATATTCACTGGAGCTCATAATCAGGCCTGGTTTCCTAGCAACTGCTCTACACTATACGGTTGTGTTAGTTCCACTACCAATGTTCCGAGTCTCCCTAGCTCTGTGCACCTATCACCCCCTCCCTCTGCCCTTTTATGCACATTCATTTGATAGCGTCAATAAGGACACCATGCACATGTACATACTATCTTGATAAAAGTCCATTATAGGACTGAAACATTGGTCCTGCTGCAACTGCATTAAGTATGCTTCAACAAAGCAGCATTATCTAAGCCGGCTACTAAGAAGTGTGAGTTCTCTCCTTTTTGATTTTTGTTCATTGCATGTAACATTAGGACCTAGGCAAGAATTTCTCAGGAGTCGTCGAGTGCCTTGGTCACGGTTTGTGTATATGTATATTCTAAAAAAGTGTTTTTCTAAAGTATGTATCAGTGTAACAGTCGTAAAGGGTTAAGAAAAAATGTTGCATCAAATTTAATATTTTAGCACATTTTATTAGCACTTTAAAACTCCATAACTAATGATCATCAACCACAGAGGATTTAGAAAAATACAAGTTGTTATGGACTTCTAGAAAAATAGCTGGCAAGAGAGGTCACTTAGTTAATGCACAAACTGTCAGGATCAATTGTTTCAATACTGATATGTCCAGGTCGGCCTTTCACTTTTCACCAAGTCAGCCTGTCGACATTCGGAACTCGATAAAATGAGTCGCAGTGTGTGTTGGATACGATCTTTACGATAGTCAAAAGTGAGAGAACCTCTCGGTGGATCCTTCTTGGTAACATGCTTTAAAGTTAATATATATTAAATTATATATAACATCATATAAACTGCAGTTTGTAAATAGTTTTCAACAATATATTATTACTTCTAGAGTCTTTTTGTGGGGGGGGGAGGTGGATGTTTCAGAAACAGGAGTGGCTGGGCAGGTTAAAATAGAAAAATGTAACCAATAACCCATAGCTTTAAAAAAGTATTTTAAAGTCTTTTAAAAAAATCGATACTTATATATTCAGCTCAAACCATGTCTAATCTGAAATGAAGAAGAGAAAAAATGAGTGTAGTTGGGAACTACATTTTCTGTTTTCCCCAGATGAAAATATATGTTTTATGTTTCTTTATACCAGAGCCAGTTTGGCGCCAACAAATAATTTAGAACAGGACAGAGAAGGTTTGTTTTCTATCGTACCTTTCAAAGAGTTATGTTCTCTCACTTGTGCGGAGAGTATATGGAAATGCATTTTTGCTAAGCTTAGTCGTATAGATCTTTTGTTTCTCTCATATCACTTTTACCGTAGTATTACATTTATTACAAGATATAACATCACCAGGGTAAATGCAGGTTTCACCATGACAAGACAAGGCAATAAAGAATATTTACCTGATTAGTTTACGATTGAACGAGCCATTGATCTTAGCCATTGTTACAAAGGATATAAATCCTACTTAGTTGTACAAATAAACCCCTTACTTCCTATGAATGTGGCTTCTAGCAACAAAATGATTACATAGGCCCAAAGACAAGAAAGTATTGTCAATATACCTTTGCAATGACATGGAAGAATGGGAGAATAAACCGTGTTTAGAGATTTGGTCTACCTTTAATTGTTGAACAGTATTGTCTCATTTTTTTATTATACTGAACATCAATAAAGCATATAAAAATAATTGTGTTAAAGAAAAAAATCAGCAGTATTAAAGGTCATTTTTCTTAAATAGTATACATAAAAAATGAATGTATTACACAAAGTCAGGTTTTCTTAGTTGTCTACAGTATAACTGTAGAGAAGTTTGGCATCTGCGTCCACCTTAGCGGAAATCTCCTGTAATGTCTCCCAGAGGCCATTTAACTTGGGACAGATGATAGAGGATGCTGGGTAAGGCACACACATGTACACAGAACGTCTGTGATTTCATCTTTTATCAGTAAAATGAGACATAAATAAGAGGCACGCAAAAGCATTATAAGCCCACTTGTTAAAAATAATAATTTAATTCAGATATTAAATTAACCCAAATGAAATGGTATGTGGCTCTCATTACAGAAACTGCCAAAGCAAAAATGTGCTAGCAGAATTAATGGTAAATGTCTAGATTTATTCAAAATCAAAGGTTAAAACAGCCTTTTTTTAGTCAGTCTGTGCCAAACCTGTGCCAGTTGGCACAGATATAAAAAGGCTGTGCTCTGCTTGTCTGTTATCAGCGAAATAAAAAAGAAATGTATTAATGGGAATACTTAATGCTTCGGTATTCATTATGTAAATGAAGTGATAACACATATGGGACTGTATTATCCAAAAAATAGTGCAAAAAAGAACCCATAGCTTAACCATGATTAATATTGCAAGACAACTGGAAAATTACTATACATAGCAACTGTTAAAAAATCAGATATTGCTGAAGCAATAGGAATCCTGTGCCAGAACACTGTAGCATCTTGCTAGCAAGACTAAAATGCTGTAAAAGGTGTGATCCGATACTTAAACAAAACAATTCACATTGAGTTAGGGCTTCCTACAACCTAAACTCTAATGTTGATTAGATATGTAGATGCTGATTGAGCCAGTCTGGAGAAGGAATCGTTAACTAATCTTATCAAAAGCAAGCAACAATTGTCATTTGTCTGACAGAAGCAGAGCATACAGTTACAGCACAAGAATGTCAGGAAGCATTCTAGATTTGTCAGCTACTTTCAGACATAGAACTGGATATGTCGTACCCTATATCCATTCTTAAAAACAATCAAGGATTTACCGTGTAAAATTGGCAAGACTGAAAATATCAATTCCAGGACTAACCACATTTACGTGAAGCCTTACCACCTTTCTAACTTGCAGTGGGAAGGAGTTATTGGCCTCTGGCATGGCCCATCAGAAGAGATGACTGTAGATACACTCGTCAAACCATTGTCAAAAGATATTGAGAACGTCAAGAGAAGCTGAACGTTCTATGATGATAAAAATGGTTCTGTGAAGGTTGCTGGGGCAGCGTCATTTATCATACATAATGAGTTTGAACAACAGGGGGAGCTCTTGCAAGAATACATGGTGGCCGACACAGCTCACACATTGCCGGCTACCCGGATGGAGAATTTCATTATTCTCCACCCGGGATAAAAAAACAAAACTCAAAACATTGTGGTGGGGCTTATTGTATGGTGGGCGGGGCTAAATGATTGTGGGCGGGGCTAGAAGTGCTGAGTAATTGCTGCATGGGTAGCAGAAAGGGGTCTAGAATCCAGTAGCTGCACTACTTCCACCTCCATAATGAATAGAGGTAACTGTGTGATTGTCTGCCTGTGTGTGGCTGTCTGCGTGTGTGTGTGACTGTCTTCCTGTGTGTGTGTGTGTGTGTGTGTGTGTGACTGTCTGCCTGTGCGTGTGTGTATGACTGTCTGCCATGGTGTGTGTGTGTGTGTGTGGCTGTCTGCCTGTGTGTGTCTCTCTGCCTGTGTGCGTGCGTGTGTGTGTGGCTGTCTGCTTGTGTGTGTGTATGTGTGTGGCTGTCTGTCTGTGTGTGTGTGACTGTCTGTCTGCCTGTGTGTGTGTGGCTGTCTGCATGTAACGGTGTGTGTGTGTGTGACACTGTATATGTGGCTGTATGAACGTGACTGTCCATCTGTATCTGTGTGTGTTTGTAATTGTCTGCCTGTAACTGTGTGTGTGACTGTCTGCCTGTAACTCTGTGAGTGTATGTGTGTGTAATGAATATTTATTTTAAAATCATTGTTAATTTAATAAATACCCTATACAATCACTACACTTCTATACACACACTATACATAGATGACAGGGGATAGGGGGGCGCTGCGAAGATGTTTCACACAGGGTGCCTAAAGGCCTAAAGCCGGCCCTGGCTGCACTAACTAAAAAAATTAAGATTAACCCCTGATGATTGGCAGTTTTCTATAAAAAAAATGATGAACACAATGTTCTAATGTTCTACTTATTAGCATTGTTTTTAAAATGGTAGCTTTCCTTAAAGGGATACACTCATGTACAAGTAAAAAAAAAAAAGTTCTGTCATTTAAGCTACTTTCAAGTAAATTAATGGGGTCTGTTCACTAAGCAGTAAATTTAGAGAACTTGCGCATTTAAGGTCAAACAGCAGAGTTGTAACTTCAGCACAATTGGAGGCTATGTCCATCTTAAACAATTTTAGCCTTAAGTTTGCAACTTGGTCCTCATAACGACACAACTTGCTATTTAGCAAATAAACCTCCAAATATGATCAGCTTTTCCCAATTACAGGAACCTGCAGTTTTTCTGCATTCACGGGAAATAGCGACGTTATCCAAAGTTGCCAAGCAAATTGCAAATCTGTGCTTGCCGCGATAGAGTTTTAGATACCAGTCTTTACTAGACGTTTTAGAGAGTGCACAAGACTGATTTCGCTTTTTGACTCCTGGGCTGTCCTGTCAAACCTTAGACAGACATTGAATGACAAGCGCAGAGGGACGAGAGATCTTTAAGCAGAAAACGCCAGGGACACAAAGCACGACCATATTTCAAGAGCTATATCTCCACTGTCCTCTTCTTATAAATTGGTTTGTCGTGCTCAGATGATTACACTGCTGCTGTCGGGCCCAGAGGAGAAAAATGCATCTTTTATCTACCTTACAGCAGATAGGGAAAGAGGAGCTATACAAAGCAAGGAGACAAAATGATAGAACCCAGGGGGGAAACAGAGGAGAGTGGCTCTCAAAAACGTAAGAGGATGAGAAGTTCAACAGATGGAAGATGTGATTTATAGAGAGGGGGCTTGCAGACTCATAAGGTAACTGAACGAAAGCACAACAAAGAACTGCTTAAAGCAGGACTGGCCAAATGGTAGAAACTGGGAAAGCAGCTGAAGATTTACCTTTTATCCACCCTGGATTTAGGGTCTACCTTTTGACCAACTTGGCTTAAAGAGGCACTCCACTGCACAAATACAAAAAAATAGATACAAAAAATAAAAATAACTGATTAGTAGATATACCCCCAAAGAAAACATGCATGCATTATTTTCATTGAGGGTATATCTAAAAAAAAAGCTTGTTTGCAGTCTTTGTCAGCCCTCCCCTTCTAACCCCACCCAGACTTTCTGTGGCTGTCCAATCACAGACTTCCCAATGCAGCTCAATGAGAAGTTTTTGCAAGGCAGGTGCTCTGGACAATTGCTGTCTCTTGAGTTTAGCTCCACTGAGCTAACCAAACCAGGAAGTAACAGGACCAGTTGTCTGATTGACAGACAGGGAGGTATAACCAGGTTGATTTATAAAAGTGCCAATTTCGATTCAAATCTGTACTTTTTGTAAGATGAGAAAAATAGGACACATGCTTCCCATATAAAGAGTTTCATCAAGCTGAAGTCCTTTAGGGGTCTGGAGAATCCCTTTAAGGTAAATTGGTTGTAAATCTGTTAAATGGGACCCCTTATAAAAAATAAAAAAAAAACACAGCAATCATTTTAATGCAGATTTTGCTGCTCTGCAGTTTCACAAGCCTTTACATTTAAAGAAGAAATCTGGCAGGTTTATCAACTAACCTTCATTTAAGTAAATTCATTTTTTTTTTTTAAACTGATTATAAATGCCAAATTGTGATTATAGCCCAGGTGGACAATTTGTTGAGATCAGCTATTTTGCCATTTGAATTTAAATCCATCACAAATCGGAGTTTAGCGAATAACCCTGAGCTATCCTTAGTTTAAAGGGCATGTGTCATACAAAAATAAGTTGGATGTACTTTAAATTGACACTGTACAGGTGTCAGGCAAAGAATTAGTCAATCTACATAACATTTAGTTTCAACGTCTGTAGCTTTATTTGCCCAAAATTTACAGTTCACATATGCAAATAGATAGGAGAACACTCACAGGTCTTGTTCATGAATTGTACACTGCTTTATTTTGAAGCAGATAAATGGAAATTACAGCATGAGCAATGTTTCAACCACCATCCTGGACTTTTAACAAGATATTGAGGAGATTATTAGCCCTTGATGGGAACTTTTATCAAGATATTGAGGATATTCATTGCCGTACTTTGCAGTTATCTGCTTCATAATAAAGCAGAGGAAATTTATGGTCAAACCCTGTCGAGTGTCCTACATCCCATTTGAATATCTTTTGCTCAATTTACGGCACCAAGTACTGTCGTGGAGAAGTCAAGTGCTATGGTCAAGTTTCGTATATATGTATGTAATATTTTTATAAGATATAAGCTGTATAAATTATAAAAGCTCTTGTGTTTTGTTTTTTTCTGCATCATTTGAATTATTGGGATATATTCACTAAATTGGCAATTTTCGAGAGTTAAAGGGACACTCCAGGCACCCAGACCACTCCTGCCCATTGGAGTGGTCTGGGTGTCAACTCCCACTACAATTAACCCTGCAAGTGTAATTAATGCAGTTTTTCATAAACTGCACTAATTGCCTAACAGGGTTAAGTCCTCATCTAGTGGCTGTCTATAAGACAGCCACTAGAGGAGCTTTCAGGTTCTTAAAACACTTTTAGTGTTTTAAGAGATGCTGGACGTCCTCACACAATGCATGAGGACCTCCAGTGTCGCCGGAATCCCCATAGGAAAGCATTGAATAATGCTTTCCTATGGGGCGGTGTAAAGTGTGCCCACGTTAATTGCTGCACATGCGCATTAGGTCTCCCCCACAGGCTGACGTCGGCGTGGGAGGAGAGCTGGTGGAGCCTGACATCAGCGCTGGACATCGGCGCTGGATACAGGTAAATCACTGTAGGGGTTTAAACCCCCTCAGCAACCTGGGATGGGAGGTGGGAGAGAGAGGGGACCTGCAGTGCCAGGAAAACGGTTTGTTTTCCTGGCACTGGAGATTCCCTTTAACAGGAAAAAAAAACATACATTTTTAGTCCAAAATTGGAACTGAAGAATTTTTTAATTTCTGTTGTTTTGGTAAAAAATGTAAACCCCTCTTCTTCAGTTTTCCACAATCCCAGTTTAGTAAATAACCCCAAATGAGTAAAAATTCACACGTTCTGAAGCTCTTCTTAATAGGAAGGTGCATTTTGAGTGCTATAACAACAAGCCCACAAACTAAAACCAGATAACTATCTCTGTTATGGATTTTATACCGTTTTATAAATAAAAATTAACAAACAGCTCTGAAATATGCCACGTTTAATTACACTTCCACCGACAAAACCAAGAAATTAATGAGATATTGGTTATGTTTGGATCCCAGAACGCAGCATTGATAGAAGTTTTGAAATCAGGATTAATTAGCAACTTATTTTTTCCATTGCCATCAGCTTTCATGAATCAGCTGGAGCATAAAATGGCTGACAACATTCGGAAAGATACATATTCCAATTGTATGTAACAAAAGGGTGTGGGGAGAAAATAAGTGAGTGTTGCTTTTTTTTTCCAAATATCTCTTCTGTCAAGTTAGTCACATCCGTGCAAAACTATAAACGCTGAAGATCCTATGCAATTTTCAGAAGAGAAGCTTTTATAAAGGATAATTGCAACCAAATGCTGCTTACAAACAGATTGTAATTACAGTAAACGCTTTAGAGTATAAGATGGAGAACTGCTCTGCAAACTAGGCTTTGAGAGAGAGGGAGCCAAACCTCTCCCCTTCCTCATTGTTATTCTGTGTAACTTTGTGTTGCATCAAGAAATATAAGATAAAATAATATAACCCATGTAGATCATCGGTAGCCTACTCACAAGTTGTCATCTAAACTCCCAGGATGCTTTGATAACCTATAGGGATGATTGGTTGAAAGTGGAACATTCAATATATTTTGATCATTGCAGATATTAATCCAGTTGAACATTTTGGGAAGAATCTGGAAATCTAATCATTATTCTAACTGAAGTCTTGGATTTTTAACCAGGCAAAAAGAATGTTGGGATTTTGCAACCCAATCATCATGTCGTTTATCTTGTAAAATAATGGAATGCGGGGAAATATATTTTATTCATATCTGGCTTTCTACTTATAATGTCTTATTTTACCAACTCAATATGGTGTGTTAATCACTATTATTGAGTGGAAGCCCTGTAACATCATTCAGTTCTTCTCCTCAATATCCCACCAATGGAGGCCAACTCCAACGGGACAATCCAACGAAGAGTTCATATGCTTGATTAAGAAGGTAACCTGTAACCAGGCCAGGACTTCCACAATTGCATGTGCACAAGGGTTGAAAGAGGTTTATTAAAAAAAAAACAAAGTAAAAAAAAACATTAAAGGGATGTTACACTTAACAGGTTGATGTGATGTTTAGAAAGACATCTTCCTTCGTTCCCCAGATACTGGCTTGTGGGTCAATGGGGACCATCAGCAGATGCTCCAGTTGCTTATATAACAGACTTACCATGCTCCTGAGGCTTAGCTGTTAATTCTACAATAAATATAACATATTTTTCAATCTGTTTAACTGTGTGCACTTGTCTCAAAGGATATACACCCCCAGAAACGGTATCGCCATGTCCCTTACTTCTCAATCTCTAAACAAGTTGTTTTAAGAGGATCCGCTATTCCCAGAGAGTGCCTGTCATTATAATTTTATGATTTCATAGCACACAGGCCTGAATATACCCCCCGGAAATACGATGTCTTCTTCTATAAATAATTGCACGACATTTAATTAATTAATTCAGTGATTATTTAAATGTCTTTAATTATGCACTGATTAATTTTAGGGACTTAATAGAGACCTTGCTAGTTTGATTTTTTTATTTTTTTTTTAGAGATGGCAGGAGATCTCCTGTCTTTATTTATTACAAGTTATGTAAAAAGCTGTAAAAATTACACTTGCAGGGTCATTCTAACTAGCACTGTATCATATGGTGCAGAAAGTACCCTGAACTCATTCTCAGCTCTGACGGCAGTAATTTGTGAAAATAAAAGTAAATAAGAAAGCCCCCACAGAGCTGTCAATTATTGAGCTCGAATGATATTCTTCTGGACTGTCTGTGTTACTGTTGTGGAGTTTTTGCATGCAGGATATGCACACAGAATGCACTACATTGATTGATTTCAAAATTTGAGAACCATGCTGTGTAACTTGATGCCAACTACAGAATAGGTGCTATCAGTATGTTTGTTTATCAAAGCTGTTTCACTCATATTATTTCATGAGTGGAATTGCTTCTGAGGTTTAACACTTATTCCATAAACCTTTGCCTGACAGATGTTTATGGGATAGTAACAGACCCCATAGACCAGGCATAGGCAACCTTCTGCACTCCAGATCTTTTGGACTACACCTCCCATGATGCTTTGCCAGCATTACGGGTGTAAGAGCATTATGGGGGATGTAGTCCAAAACATCTGGATTGCCGAAGGTTGCCTGTCCCAGCCATAGACCATAATTCACTTGCATCATGCAAATTAATGAGGGTCACTAACATTAGATGGAGCTACAGACAGTCTTTCTATTACAGGCTATGTGACAAAATGGTATTAGCAGTGACAGTGTCCATGAATTTAGACTTGCCACTGCTCCCATACAAATGTCACCAGTGAAGGAGGGTGAATATCTTGTGAATGGCCTTCTGACTTGTCCTGCATCTACTGTCTGACTGCTGTGAGATGCAAAATGTTGGCCTGACGGGACACTAGTTGCACATCAGATTATTGAAGGTAAAGCTAAGAATAGTTGACATGCAACTTTCAAAATTCATGTGAACCTGCACCATGTGTGTTTTAAAAATTTTAGGTAAAAATACAAAAAAATGCACAACAGAGCACAAATAAAAAAATACATTCAGATTAGTTTATAACTAGCATGAAATAGTTGGCGTATTGTACTTTGCTTCCGCATCCACTCCCCACAACTCTCGCCAGTTGTTACATCACTGCTTGTCAACAATGATTCTCATGTATCCAATACAAAATGAGATGATGGAAGATGTAACAATGGCCTTGAAACAAAATAGAAAATACAAAAAATGCCGAAGAATTTTTGTTTTCGAGAGAGTTTAAATGATCTCAAAAAAACAAAGCTAGCAGGTCCATTTGTCATCCATTGCCATCTGATAATACCTTAATGATGCTGATACTTAGACTGTTAATACATGCACTATACCCTTGGTATAATATACATTGAATGATAAAATGTAATATGTATTGCTAATAATCAGTGTTTGCTTACCCATTTAAAAGTAGCACGTTTTAACCCCTGTCCATGGTGCTGACAGAGCCAATTAACACTGCTTACTCAGTTAGCACATGCTAGTCTCTGTCCATGGTGCTGACACATGTAATCGCAATACCCACCTAACTTGTAGCACTTTTTAGCATTGTACATAAGTACATCATTTTCTCTAATATTCCATTAACCCACTTGATGCTGGTTAGACTGGAAAGGGCTGTAGTTTTCTAATGACGAGCAATGCTGGTCCCAGTTGATAGTGATTTAAAGGGAACATCCACTGCCCAAATGCAAACATAAATAAAAATAACTGTTTGGTAGATATACCCCCAATGAAAACATGCATCACTTTAATTATGATCTGGGAGTATATCTAAAACCAGCGTGCAAAAGCTATAGATCTCTTATCTGCTTCCTTTGCAAGCCTTCTCCTGCTTCATCAAACCAGACTTTCTGTGACTGTCCAATCACAGACTTCCCAATGCAGCTCAATGAGAAGCCTTTGCAAGGCACGTGCTCTAAGCAATTGCTGCCTCTTGAGTTTAGCTCCACTGAGCTAACCAAACCAGGAAGTAACAGGACTAATTGTGCCAGGAAGTGTAACAAAGTTAATTTATAAAAATTCCAATATTTATTGAAATCTTCAATTTTTGTAAAAAATTAAAAAACAGAACATAGTCTTCACACATAACATTTCAGCAAGTTAGAGTGCTTTAAAGGCTTGGCATTTCCCTTCAAGTATTAAATTAAGGCCTTCAAATGTTATTGAACAGCCAAATATCTTTAATGTTTGTCCCTTAGTTACATTATTCATTATTGGTTTAATATGTTCGTACAGCCATCCCTTTTACTTATTTTAGAGGATGATGGAGATGGCACTTGTTAAACTTTGAACAGGTGCTTTCAGTTAATGAAAACTTAGCCATTTAATTCCTAGCTCTTACCTATAAATTAAATAGTTAATTAATAAACCCTCATTAACTGTTAATTGTTGAGCAGTGTGTGTTATGTGCTCTTGTGTGTAAAAGAATGTGAAAATCTCCATGAAATATTTCTTCTTTTCTAACCTGAACTGACAATCTAATCCTATTACAAGTTTCCCCGTTGTCTACGTGTGGGTTGCAGCACAAATACAGACAAAAGACTTAAAATTTTCAATTTTGTGTAGCAATAATTATAGCAATATGATCATTGTGTTTAGTATTTGAGCTACAATATTCTTAGTTTCTCCTGGATGTAATTCTATATTATGTATCATGGTCTTTCCAACTGACCTTAAACCATGGACTATTCCTAATTAAAGGGACATTGGGAGGAGCAACCGGTGCTTTTATGAATGGGTTTAGGAATAGGTTCCTGTCCCCCCAGCTTTCATGCCACAGCCAGAAAGGTTTCCTGCCTTATTCCATTTTAATTCATTTTAACAATATATCAAGAAAAAGTGAGAGCTACCATAGAGATAAATAATCTATGGCTTGCCTATGAGAAGCATTACTTTGCGCGATCACTGCATTTGACTAGTATATAAGCACCCGCTGCTGTTGTCATTTTCAGTTGTAGAGGGAGAAAACTAACATCACTGATGGTTTTCTGGAGGTGGAGTGGAACAGCAGTGAGACAGGATTCACCACTTGAGAAAAAAAGGTAAGTAAACATTATTTTTACGTTTATAGGTGGCACCTGGCGTCTAGAGGGTTAAGGAGCTCCCCAAATTTTAAAACCAAATACCATATTTAACATTGGAGAATTTCTATAATAAAGGTATATAAGGACATGTTTTTCATTCCACCACGGTTCTAAGTACTAATACTGTGATCAGGAATAAGTCACTCAGACAGGCAGTGCAGACCCTTTGGTATTTATGACCTTGAAAACCCTCTATTCAAGTGAGAGGTTGTAGCGTATCCAGAATGATGCAATACCTCCTAAGCTTGCTGATAATTACATAGCCGAGCTTTAGACCGAAACAAAGGATATGAGAACTCTAAGAATGGACAAAAGCTTAGAGAAGCTTGGTAGCTTGCCCTTCGATAAATCTCCGCTAAGGTCTCAAAATAGTTTTTGCTCACGTGTACCATTACAGAGCAAACATATCCCGAAGCATATCAGACTGATCCCACCTGTAAGGGCAGTCCAGAACTGAAATACCAGCAAGTTCTCTCTGCATGAGAGTTACAGCAACCCCAGACAATCCTTTAGGCATTCTTTGGGCCTCATCAGTGAGGTATAGCTCATACCCCTCTCTAGACACAGTGACACAGTGAGCACGGGGTCTATGTTTGGATTACCCTTTTAACTTGGGAAGAGCCAAGTTAATGAATTGCAACAAAACCAACAATTTTAGAACTCTGATATTCTAAAGCATAGCAGAGTGATCCCACCCATAAGGGCAGTCCAGAACCAAGTTCTCTCTTCACATGAGGTTACAGCAGATGATCTATTTGGCCTTCTTTTGACAGAGTTTTCAATCCTCATTTAATACCTTAGCTGACTTGGATAACTTTTCCAGTTCTGCTATTTAGGCCTTAAATTTGAAATTCACTTTCCTGACAATTCCCACCTCAGTAACTAACCACTTAGTGATGAGATAACTGTTTCTCTATCCTGCTACTCATATAAAGAGCTGGGTATTTTGCTAAAAAAAAAAAAAGCTGCAGCTAATTAACCATTTTAAAGGGTTTTTTTTTTTTTACTTTTCATCTATAGGAATAAAGTGAAAAAGCTGGAGAAATTTTTTTAAAACTCTAAATATAAAATGTAAAAAATACAGACATAGGAGGTAGCACACAAATCACAATTTAACCCCATCGCGACCTCAGACGTATCAGGTACCTCCGACAAAAAACAGTCCTTTAGGACCGCGGACGTACCTGATCTCTAACGGTGTTGCAGCGATGCCTCAATGTTGAGGCATTGTGCAATACACCCCGCCGGAGAACACCAGTTCCTCGAGGTAAGAAATAAATACATTTTAAAAAAATAAATAAAAATATATTAAAAATATAAAAAGTAACCCCTTCCCTCCCTGTCCCTCTCCTATGTACTTACTCAATCGCCGCCCTCCCCCCGCTGGCAATCAGTCTTTTGCTCAGCTGGGGGGACTGTCTGACAGCCCAGACAGTCCCCCCTCTGCAAATTAGGACCCCCAGAGGCCATGTGACCACTCTAAAAGAGTCAGGCAGTCAGGTGTCTGACGGGCACTTCCACTGCTGGTGAAAATTAAAAAAATAATAATAATAATAATAATAATAAAGTTAATAAATAAAAAAAAATGTGTGTGTAAAATACACAATTTAGCGTACTCACTTATTCACTAAGCAATGATTTCAAATCTTAGAGACTGTAATAGTTTTATTTAAAAACACCTCACCTAGGAAAAAAAATAATGGGGGTTTAGTTACATTATATGATCATACATTGCATAAGCCTGCCACAACGTAAATGTACCCCATTCTTGGCAGGTCCTACTCTAGCAGCTCAATGCTTGCTCTTATGAGATTAATCCACTTACTTGGGAAATACTTCCTTACTGGGACTCTACGCAAGTCAAGGCCTGGAATGAGGCACATGTGACACCCTGACAACCCAGGCTGAAAGTCCAGAGAATTTAATTTGCTAGCACTATATTTAACCCTGTAACTTTTCAAGACACCCTAAAACCTGTACATGGGGGGTACTGTTTTACTTGGTAAAGTTCGCTGAACACAAATATTAGTCTTTCAAAACAGTAAAACATATCACAGCGATGATATTGTCAGTGAAAGTGAGTTTTTTTTGCATTTTTCACACACAAATGGCACTGTCACCAATGATATCATTGTTGTGATACGTTTTACTGTTTTAAAACACTAATATTTGTGATCAGTGAAGTCTCCCGAGTATAACAGTACCCCCCATGTACAGGTTTTAGGGTGTTTTATAAAGTTACAGAGTCAAATATAAGGCCGTTTTTCCACATTGAAATTTGTCAGATTGGTTATGTTGCCTTTGAGAGCGTATGGTAGCCCAGGAATGAGAATTACCCCAATGATGGCATACCATTTGCAAAAGAAGACAACCCAAGGTATTGTAAATTGGGTATGTTCAGTCCTTTTTAGTAGCCACTTAGTCACAAACACTGGCCAAAGTTAGCGTTCATAATAGTTTTTTGCATTTTTAACACACAAACAAATATAAATTCTACCTTGGCCAGTGTTTGTGACTAAGTGGCTACTAAAAAAGACTGGACATACCCCATAATGAATAAACTGGGTTGTCTACTTTTCAAAAATGTATGGTTTAATGTGGGTAAATTACATTGGCCGGCTTAAAAAATGTCCCAAATAGGACATGGGTGCATGATGATCAGCTGTGAAAATTTCAAGTTGGAAAACTAAAATGTGAACCCTCCAAATAAGGTCTTTTAGCCCCAAAGAGAACCCGACACACCTATACATGGGTGGTATCACTGTACTCAGGAGATGTTGCTGAACACATATTGGGGTGTTCTTTGGCAATAACCCTTAAAGTTCTCAGTACATGTATTCTTAAATTGCTATGTGTGTCAAAAAAATCACTAATAATTTTTTTATTTTTTTTATTTGATTGGTGGTAAAATGGTTGCATGAAAAGAGTCAAAATACCCCAAGTTTAATACCTTAGGTTGTCTTCTTTTTAAAAATATATACATGTGAAGGGTTATTCATGGATTCCTGACTGATATCAGTGTTACAATGTTAATTTTTGGAAAAAAAATGGTTTGGAAATAGGAAAGTGCTACTTATACTTATAGCCCTATAACTTTCCAAAAAAAAGCTAAGAACATGTTAACATTGGGTATTTCTAAACTCAGGACAAAATTTAAAAACTATTTAGCATGGGTGTTTTTTGGCGGTTGTAGATGCGTAACAGATTTTGGGGGTCAAAGTTATAAAAAATGTGTTTCTTTACATTTTTTCATCATATTTTATATTTTTTTATAGTAAATTATGTGATATGATGAAAATAATGGTATCTTTAGAAAGACAATTTAATGGCGAAAAAAACGGTGTATAATGTGTGTTGGTACAGTAAATGAGTAAGAGGAAAATTACAGCTAAACACAAACACAGCAGAAATGAAAAATGAGCCCTGGTCCTTAACTGTAAGAAAACTGAAAAGCGGTCTGGTCACTGAGGGGTTAACCAAGGGACCAATGCATCTGAACACTGGTGCAGGCATGAATGCAATTTGTCAGTCTGTCTTGAAACATATTATTCCTTGATTTATAAAGAGTTTTACCAAGAAGATTAAGATTTCTCTTGTTTCATGTGTTGCTATGTCCTTGGACATTCAACCAATACAATGCTGTTACATATGTGATTCTTAAAGGAACACTGTAGCATGAGAAATACATATCTGTCTTCCTAACGCTACTGCCCACATGTCCCTAATCAATTAGGACTCCCCTAAGACAACTATGATGGCATGACATCAAGGTATGTTAGGCTATAAAAACCGGGAGGTAAGATTCCTGACTCTCACACCCAGCGCTTCCAAGTCCTCTTGATAGTGGACTAAATGGTTTTGGGGGGAGCAAGGAGAGGAAGGACTGCAGGCACTATAACAACTTCAAGAAATGAAGTTGTTAAAGTGCCGACAGTGATCCTTTAGGCTTTTCTAGACAAGCACCTAATTTACGTACAAGCCAATAGAATGGCAAACATGATCTCAGAATGTGACACATTGGTGAATAAAAGATATACCAGCATTAGTTCTGCAAAACACTTCTACATTTCCAGCATCAGATGGGTCTTTGCTATACTAAGGAAGGTTCTATTGTGCCCATTATATGAAGAATATGATAAACCTGTTGGACACATTGAAATAACAATGTGAATGGCTCAGGGTTAAGCAACATTGTGTTACATGAATACACATTTAAACATATATGAACCAAAAGTAGCCAGCACAGAAACAATTAAACACACATAGGTTAATTGCTTAGAAAGAAATACACATATGTGTATTATTTCTAAGATTGTATGCTGTATTTTTGTGTGTACACTGTTTCTATAATCTGTATTTTATATATTTTGCTTTTTACAGCCAACAGACCACTATGGGTGTCCTGGGTGTTCCCCCTCCTCTCCCTGGGTTTACATAAACTGATCAGACACTATTAAAACCACCTTTCTAATATGGTGTAGGTCCCACTTGTTCTGCCAAAACAGCTCTGCGCCGATGCATGGACTCCACAAGACCTCTGAACATGTCATGTTCAGATGAACTCCTTGTCATGTTCCTCAAACCATTCCTGAACAATTTTTGCAATGCAGCAGAGTGCTCTGCTTGAAAGAGGCCGCTGCCATGAGGGAACACCATTGTCATAATGACTTACGTGGTCTGCAACAATATCTAGGTGGGTAGTATGTGTCAAAGTAACATCTGTATGAATGCCATGACTCTAGGTTTCCCAGCAGAACATTGTCCGGAGCATAACACTGCCTCCTTCCCGTAGTGCATCCTGCTGGCATCTCTTCCACAAGTAAACAACACACACAAAGAAAACATTATTCATTAGACCAGGCAACCTTCTTCCATTGTTCTACGCTCCATTTCTGACGCTCGGCAGCTGACATCATGCAGACCCATACACCGCAAACACTGTTTGTTCTAACACATTTCTATCATGGCCAGCATTAAGTTTTTCTGCAATTTAAGCTACAGTAGCTTTTCTGTGTGATCAGACCGGACGGGCTAGCCTTCGCTCCCCACATGCATCTATAAGTCTTGGGCGCCCATGACTCTGATGCCAGGTCATCAGTTCTCCTTCTTTGCACCAGTTTTGGTAGGTACTAACCACTGCATACCTGTAAGACCCCCACAAGACTTGCTGTTTTGGAGATGTTCTGACCCAGTCGTCTAGCCATCACTATATGGTGCTTGTCAAAGTCACTCAGTTCTTTTCCCTCTATCATTTTTCCTGCTTCCAACACATGAAATTTCAGAATTGACTGTTCATTTGCTGCCCAATATATCCCACCCCGTTACAAAAGCCATTGTAATGATATAATCAATATTATTTACTTCACCTGTCAGTGGTTTTAATGTTTTGGCTGATCAGTATATGTATGTATGTATAAAATACATACTTTGATTTACCAAAACGCCTCACAAATTGGCAGATAGCTCTGTAAATATCAGATGAACTCGCAAAGTTTGCTAATATCAGATCTGTTAAAATGCAGTATGAACTTCGCAGCCGTGATACACAACATTGGCACAAAGACTGATAGGGAAGGTTAACCAGTCCACGGCCAAGCTTGCAGCTACAAACGTACCTGAAACTAAGTGATGAGGACCCAATCCCCTGATAGGCATGTGCTCCATGTCTGCAAAGGCAAGGCCTTATGTAACCAATGCAACCATTGACACTTGTAGACAAACACAGAATAACATGCACGCAAAACATTTACTAGACGCGAGACAGCGAACAAAGACCACAAACGCCCTTTAGGCGGAAATACGTTTTGTATTATTTTGAGCAATAAGCACACGGTTATGGAATTGTTATTCGAGGCCTAAACGCTCTGTCATTGCGAATATACTTATACTATGCTGATAAAGATTGTCAAAAAAAAAATGCAGTATGAGCAAAATGTACTCAATCCAAAACATATATATTTGATATATAAGTGTAATGTGACAAAATAATGAGAGAATCAGAAAGAATATAGACCAAGTTTCCCTGTTCGTAGACTATGGACACAAACCAATCCATTAAAATTAGAACTTTCAGGAATTCAAAGTGAATTTTCAATTTCAGACAAAAGTAGCCAAAGTGGATACATTCTCTGCCAGCTATGCTTCCAGCTCAGCTACTTTGGTCTTAGATTTAAAATTCTCTTTTTTGATTTCCTGACAATTGTCAGTTTAGTGAAAACACTGACGGCTTCAAACCTCAAAGAGGAAACAGCTGCAAAGACAAAAGTGAATTTGACTACTTTTCTGCAGAGGACGTGCTTTGATCCCTACCTATAGACTTACCTTAAAATCCTATTAAAAACAAGTCTTCTCTCTGCCGCAGTTACATCATTCTCTGGTTATTCATTCAGTGTTAGATTTCAAAGTGAACCTTGAATTTCAGGCGAAAATAATCAAACTGGAAAAGTTCTCTAAGTCAACGATGTTCAAGGTTGGCTAGTCTGGCCTTAAATGTAAACTTCACCTTAAATTCACTTTGAAATCTCACTTTAGTAAATAATGCTTTCTGTGTTCTCTCCCTTGTAGGTTATGTGATTTGTCCTTTCCAGGTCTGCCAAATATGCCTCTCTGTTTTCCATATTGCTTTCCAAGTCCCCGTGGTTATAACGATTGTGCTTTGGCCGTTTCACCTTTAACAGTGATCGCAGGGTCACTAAGCTGTTCTCCTTTGAAAATGAAGGATTAACATGCATGAATGTCACTTGCAGCCCTCTGGGTGTCTGCTGTGGTTGATAATAGCAGGGAACGTATTCCCCTTCAGTTCCAGAATTGTAAGACTGGGATTAATATTATTCAGTACTAAAAGTCATATACGAGGCTATTTTCTGATATCTTATGACACAAACTCAGTACATGATAAAAAAATAAAATAAAAAGGCTTACATATGTATGTACTACATAATACATCCAACAGATTTATGTAATATTAAAAAAATAGAATGTCTTAAAGGATCATGGTAACATATGAAACACAGAAAACTAACCGATATAAAGCTGATCGTAAGACTGCCATATTAGTTGGACTAAGAGTATAAACATATAGTATAGGGAGTTTTTCAATTATATTAATTTCTTGGCTTGCTCTTTTTAATTCTGCACCTTGCTTAAGAGACCTTGGACGTTGCATAGAATGTCTACGTTGGCATTCTAAAACTGTTTGCCAGATAACCCATTTCTTATACCATTGTGCCCAGCAAGTGTGCCATGGCTTACAAAGATTTTGACATGCTCATTTTCTCTGCCCTACACTACGCAGCCTTAATTTTGGCTGCTCTGGGTGCTAAGAGCCTTCTGTGCCCAAAACGTGTGCCATAGCATACAATGGATAGCCATGTTCATTCTTATTGCCCCTAACAATATGTAGTCTTGTTCCTGACTGCTTTGCATGGCAGAAAGCCCACTGTGCCCAGAAATGTGCAACGGCTTACAATGTATAGCAACATCTTCATTATTACTGTCCTACCCCATACATAGTGTGGCAGAACCACTGCCCATTCGTGTGCTTTCACCTTGTATTGTGTGTTTCCCCTTGAATTCCATGTGTTATGCCTTGTTTCCCCATTTGAGAGCGTTCATACGAATGGAACCCCTTCGCCTCCCGAACGGTACTACCATGGTGACCCATAGAAAAATATTCACACCAATTACTTGGAACGTTCATACCAAAAACATAAGTGCAAAACCGCAAGGGAAGTAATTGATGAGTGCTCCCCTGGGTGGACGCCATTTCGTATAGATGAACACTGACCAGGGGGAGCATTCGTATCCCGAAAGGAGATGCTTGCCTTTCATGATTTTCACACAGGGACCTCACAAAAGGAGGCTGGTTGGGGGAAATGGACTTAGTGTGGGGGCTCCTGGGGTTAGTGGGCGCACTTGTGGGGCACTGGCTATTCTGGCAGGCTTTTTGTGCCTGGGAGACACAGAGACTAGGTCTCTTTTCCCGTGCCTCGGCTCCCAGGTACAGAGGATCCTGGGAGGGAAACCCCTGTTGGGGTGGGTAGAAGACCCCTTGAAGGGGGGTATGCATAAAAGCTGTGTGTGGCATAATAAAATTGTGTTGTACTCCCAGAGCTGTGTCTCATACAGTTACTGGGGGGAATGGAGGTCAGTTTAATTTAATGGTTCTGGTCAGGTTACCCGTGGTCTGTTACACATAGCAACCACTTTACACAATTTATAGCAACAGGGTTGCATTGCAGCAGTGAGCTAATCCCATGCATTTTTGACTCAAAATACATGGACAAACCTCTCATTAAATGTCTCATAGTAAAGCCAAGAATTTTGCTTGAAAATTGCTCTGCTCATTGAAATAAATCACTTTATATTTAAAAATATACGTCTCTATAACTTGTTTTTTATACGAGCCCCTTGACGTATTTCTGTGGATGTTTGCGAATATCTGTTTAAAACTAAATAAGACACGGTTACTCAGGCTACATATCTCCCAACATTTTTGGTGCGGATGTGGCCAGAGGAGAAATTGTACAGAGAAATTAGGGGATAAACTAATAACTATAATGTTAACGATTTACAACAAGAACAATGTATCTTATTTACACAGCCTGATCTCTAAACACATTTATTGTAGTTTAAAGACACATTACTGGGAGTATTATTGCTGTGGGGCTCTATTATACACTCAGACACACCAGCAATATGGAGCTCCAAGAAAAGAGGGACATTAGGATAAAAAAGAGGGATAAAGGAATTTGGACCATAATAGGGACTGTCCTTCCTAAAAGAGGACACTTGTAAGGGGTACACTTCATAGATGTATAGAAAGGGTTGGGCATAATGCGGTACATTTGGTAGATAATTCCACCAATATAATAATGAATAATGACACTAAAATATTGAGCCAATATTATTATTATATTCAGATGCAAAGCAAGCCAGCAGGAAGGCGATTGTTACTGAGGTTTTCTAAAGTTTAAAGTTGCACCCATTGGAAAGCTGAGCGAGTCTGTAGTCCCGAGAGTCAGCATACTGGAACACATCCAGAGCCGCAGTGGAACGCACGCGGCTGACACCCAGTGTTGATCCAGCACGAGGAGGTCCAGACTCACTCCTATCCAGCCGGCAAGAGAGTGATACGAACATCCCTGGACCCTCAGTCTGCAAACCTGGTATTCTCTGCTTTCTCATTTGGGACATTTTAATCTATTTGTCTTTTATATATATGTGTGACGTGTTGACAGTTTTTATGTACTAATAAATCTTTTAAAATAGTACTCTGTCTGCTACACTATATAATTGACATACAAACAAGGATGTTAACCCCTTGTGGGACACATACAATTATATTTGAATTGATTGTATACAATGTGTATTGGTTCTTTCACTTTTTAAGTCATAGAACCCTTACTAGATCAATATTTCAGCAATTTTGGATTTTCCCTACCTTGTACTATGGGAGGTAATGATCTGACCAGCTGATACATTTATATCAAAAGGTTAATTGAGTATATCTTTATCATTTTTACTCAACCTTTATTTCCATTTCAACTGAGTCCTGTATTTACTATTGATTTATTTCAAAAGACATCCAATATTATTATTATACATGCAATTCAATGTTTTATTATTATTCATGCATGACTGGTCCATTAGTATGCAGTCTGCACCCGTGACCTGATACAGGTGTCGAGTTTATGACCTGATAAAGGTGTCGAAGCAGCATGTTTGCTATGTTGTCGTGAAAATTATTTAACGTGAACGCATGTAGCTTGATGTCAACTACAGAAGCAGTATTCAAAATCCACTCAGATCATTCCTAGCAAAGTCATTATTTTACTATAAGTAGGAACATTTAAAGGGGCACTCGGGGCCCCTAAAGCACCTTAGCTTGCCGAGATGCCTTATGTGTAAATAATGTGTCCTCTTTTCTAATTTTACAAATGTGCAGATTATCAATAGAAAATTGGCACTTTTATAAATGAACCTTGTTACATCCCCCTGGCTGTCAGTCAATCTGTTATTTCCTGGTAATTTTGATCAGTACAGCTATACTCAAGTGGCAGCAATTGCCCAGAGCATCAACCTTCTCACTGAGCTGCACTGGGAAGCCTGTGACTGGAGAAAGTGTGGGCGAAGTTGGATGAGAATGGCTAGCAAAGGCTGCAAACAAGAGATCTGCAGTTTGGGGGTATTTAGATATTCAAGTAATAGAAAAGGGTACTAAAAGCAACAGGTGCCAAATACACACACCACTCCCTGTGTATCAAAACAGGCAATAATAATACTTATACATGTACAGGTACACATAGGAGATGGTCCATGTAAAAACCTATAAAGATAAAAAATAGTACATAGTATAGTCTGTATATACACAGACTACCCTTTCCACTCCAACTGTGCTCCTGTTTTACTGTGTAAGCGTCATTCACTTTCCTTCCTTTTTGTATTTAGATATTCCCCTAATTAAAAAAAAAACATAAAATAACTTAATGCATACATGTTTTTATTGGGGTTTATCTAGTAAATAGTATTTTTTTTTTTTTTTTGTGTCGTGGCAGTTGAGTGTCCCTTTAACATAGAAACATAGAATGTGACGGCAGATAAGAACCATTCGGCCCATCTAGTCTGCCCAATTTTCTAGATACTTTCATTAGTCCCTGGCCTTATCTTATAGTTAGGATAGCCTTATGCCTATCCCATGCATGCTTAAATTCCTTCACTGTGTTAACCTCTACCACTTCAGCTGGAAGGCTATTCCATGCATCCACTACCCTCTCAGTAAAGTAATACTTCCTAATATTATTTTTAAACCTTTGCCCCTCTAATTTAAGACTATGTCCTCTTGTTGTGATTTAAGATTTACAGGTTAGTTAATTCAATCCTAGAAGTAAGAAAATATTTCATACCTTTGTTCTCATGTCCTTCTGAAAAGATAACCATTTTTAATGATCAGTATGTAATACTCAATATCTCACTCTTTCTATCCCAAATTAACTGTATTTACTCTGGGCCTGCAAGATTTTATTGGGAAGTGACCCAACGTTCCACAAGCAGCGTGGCCACTATGTGAGTAGCTCACCGTATATAATTTCTGGACTTAAAGGTTTAGAGCTCTGAATGGTTTGCTCTATATCAGCTACTGTAACTCCCACTAATCTCAGGCAGCTCTGGAACACGTATGAAAACTTAAATGTAAATCAAATTTCACATTACAAGAGAGCTGCTACACTTGCTAATGCCTATTTAATTCCCACAAGTCACATGGTTGATGGAAATTTGTTATGGCTAGTAACTTTCACATCTGGCTACTAGCATAATATTTCATATTTTGAGTTTGGCATATAATATGCACCGCTACACTCACTGGACACATGGAAAAAAAAAACCTCCAATCAAAAGGCAACCACAGACTATTACAGTTTTTCTCATTTTTATTTTATTTTAATTTTCTATTTCTTTGGTAGAATTTTGGACTATATGGATCGTACCATATAGCCCGTGAGTGTGTGAATAGTACATCGAAGAAAAAGACAGGAATCTTTTGAATATAGATTAATTTGAACTCTGAAATGATGGTTCTTTGTCTCACAAATATTTTCTGCAGTCAGAGTGATTAATGGTAGCATATCCAGATGCCAATTTAATCTACCCCGTCAGTATTGAGTTGTCTTATCTAGTGCAAGTTTCATGGGAAAAATTAATTTTCAGTTCCTTTGACTTATTATTTTAGGTTGTTATGGGTGATCCTAGTAAAGTCGTTACTGCTCTCAGATGTCTAATGCCTTGAGAGATAAAAAGCCAACATGCGATGTTCATTGACTTTCGTCAGTCTCTAACCAATATCTATCAAGGAAATCTTTTCTTTCACTGCAGATATAATTGCCTCTGTCTGCTCCAAGCTGTCTTTTGGTTGTCTTCAACCGCTGAAAACATCCACGCTAAGGGATAGATTTTTTGATGTTATAGCGACAGATAGTTCATAGATTTACATGGCGACATTGATTTGCACTCCTTCATATTTGCCCTTATGTTTCCCGCGGGAGTCGTATTCCAATCCCCATGATAACCTAGAGAGATTTTTGTAGCCACAAGAAGGATATTATTTAATTTCAAAATATATAAGTCTAAATTTGGTTTGTGGCATATGAAATGTTCAACGTAAAAGCAAGTAATTTTACATTTATTTATTTTTTAATCCTAGTTTTATGTACGTGTGTACCATCACAATAAGAGGAATCTCAATACAATCTTGCTGGAAAAATACTTTCTAACTTAAAAGTGATTTAAAGTGGTAATGATGCGTAAAGTCTGTATGTGCCGCGTTTCACTATGAAACTACGCAAATAGAGAGCTATAGCTCTTGGTTGTCAGAGGTGTATTTGCTGTGTCATTGTTCTGGGCTGCCTAATGTCAATTCTGTGCATATTAAACGACCTCTGTGCCTCCCATGTTCTACTCTCAGCTTGTCCTGTTGTATTGTCATATCTTCGCCGGTGAGGACAAGCGATGTCTACAGAGGAAGATCGGGATACAGGGAGAACTTAGCCTTGGTGAATACATTTTTGCTTTAGTCTTTATTTTTTTTCCCCCCTAGAGTGGTCAACCAGGACAGTTTACTCTGACCAAAAACACTTTTTTTTTTTTTTTTGGAATAACCCTTTAATATTTGCAAGAGTTTTGTGCACATAAAAACAATGTCAACTAAGTGTCACTCTCATGCTTGTGTCACAGTGGAAACATTTTATCAGTTCTGGAGCAATGCCCATTGATTAGAGCTCCGTCCAGATTTTCGAGATGAAGGTGAAACAGATCCAAAGATATTCAAGATTACTGAAAACGGTTATGGGCCATAAACTTTATTATTCGTATAAGATGCTAAAGTCATCATAAGAGGCAGATAGCAATTAACTAAACTCGTATTCAATTAAAATAGGGCATGAGCAGAACAAAATATTAATTATTCAACCAATAGACATTTTATTTTCAAAAGCAAAAAAGACAACAGAATAAATTTATGTTATATTGTTGCACAACATATTAGCAATCCATATACCGGTGTATATACATTCTCATATAGTATAGTATAATAATAATTAGAAATACAGTACAGAGAATAATGTCTGTTAGTATATAAACAATCAACCTCACAGACTATACCATACTTACTATTATAAGAAAAGCACTGGTTGTTTTGCTTTAAATCTTTGGCTATTATTTTGACTAATTTGGATAACAGAAATCATGATTCTTACAAGATTTATTTAATTGGCTGATGTCGCATGATGAGAGTTGAATTTCTAAAATAGATCCTTGCAGCAGACTGGATAAAGTATAAGATGTGTGTCCTGAATTTAAGATTATTTATAACAAACTGCAGGTAGGAAACATCCTTGGTTGTTGCAAACTAATTTATTAGATGTCTTTCTTTGGGATTAGATTAAAGTCTTTTGTATGTATGAAGGATCAAGATTTGAACCTGTACGCTGGTATGATGGAAGAAGACAAAATCTTTTTAATTCTTATCTAGTTGGTATATAATAAACAGTCAGTAATAGTCAAGTTTATGAAACCACTCTATGTCTTTGCTGAAAAATGAGCAAGTGTGTTAAAGGAACACTACAGTGTCAGAAATATAAACATGTATTCCTGACACTATAGGTGTAAAACCTATTTTAGGTCCCTTGCCTCAGGTTAAAAAGTTAAAGAACTTACCTGTTCCAGCACTATGCAGGTCTGCCGCAGCTGGATCTTATCTGATATATTCAAAATTGACGATCTCGGCCAATCCAATGCTTTCCCATATGAATGCATTGTGAGGCTATTGTGCATGCGCAGCAAAACTCTACACAAATCATCATGTCCGCATAGTGATACATTGAATCAATGCATCTCTATTGGGAACGTTCAACGTCTCCATGCATCAGAAGCTGTAGTTGTTCTGGTGACTATAGTGTCCCTTTAAAGGCAGTTTATCAAATTATAAAATGACTATGATACTTCCCCTTTAATAAGATTTATTAAAGAATTGTGTGAAGTTATTTTACCTGAGCAAGTACAGTACATAAGTCAGAATCACAGCCTAATAGGACATTCTGGTTTCTAGCTTAACACAAATATCCTGGTCTGGCAGACATAAGTTGCTAGGCAACCAAATGATTCACTGAGGGGATTTAAACCAAGTGTAACTCTTAATTTTAACTGTGCCATTAATAGGTCAGAGAACCAATTCTTTTTTAAAGCATGTAGATGTGTGTGTGTTCCTTTTGAATGTTTGTTGATAAACAAACAATAAGAAATATGCAATCCACACTACGTTATGCTGAGACTGATAATGGTCTAAATTTTATAATATACTAGGATGCAGAGGTGATGATTTACTTGATAGCAGAAAAAACACGCATTGCTAAAAAATCTCTTATTCTCGAAGTCGTAAAAAAAAAAAAATAAGAATCTGCACTAGTTTACTTAATTCGGAGCTTACTACATTACTTCCAGATTATGTTTCGACAAATTCTCTATATTAGAAGGAAATATGCTTAAAGGGACACTCCAGGCACCCACACCACTTCTGCCCACTGGAGTGGTCTGGGTGCCAACTCCCACCACCATTAACCCTGCAAGTGTAAATAGTTTTTATAAACTGCAATATTTACCTTGCACGGTTAAGTCCTCCTCTATCAGACAGCCACTAGAGGGACCTCCGTGTTCTTTGAACATGAAAAGTGTTTTAAACTACGCTGGACGTCCTCACGCTATGCATGACGACCTTCAGCGTCGCCAGAATCCCCATTGCCACGCATGCGCATTAGGTCTACCCCGCTGGCTGACATCGGCGGGAGAGGAGCATGGGCGGAGCCTGACCCAGTGCCGAGGGACATCGGTGCTGGATTCATGTAAGTCACTGAAGGGGTTTTAACCCCTTCAGCAACATGGGATGGGGGTGGGAGGGAGAGGGGAACTGCAGGGTCCTGCAGTGCCATGAAAACGGATATGTTTTCCTGCCACTGGAGAGTCCCTTTAAGGTTATACTTATCTGCAGGAAAGTCTTGTGGGAGTGAGACTTGCCTTGGGATGCATTGTGATTCTTTGGCTGTGTATCAAGTTAGGATCAAAAAATGTTTTCACCATGTGGTTTTGCTGGAAGACGAAAACATTTTAAACTAAAAAATATTTGACAGCTTTTTTTTTTTATTGGCTTATAGCCCCCACCACCACCACCACAATACTTACTAGAGAGACATAGGTAAGGTCATTTTATTTTTGGTGGAAAGTTAGATTAGTTTGTGGGTTTATGACTGGGGACTAGGAAACCCTAGTCATGGGGTTTACCATGGGCATCTTCTTGTCTTATGCACCAGTGCTCCTCAACCCTCTCCACAAGGCAAACCTAACAGTCCAGGATTTAGGGATTAAAAAAAATGCACAAAAAAAGTGCACAGGGATAAACAAGGGGGATAAGCCCGCTAATAAAATGTTAAATCAATTTTATTCATTTAACGGAACACTAAAGAAAAACATAAAGCATGTTAGCTTCTTGTCATTTTTTTTACAATTTTTAATTTTCGAATGATTTAATATTTAATTTTGAACTTTTAAAATAATGTAATATTAAAAAAAAAATTTAATTTTGTAATATTTTGATTTTTTTTAAAACATTTATATTTATTTTTACATATTTTTTGATATTTTAATATTTAGAAAAAAAAAATTGTTTAGATGGTTATCCAAAAATATTAAATCATTTGAACAGTTTATCCAACAATATTAAATCCGAGGCAATATTTCTGCTTTTTGACGTCTGAATTCTTCTATATGGTAGCAGAAAATGTCTGGCAATCCAGCCCAGGGGCTTTCGAACTTTAAAGAATAACCCTGTAAATGTCCACAATTTAAAGTTTTATACATGACCTACAAAACATTGGCTTGTTCCACTTACTATCTCATTTTTTTGTTGTTGTTGTTTTACTTTTTACACTTCAGGAATACTTTGATGAGTTTTTGGTTTATTGAACTGGGAATTCAGAAGCCTCTATTATGGCATTATATTAACATTCCTGTTAATAAAGTAAAATCTATATTTGGACTGTATATTCCACTGATAACACTTATTCAAAACAAATATATTAAACATGCATACCATTGGGTCCCTTTATGTTGTATGTTTAATTATTTTTAATGTTTTCTTGAGTCTGTTAAGTTGTGCAATAAAATGTATTCCAATTTTAGACATTACGGTCTATATTATTATGCAACTATAACCTTTTTTATTTTATTTTTTTTGTAATAAAACCTCCAGATGCCCAAGCAATTTTTTAAACGCATATTTAACGTTTATCCATTTAAATTCTGCCTATATATAATATATAAAACACCAAGGTGATGTTCTCAATAATATGTAGCTGTAAAAGTGTTATTATCCAGTTTAACATCTCCATGTAAAAATAAAGAAAATAGAGAGTCTGCAACTTCTCCAAGTGACTCACGTGCAGCTTGCTCAACTCAGAAAAGACTCAACCTAGCACGGGCATTGGTGAAGTCAGTGGTGTTTTCAGGAGTATTTGTCTGGTCAGCAGTAGCGGCTGAATGAATAACCACCCACCATCAAGTTCTTGTATCCTTGTTGTATTTGGGAATCTGTGTATCTATCTATGTGGTTCTGTATGCCTATGAGTTTATCTGTATGTGGGTATAGATATTTGAAAATCCTTGATGGTGAAATGCGTTAGTCTTTTATACTTTTTTGTATTGCTTTTGCTATTACATTTTATTTCTCTAATATATTGTTTTTTTCAAAAAAAAATTATATCACTGGAACTGCCCTGACTTTTCTTTGGAGTCTGAAAACCTATCCCTTTGTTGGGTGGTATATCACCTGACCCCTGTGAATTAAGCAAAACCTGTACTTTTGCCCCACAGGAGTGAGTACCTTTTCTATACTTTTATTATCATTTATTTATAACAGTGAGCACTATATTTTTATTTCTGTTTTTGCCCACATAATATATCATGAGATCTTCTACTAGCAAACAAGATTCTTAAGTGGGGATTAAACCATCACATATAATTAAAAGGGAGGTTTACCAACCTACCCTCCATGCTGCAGTAGGCAGATGTGTTATCCTACCCACTGTGGAACAGGTAGGGGGTGTTCCTACCCACCGTGCTGCTGGTAAGGGCATGTCAACTAAAAGACTAGTGCCTGGGCAGCTATTGCTGCCCAATGGCTAATACAATATAGGGGGGGCCTAACACAGGTTTTCCATCCCACATGGTGTGGTTACAAATAAACAATAAAGCGGGAGGGATAATGTGTCCACCCTGTGCCAAGCAGGTGAAATTAAATTAAGTGAATGGGAAACACAGTGTCCCTCTCATGTCCCCACACATGGCCAGCAGGTGAGGGCTATTGAATTAGTTGAATGAACGACCTAGTGTCCCTCCACCCATGAGTAGTGGGTGGGGAATTAAATTTTAAAAAGGAGCAGACCTAATGTCCTCCTCTGTCTCCACTATTTTGTTTGTTGGGACTGTAATTATAATAACAGGGGCACCTAATGTACTACCATACTATTGTGCCTCTCATCCCCAAAAATCTGTACATTAACCTTTCCCCACACGTGGCTAGAAGTCCCCAACTCCTAGCCACCACCCCCAATAAAAGTATCTTCCTACCTGCCTCACTCTAATAATAGTAACTTAAGATCCTGTTAAAAAAATATATAGTTACCATCAGATGTCTTCTTTCTTCATAAAGCTTCTTTCTTCACTACCCTAAAAAAAGGAAAAACAAAAAACACTTAAAAATAGATCTATCTCCCCCTTCTCATCGAGGGCTCTGTGTAAGGCAGGGAAAGCCTTATATGTGTCAGGATCGTGACAGGGATCCAACACGCAGAATACAAACAGGAGATAGGTACGTATACCGGACCTTAGAGTGGCCGGACTAACGTAAGGAGAGAGCAAAAAGAATGGTCAGAGACAAGCCGAGGTCGAGGGAGCGAGAGATCAGGTAAGCGAGAGACAAGCCGGGTCAAAAGGACAAGAGAGTAAAGCAGGGTCAGAATACAAGCCGAGTCAGGAACCAAAAGACAATAGAGGTAAGTGCACTGAGTGACCAGACTAGCTAGAACCACGACAGGGCAATGAATCATTCCACAGAACCCTTTTTTATACCTTGGCTCTTTAACTGTTGGCTCCGCCCCCAACGAGTCCTGATTCGTTGTTCGGCACTTGGTTGCCGTGATTGACGGGTCGGAACGTGATTGCCGTCATGACGTCGGCTACTGAGCGCCGCGTCATAAAAGGAGGCGGAGCTATCGCGGCCGGCGTGTAAACGACCGGGAGGAGTGCAAGGATCGGGTGAGTCAGCCCCCCTGGGAGGATGGACGTCTAGGTGTCTAACCTCCTCCGAGGTAGACACCAAAGGTAACCTGACAGTACCCCCCCTCTCAGAAACGCCCACCGGGCGGAAGGAACCGGGGCGAGACGGAAAACGAGCATGAAATGCCCGGAGGAGACGAGGGGCATGCACATTTTCATGGACCACCCAAGACCTCTCTTCAGGCCCATACCCCTTCCAGTCAACAAGATATTGCAACTTCCCCCGAGAAATACGAGAATCGAGAATGGATTTGATTTCATATTCCTCCTGACCCTCAACCTGGACAGAGAGAGGGGAGGACTCAGCGGAGGAAAATCTGTTGCAAACCAAAGGCTTCAACAAAGAAACATGAAAAGAGTTAGGGATGCGCAGGGCAGGCGGAAGGGCAAGACGATACGCAACCGGGTTAATCCGACACAGAACCTTGTAAGGGCCTATGTAACGAGGGGCAAATTTCATGGAAGGAACCTTCAAGCGGATGTTTCTGGTACTCAACCACACCCTATCACCCGGGGCAAAAACCGGAGCCACCCGTCTCCGTTTGTCAGCGTGTCGTTTGAACACCATGGAATTCTGAAGAAGAATTCGTCGAGTCTGATCCCACAACTTTCTCAGATTGGCGACATGAACATCAACTGACGGAACCCCTTGGGAAGGGGAAACCGACGGAAGAATGGAAGGATGAAAGCCATAATTCAAGAAAAAGGGGCTAGAACGAGTAGAATCACAAACGAGATTGTTGTGTGCAAACTCTGCCCAAGGAATCAGACCAACCCAATCGTCCTGGTGTTCAGAAACAAAACAACGCAAATATTGTTCAATCTTTTGGTTGGTGCGTTCGGCAGCTCCGTTGGACTGGGGATGATAGGCAGATGAGAAATTCAACTTGATGCCTAAGTGAGAACAGAAAGACTTCCAAAAGCGGGAAACAAATTGGGAACCTCTATCAGAAACAATTTCAGAGGGAATACCATGTAAACGAAAGATCTCCCTCGCGAATATCTCAGTTAATTCGGGAGACGAGGGCAGTTTAGGCAAGGGCACGAAATGAGCCATTTTAGTAAACCTGTCAATCACCGTGAGAATAACAGTATGTTTTTTAGAAACAGGCAAATCGACAATGAAGTCCATAGCCAAACATGACCATGGTCTCTCGGGAATTTCTAAGGGGTGCAAAAGTCCACAAGGGAGCGCGTGAGGTTGCTTAGTCTTCATACAGACAGCACATGCCCCGACGAAATCCCTTATATCCTTACGAAGGGAAGGCCACCAGAAATCTTTAGAAATCAGGGAACATGTTTTGCGTATGCCGGGGTGCCCAGCAATTTTACTGTCATGAAAGCAATGCAGCAATTCCACTTGGAGCTCAGGAGGAACGAAGTATCGATCCCCAGGAACAGGTTTGGGAGCTAGATGTTGTACTTTCTTGATCTCAGCAAGCAACGGCGAGTGTATCCTGACACATGTGTTGGCAATAATATTACACTTGGGAACGATAGAAGACAAAGCAGCTTCAGACACCGTAGAAGGTTCATGTTGACGGGACAATGCATCTGCCTTAGAGTTCTTAGAGCCAGGTCTATAAGTGAGCACGTAATTGAAATGTGTCAGAAACAAGGACCAACGAGCTTGCCTGGCGGACAAGCGCTTGGCCTCCCCTATATAGGACAAATTCTTGTGATCCGTCAAAATAGTAACCGGGTATAATGTCCCCTCCAACAAATGTCTCCATTCCTTTAAAGCCATAATGACCGCTAACAGTTCCCTATCACCAATGTCATATCTACTTTCAGGCCCAGATAATTTCTTGGAAAAAAACCCACATGGATGTAACGGTTTATCCAAACCTAGCCTTTGGGACAAGATAGCGCCTATACCTGTCTCCGAGGCGTCAACCTCGAGTAGAAAAGGCAAAGATGTGTCAGGATGAACTAATATCGGTGCTGAGGCAAAATGTTCTTTGAGTGTTTTGAAAGCAGAGAGAGCCTCTGTAGACCAAGTCTTGGTATCAGCACCCTGTCTAGTCATATTGGTAATAGGAGCAATAATAGAAGAGTAACCTTTAATGAAGCGCCTATAATAATTGGAGAATCCGATAAATCTCTGAATGGCCTTGAGTCCCCTGGGCAATGGCCAATCTAAAATCGATTGGAGTTTAATGGGGTCCATCCTAAATCCGTCTCCAGAAATAACGTAGCCAAGAAAGTTTATCTGAGATTGGTCGAAGCTACACTTTTCCAATTTGCAGTACAATCCATGTTGTAACAGTTTGCGCAGTACCCTTCTGACTTGTCTGTGGTGAGTCTCAATCTCTCTAGAGTGTATTAGTATATCATCCAAATATACTATAACGCATTCATGCTGAAATTCCCTAAGAACCTCATTAATAAGGTCCTGGAATACTGCAGGTGCATTGCAAAGCCCGAAGGGCATTACCGTGTATTCATAGTGGCCATAACGGGTATTGAAAGCTGTTTTCCATTCGTCTCCCTGCTGAATTCTCACCAAGTTATAAGCTCCCCTCAAATCTAACTTGGTAAAAATCTTGGAGCCTTTCAGTCGATCAAAGAGCTCAGTAATCAAAGGAATAGGATAAGCATTTCTAACAGTTATCTTATTCAAGCCCCGATAATCAATGCAAGGCCGTAGAGTGCCGTCTTTTTTATCTACAAAAAAGAAACCGGCCCCGGCCGGAGAAGATGATCTCCTAATAAATCCTTTGTCTAGGTTTTCACGTATGTACTCCTCTAGGACTAAGTTTTCCTTAGTGGATAAAGGATATACCGTACCCCTCGGAGGCATAGTACCAGGTAGGAGTCTAATTTTACAGTCGAAAGACCTATGTGGAGGTAAAGTATCAGCCCTCTTTTTGTCAAAGACCGCCTTTAAATCCAGGTACTGCGACGGTATCTGTAAATCTGTAGATTGGGAAGAGTTAACCGGGGCGTCAACCCTGCAAATCGGTGAGACTTTCTGCAAACATCCTCTCTGGCAACCCTGACCCCAGGAGACTATCTCACCCAATTCCCAGTCAATGATAGGGTTATGCTTCTTAAGCCAGGGATACCCCAAGACTATAGGAACTGAAGGAGATGAGATCAGCATGAGGGATATTCTTTCCTCGTGAAGGATACCAGTGGTTAACTTAATTGGTATGGTTTCACGAAGAATAACAGGTTCAGATAATGGTCTACCATCTATGGCCTCAACGGCCAAGGGTGTATCCCTTAGCTGAGATGGGATAGAATGGTTAGTGACAAAGGCTTGGTCAATAAAGCTTTCAGCTGCTCCGGAATCTATCAAAGCCATAGCATTAAGTACTCCCTTTTCCCAAGCTAAAGAAACAGGTATCAGAAGCCTATGATCTTTATAATCATATATAGAGGACAAGATAGAAACACCCAAGGCCTGTCCTCTTGAGAAACTTAGGTGCGAGCGTTTCCCGGCCGGTTAGGGCAATTTAGGCGTAGGTGACCTCTAATTCCGCAATACATACAAAGACCCTCCCTTCTCCTGTACTGTCTTTCCTCTTCTGAGAGTCGAGTATTACCTATTTGCATAGGTTCTGGGAGAGCTAAAGTAGTAGAATCAGAACTCTGAAATGAGGGAGCTAGTCTTATGGAGGATCTGCGGGTTCTATCCCGAATATTCTGCCTCTGTCTCATACGTTCATCTATTCGGGAAATAAATGAAATCAGATCCTCCAAATTTTCAGGAAGATCTCTTGTGGCCACCTCATCTAAAATCTCATCAGATAACCCGTTCATAAATACGTCCATATAAGCCTGTTCATTCCACTTGACTTCTGCCGCCAAGGATCTGAACTCTAAAGCATAATCCACGAGGGTTCGGTTATACTGTCTAAGACGTAACAGTAGTCTAGCTGCATTGGCCTTTCTTCCTGGGGGGTCAAAAGCTCTCCTAAATGCAGCGACAAAAGCATTATAGTTATAAACTAACGGGTTATCATTTTCCCACAGGGGGTTAGCCCATCTAAGTGCCTTGTCAATGAGCAAGGTAATAATAAATCCAACCTTCGCCCTGTCAGTAGGGTAAGCGTGGGGTTGTAACTCAAAATGAATACCTATCTGGTTTAAAAAACCTCGACAAGTGTCAGGAGCGCCGCCATAGCGTGACGGGGACGTAACACGGGAAGAAGTAGCCACTGTGGCTACCTCTAGGCCTGTACTTATAGGAGAGATAGATGGGGTACGCATCTCCTCTGAGTGATTACTAGGACGAGATAGCAATGCTTGCAGAGCTAGAGCCATCTGGTCCATTCTATGATCCATGGCCTCAAATCTAGAGTCAGGAGAACCGACCTGAGAGCTTGTACCTGCAGGATCCATTGGCCCTGTCGTAATGTCAGGATCGTGACAGGGATCCAACACGCAGAATACAAACAGGAGATAGGTACGTATACCGGACCTTAGAGTGGCCGGACTAACGTAAGGAGAGAGCAAAAAGAATGGTCAGAGACAAGCCGAGGTCGAGGGAGCGAGAGATCAGGTAAGCGAGAGACAAGCCGGGTCAAAAAGGACAAGAGAGTAAAGCAGGGTCAGAATACAAGCCGAGTCAGGAACCAAAAGACAATAGAGGTAAGTGCACTGAGTGACCAGACTAGCTAGAACCACGACAGGGCAATGAATCATTCCACAGAACCCTTTTTTATACCTTGGCTCTTTAACTGTTGGCTCCGCCCCCAACGAGTCCTGATTCGTTGTTCGGCACTTGGTTGCCGTGATTGACGGGTCGGAACGTGATTGCCGTCATGACGTCGGCTACTGAGCGCCGCGTCATAAAAGGAGGCGGAGCTATCGCGGCCGGCGTGTAAACGACCGGGAGGAGTGCAAGGATCGGGTGAGTCAGCCCCCCTGGAAGGATGGACGTCTAGGTGTCTAACCTCCTCCGAGGTAGACACCAAAGGTAACCTGACAATATGGGATTTCTAACGCTATGCAATTTCATTCAGAGCTATCTGACAATCTGATCAACCCAAATTCTAGAGCATTCAAGACTGGAGCATTCAAGCCCCTACTCCATTTCATGTATCCAGGGTTCTCCAGTCACATAGAAACAGCACATTCTACACACACACATATAAAACAGTTGGGAAAATGATCCAATGCTGCTTTTTTCTGCTCAGCCTTCTTAGCATACAATTTGCAATTCCTTTATTATCTCACTGCAATTACCAGTTTAGTTCATAGCCTTCATAGGAGTATTTCCAAACTTTCCAGGCATATAGTTACATAAATATCGAATATGGAAGTACACTCACAGATTACAGAGCTGTGCCAGGCTCTGCATATTGTGCCCAAGGGTGCCTAATAGGCAGAATTGAGGGTCCTGGGTACTTATGCCAGTCGCAAATGGATCAGTAGGTGCAGCAATAATGGTTGAAAAATAATAATTTATTGATGCAAAATATAAAAACAAGATAATAGAAACTGTGTAAAATAAGTCCCTTAATGGTGACACACAGTCTTTAACACATGCAGACGCGTTTCAACTCTCCACGAGTTTTCCTCAGTGCATGGGAAGATGTCCAAATTGCTGCCTTTTGAATTAGCTGGTCACATGGGCGAAGGTTCGGCAATTCCGACATAAAATAGCAAAATTTGTCCAAACAGAAAAGATAGAATTACCAGGCAAGATCTAGAAGGGTAAGTGCCCATATAACCACAATGTGTATTCCATGCTTTGTACAAAACAGTTGTGTTCTTCACCAGTTCTTCTGTACAATAAAAAAAGTGTACATAACATGGATAAGTTGTTATATTCCTAAATAGTATCTCATGAAATTTTTGTGTTCCTAAAGTTTAGCATTGAATATTCAGGCATAACTCTACTATATTATATTTTCATTCTTATGCCTTTATAGACCGTAAACTTATAATTTAATAATATATAATATAGGAATTATAGTCAATAAATAAGATTTACCTAAATTTGATCTTAGGACGTTATGTTTGCACATTTAGTAAATAATGTTGTGGATTAATTGATGTGAATTAATGTTGATTTATGACCATATTTTGGGTGACTATTATTTTAAATATATTTGCTTCCTCTCTTTATGTTTGATTTATATGGAGGTTAGGAGTTAATCCCCAATGAGGTTATGAATCTAAATGTATTTGCTTCTTTTATTGATGTCTAACCTATAATGATTTGATTCAGGTGATAATTTCTCATGAGTATGTTAGAGGTTATTATTGTGCAATATATTTTGCATATAAGTATGTTTGTTTTTTATATATTGTTCCAAGATGTATATGAACTGCAGCAGTAATTGAAGATTCATAATTAGGTTAATTAATAATCACGATCCTCCTGAGGGTGGAGGAGTAAAGAGATTGTAACCACACCCCCTAACCAATTGGAAGACTGGAGAGATGGTACCTGCAATTTAGAAGGCAGAGATGAAGCCTGAGATGTTGGGCGAAACGCGTCACGGAGGACATCATCAAGAAGCGGACTAGTGAGCCCCACGTGATCGGGTGATGGCAAAACCCAGAAGTGACTGATTTATATCGGCATTTGTGTTTGTTACACTTGATCAGTTGTGGGCACCTTTCTGGCAATACCCCCTACTATGAAAGTAAGAGTTTTCAACCACTTTTATTTGTAAAGAGATTTTGGATACTGATCAGTTGGGGTTCCTGTCCTCTCTCTTTGTCTCCTATGTCTGTAGAAGAATTTCATATGGCTGGCTGAATTTGCTATTTCGTTATATCCACCCTGCTCAACCATCCTGCTATGGGAATTATCTCTCTCGAGTTGAACTCTTCAAATTCCGTGCCAGTGTTGATAGGGCTCTACCATGGTCTGTTAATTTTTTCAGAATATTACCTGAAGATTCAATGCTATACACAGTTTAAACACACTGCTTATTTGTTATTTCAAAAGTCATAATACCCAAAAGATCAAAGTACACCATTTCTTAATGGAGCATTATACAATACAAAATTGCCCAAGTTTTAAAACCAGATGATCCACAAAATATGTTCCATAATCCAAATGGCAAACAGCGTCGATTCTAAATGTTCCTCTAAGTTTCTTCCTCGTCCTTGTTAAAATCTGTATTTTGTGTCTATAAAATAGGTTTACAACCATTTTTATAAGATTATCTTTACAATGTTACTAAAATACAGACCCTTGACCTACGATACTTAATTTGACCTATTTTAGCTCTCTCTGTAGCTCCGAAATAAACTCACAATTTATCTAGAGCTTGAAATAAATGTTTCTCCACCACAATTTTTTTTAGCAATTAATAATTTTATATTCTATTTTCCATTTTGTTTTTATATTGTATTGTACATATTCCTACTAGTGTTAATGTTTGTTTTGCATTAAGGCATTTTTACCTACATCATATAAAAATTATATTTGGTGACAGTATTCTTTTACACCACATCCAAATATGTTTATATATCTTGTTAATTTACAGAGAAGCATTAGTGTAGGATCCACCCCATGCTTCTCTGCAATTGTAATTTCTCTGCAATGAGATAAGTTCAGCAGTGCGGGACAAAGCTCATTGGTGGAGAGCTGACACTTTAAACCAATTAGCTGGCTGAGCATGGAAGACCCTAACGAATAAGAGATAACAGAAGGTCCTAGCTCTCCTACCATTAGAGGAGAGGCATGGAGCAGCAGCTGTTGGACCCTAGACAAGCAGTCAAACTGGTAGCAAAAGAATTGACTACTTTTATTTTTTGCAGCAGCAGGGCACTTTTGGCATGACTACATCTATTCTCTGTTCGTACTTGCACCTCTGACGCCCGCCTTCAAGACATCTTTAAGGCTGCACCATTCCTATGGAACTCCCTTCCCTGTTCCATTAGACCCTCACCCAATCTAAGTTCCTTCAAAAGATCATTAAAAACTCACTTTTTTAAGAAAGTATATTAATTAAACTGTTAATAGCTTCTCCTACCCATACCTTGGTAACCCACCCTGCTTCCTCTCATAAAACTGTGTCATTCAAAAAACGAACCCTTCATTGTAATCTTTTCTAGAAAACCTACTTTTTCAAGTACATGAAATACATCCCACTCTTAGCTCTTGTGACACTTTACTCCACTCCCTCTAGAATGTGAGCTAATTTGAGCAGGGTCCTCAACACACTCTATTCCGGGGATCTCCTGGAATGCCAAGGAAGGGGAAGCATGCCGGTTTCCCATAGTAAGGGAAAGGATAGAGAAGAATGTTGAAAATATGAGGTAGGATAAAAAGGTGGTAAGAGGGCAGGGTACTCACTATTGGAAGCAGCTTGAGAAACAGGTATTTTCCCACCCACCCTCCCATCCATGATATTTGTCGTTATTGGTGCTTTTCTATTTTCGTATTGTTTGGAGAGTCGCAACCTGCTGGTGCTGCTAGCGGAAGGCTGGCTGTAGAGGACTCTGAAGGAACATGGATTATCTGTCTGTTGGGTAGTCACCCCTACAGCTGACAGGGGGTTGCAATGCTGGCGCATTGTTTAAAGTTAATGTAAAATAAAGCTGTGGCCATTGCCCAGAACTCAGGCTTCATGTCATTATTGGGGCAGCGGGGTGGTTATTTTGGTCAGCAGTCATGTTCATCCAGCTCGACTCTTTGCAAATACATGCCTGTTAGTCCACCTATTGTACAGAGCTACAGGATTTGGGTGCTTTATAAATAATAATAATAGTGGTTATGATGTTTGGAGTGTTCCTTTAAGTTTGGTGATTTTAAATAGCCTTGTAAGATTCAGAACAATACATTTTTGTGTGTGCTCTTTCCCTTAATCATTATTTTTTAGATAACACCTTGAGTGTGTTAAGAGTATTAGATGCTATTCAGTGTAACTCTCAATTGTAGATTTCTTTCAATCACAAATTTGCTCCATTTTTCATAAATTGATAGAAAAACCTTCTCACATACTTGTCACTATTGTCTCACTAATCACTGCTTTAGTACTAATACACTTTTAAGCTGTCATTAACAGAAACATTGCCACTTCATCTCAGAACTAAAAACCCTCAAATAATCAGAATACACCTACTGAAAGGATAGTGAGAGACTTGCTGGAAAGATTTCATTTATGTGCCTTTTTTTTAAGAGTTGCTTTGTATTTTCTATCTTTTGTTTTTTTAATCACGGTTCCTATTTCCTAGGGCAGGTTAGGATTTATCATTTTTTTTGTTTGTTTTTATGAATTTTAGTTATAAAAAAAGTTAACAAATTTAAATATCTTCAGTTTGGAACAACAGCACCTCAGAGGGGATATAATCGCATTATACAAATATATTGGGGCCAAAAGTAACCATTGTCTGGAAATCTATTAAAAAACAGAACTATACTTACATACGACACAAGGTCACACTTTTAGACTAGAAGAAAGGAGATTTTGTCTAAAATACATTAAAGGTTTTTTTAGAGTTAGAACAATAAGGATGTGGGAGTCTTTTCCTGAAGAAGTGGTTTTATCAGAGTCTGAACATATGTTTAAACAGCAACTGGATGAATACTTGCAAAAATATAATATTCAGTGATATAATTTTTAATTTGTGGGGCAAGAAAAAGTGAGTCTCCTCACTGCAGTTCCGATCACCTCCTGTGATGTCGTCAGTACTGATGACTTGTGTCCACTCAGAAGCTTCCTTTAGAGAAACATTGCTATAAACCAACAATGCTACTCCTAGTGAAGCCCAGGTAACAAAGTGAGCAAGGCAAGAAATTCTCCGTCCGTCTGCTTTACACCCAGAAGGGGTTATTAAAGGGATTTATACATCGTTGACAAAAAGCCCTTTTATAAAATAAGCCTCTAGGGGCATGCAGCTAGCCCCTACAAGACTTCTGCAAGATGAAATGCTATAGAGGACTGCAGGATCCATTTAACTTAATATTCAGGACATGTGAAAATGCTTGCTCAAAATAGCCAATGTAACCTAAAACGTGCATGATTGAGGCTGTCATAATGATGAAGTAGATTCTGAAACAAGCGATTAATGACAATGCAGAAATGATTCATTCTATACGCCCTGTGTTCCGGTGAGTGAGTGTGGTTTAGTTAGTAAATTATACTGTGAGTCTATTACCATATTACAGTACATTGGGGGATGTTCTAATAAAATATAGGATGTGCAAAGTGAAATTCTAATAAAGCTTAATTCAATCAAACTTGGCGAATTTTCATTAGCACCATACAATGTATCTCCCACTGAGGTCACTTAGTACATCCCACCATTATCTTTAGTTTAGTTTAGTTTATGGGTAACCATTTAATAGCACAAACTGTTATTTAAGGCAGGTCAGTATTCACAAAGATTTCAAATCATTCACATGGATACAAATCACCACTGAAGTGCTGATGGTGTTGGTGTATATGAATACAGAAATATAGACTATAGAAACTGATACTAGCAGCATAAATGTGAATTTATATAAACGGGAGCTTAAATAGAGTCACGGGATCCTATAGGTAGGCCTTTTCCAAACAATAAATACTAGAATGCTTTGTCAACATTCTGAAACTGATGGAGTTCCATCTGTTAATAAGCCCTAAGTTCAAGGAACACTACAAGGACCATAGGCACTAATATAGTGGTTCCAGTGGCTCTGGGGCCAGGACTACCCTGGCACCCCAATGTAAAACTGTTAGTAGTAAGTAGTAAACATTTAAGTAGCAAAAATGTTTCAGAATGATTTAACTTTGTAACGGGGGCTGTTGGGTGCCACTCCCTATCTCTACTACTTCATACTCTCCCCAATAGCCTAACCTTGCAATACATGGTTTAGCTCAGGAGAGCTAAAAGAGACTTTTTCTTAGAAGCGTCTGGTTTTCCGACTGAAGCAGAGGAGGCAGGTTGGATTGCCCAGCAGACCTCCTATAAGAAGTCTTACCAATCAAAGCTATTTGTTTACTAACTGTGGAGTGCAGGGCACTCCTGGCAACATAACCACTAAAGCATGTTGTAGTAGTTATGGTGCTTGGTGTGTTTTAAAGAGAGATTACAATAGTCCGTACAGGAGATGAAATGTAAAAAGCTGAAATTGGAGGAGGAAAATGTAATATAAAATAACCAACAGAAAATTCAACCAGGGTTATTCTATAAAGTGTGTATGATCTGAAATGTTAGGGCAATCTAGCCAAAGTCATATTTCCAGTTTGGGTAAGTTGGACTCAAATTTAACAATTCACACTGTAGTGAATAGACCTGCATGAACAGTTTTCAGGAGTACCCTGGCACGTTCCCCGGTAATGGAGAAAACATTTTGCAATTGTTTTCACTCTCACCTGGGTCTCTGCAGGACCTCTGCTGGCTGAAGGACATTTGGCTTCTGCAGAACTGCACAAGTCAGATGATGATTGCACCAGCCATTTATTGACTGAGAGCATCATCTGACAGCTCTCAGCCAATGAATGACATGCAGTGCATAGAAATATGCACAGAATTAACATTAGCCTCTCGGAACTCTTGTGTTTGGCGGGCTAATGACAACAAATGATGCTGCTAGAAGGAGAGTTATACTACTTGGTTCAAAATAGCAGAATTTTATTTTAAAGAAATAACAAAAGCAAAATTCAAGAATTTTAAAGAAATATATGTAAATACATTATATTTTTTTGTTACCATTACATTTTGTAAATTCTTTGCTTAATTATTTAAAAAGTGATTTAGTTCATAAAGCTACATAGCAAAGGATTACTTAACTCTGATAGCTATTACAATTAATAAAATGAAGTGAAAAACAAACAAGCCACTATCCAGACAACCTCTAGAGAATAAAACTTGCCTAATAAATTGTAATATCAAAAAACGCAAAACAACACTGGCTATATATTTCTACCCATATAAAAATGTTTCTTTCAGATCTGTACATAATCAGAGATATATCAGGGGAGATTTGGTTAAAGTTCAGATTCCAGTTGCTCTAGGCACGGACTGGCCATGGGGCATATCGGGAAAATGCCCGGTGGGCCATGATGGCCATGGGCCGAGGCCAACAGGGGAGATCACTGTTTCTCCCCTGCCAGCCCATGCAGGGCCAGTTGTATGCAAGCCCTGCTATGTGCCTTTATGGGCGGGTGGGGAGATAAACTATCTTCCATCGCTCCATAGACACGGAGATGCCACGGCCGACAGGGGAGGGGGAGAGAACCCAGGGAAACTCTATCCTGCAGCTTCGCAGGGTTCTGCTTGCGAGGTCGGAGAGCTGCCACAGTGAGGAACTACAGGGTAGAGTTCTCTCCCAACTGGATCTCCAGAGCTGGCAGCAAGGTCTCCCCTCCCTGTGCATTGGTAACCAGGAAGGGGGGATATAAACAAAATATTTTTTTCAATAATAAAAAAAAATCCATCTATATATATTTGTTTTATTTTTACCTCACAGCACCCCAAACACCACACTACACCCAAAACAGCACACCGCATCCTCACACTACACTGCACCCCACAGACAACACTGCACCCTTCACACATTGCACATCTCTCTCTCACACACACACATTGCGCCCCTCACACACTGCACTCTTCACACACACTAAACCCCTCACACACAGTGCAACCCTCACATACACACTGCACCCCTCACACACTGCACCCTTCACGCACATCCTGCACCCATTACGCACACCCTGCACCCCTCACATACATTGCCCCCTTCAGACACACACACCACCCCTACAAATGATACATTCCAGACAAACACACTATATACCGTACACAACTCTTTCTCATGTGAGAGCTGATGAAAATCCCCCCCCCCCTCTGGCCCTGCCCCCTTCTTAGTGGGCTTCTGTGATTCAAAAATGCCCACGCCCAAAAAAAAATTCCCAGTCCGGCCCTGAGTTGCTCACAACCTATGACAATGCATAGGGTACATTTTACCTTTGGGAAATAGATCTACCCTAATATCACGGTGTTATACCCCAACACGCAGAGTTTAGGACAGCAATGGACAAAACAAGGAAATAACATATAACCAGGCCTAGAATGGGCAGACATAACACCAGACAGAGAGAAAAATGTAGCAAGTAATGAGCAGAGCCCAGGGTAACAGAGTGTCATACCTCCTACCGGCCCGCGTTGCTCCAGTACCGCCATCCGTCCTGTCCTGCTGTGCTCTGCAGGACCCCAGCCGACATCGCGCACGCATGCGCGCTCTATTGCTGGCTAGGAGGCGTGCTGCTTGCCTGGCTTCTTAAAGTGAAAATACCATTTTTTACCTGTGAACTTTTACTCTATTTATATGCTGCCTTATTGTGTTCCCTAGCCTATCAGCTCTCACTTAGCCCTATTTATACCTCCCTCTTACATCACTTCCTTGCCCTGTCATGGTCTCTTGTAGTCTGAGAGTGCATTCTGTTAGTTTGTCTTTTTTGGTATCTGACTTCGGCTTGTTTTCTGGTTATCCGTATTTCTGGTATCCTTGACCCTTGGCTTTGCTATTCGCTTGTTCTTCCATCTCGTATCCTGACCTTGGCTCGTCTGACCTTTCTATTCTCATCCCTTTTCCTTTTCACATTAAGTCCAGCCATTCAAATGACCGGTTGTACATCTGGCTTTGTGTGCCTTTTGAGTCCCTTAGCTTGCATGTTGGGCAGCTTCACCTTGACACAGAGAGACAGCAACAACAAGAACTAGCTTAAGTCAGATACACGGTAATCAGTCAAACAGGCAAACAATGCAGGAAAGGGTTAAGGACAGTCAGTAACAAAGCCAAGATCAATACTAGAATAATGCACAATAGATCAATATACGCACTAAAGGGTACTGGAGCAGAAACCACAATAGGGCACAGTGTACATGGCTAGGGAGGATTAAATACTTTCAAGTAACATTAGATTTGTCCATGTCATGCCCGCGCCCCCAAAACGCACTGCATTGGACAGCCTGAATGACGCTGACCAATGAAAGCTGGAAATGACTTGGGGGTCCCATAGACCCTTTAAGAGCGTGCTTGTGATGCAAGCAGTGCTCTTAGCTATACTAGGCGGGCTGCTCGACCATTCATTACGGTCAGCATACACGGCCTGCTCAAGAGGAGAAGTGATTAAACTGCGCGTGACTTGTTTGGGTGCAGGCATGTTTGAGCCTCACATGGCTCGAGTGGAGAACCCCGGCCAGCTCAAGAACTGGGTGAGTAGCGTCACACCTATTCATGGTCATGGATTGTGAGCAACTAGAATCTGAACAAATAAACAAGTCTCTCAGATGTGATACATCTCTGATTATATACGTAGCTATAAAAAAAATTCAATACGGTTAGAAATATTGAGTCAGTGTTGTTTTGCTTTTTTTAAATGTTTTTTAATATTACAATTTATTAGGCAAGTTTTTATTCTCTAGAGGTTGTCTGGAAAGTTGTTTGTTTATTTTTCATTTTATTTTATTAATTTTGATTTCTTGCTAAAATGGAAAACAGTGCCAAAAAGAACGATCAATACACATTTTCACAGTTGCAGCTGAGGAGTTTAGGTAAATGAATACAATTAATTGTGAAAACATATTTATTAATTTTTTTTCGCTTGCTATAATGAAATGCCTCTTAAGCCAGGTGAAGGATCAACTAAGAGACTCACAGTAGATTTTTTATTTCTCTGATTAAAGAAGTAAATTTGCAAGACGTGTTTTACGAATTCTGAAGACTACTCTAAGAATTGATAGCTTAACGTGAGTGCAATGTCAATTAATATCATGTTTTTACCATGATCAGTATAATAATATCCACAAACCATGTGTTTTGGAAAATATTCTATTCGAGTTTCTTACAATTCTTCGTTTTGACACTATTTCCTAGAGTATAAGTATATATTTTTTTTTCATGACTATAAGTAAACAATGTCACGGCAAGGGTGCATAATTCATTGTTGCACAATAGAATATTAATGTCATTTGTGTAGTGCATATATGAATTGACCACTTGGTAAATATCAGATGATAGAAAGGGTAGTGTGAATTGCATAGGAATGTGAAAGGGAGCAGATGGCTTACCATATGCATTGACCCTTTTCAAAAGCTCTGTGAGATATGAGAAGTCACATATAAGTGGCCTAGAAGTTTGGTTTACATATAAACTAAATCTCTAATGTGCCATATGTCTAGGTTTCCTATTAGATAGGGGGTCCTTTGATAAGTTAATGGCCATTACCCTTTTTCTAGTATTATATCCAAAAGAAAAAAAACATTATTATTTACCCAGAGAATAATAATTAATCCTCATTTCTGTTATATTTGGAATGTTACAAGCACCATCTTATAAACAAGCCCAAACATGATGGGCATAACTTGACCATAGGGGAAGGGAGTGTGATGTCCGCTATATTGGGTCGCAAGTAAGGCGTGTGATATATCTATGGAATGGAAAAATAATAACAAATTCATAGATGCAATTATTATTTCTGTGGCAGGTACATAAGAGAAGATAGAACCAAATGTTTCCATTTGGATTAATGTGGGTCTGGACACAAGTGGGTGGTTACCTAGTGTCTCTATGGATAAGCCTTAACTCCACCTCTGGGTGAGGCATGGTAATCCACAGGGTATATCTCTAATGATACTGAAGTGTGCATTGTACTTGCTTGGGGCCAAACTCTAATTTTGAGTAAGTCACCAACTTCCTTGCCGGAGACCCCCTGGGCAGAAGTTTTACTTTGAAAACCTAAGTGAGTAAGTGTTTAGGACTTCTGTTATTTTATCCCTTTTGTTTTTTAACGGTTGTTGGTGTAAATAATTTTGATTGTCATTATATTTTTGGATGCACTGTGACTATTTTTCGCTCATAATAAATATTCCTTTATTAAGTTCTGCCTTTGTCTGGTAAAGAATCACGTTACCCGAAGAGTCTATTTAGTGGTTTGCAATTGCTTAGATATTGTGCTAAGTTGTATTTGGTGGGTTTTTATTATTGATTTACCTGGGGGACCAAGGCACCCCATTTATAAATTGTCTTGGTGGTGGCAGCGTTAAAATAGTAATATTTATATTATTATGATTAAGTGCGGGTGGTGTTAAGTGGTATTGTATAATTATTTCTGGTCTAGTGCAGACAAATAGTGAACTTTTACCACCACAACTACGTCACGCACACCCTTGAAGTATGGTGTGTTCGAGACAAACATTATAGAAAAAAAGAAACTCAAAATTTTATTTTTGCAAAAATAAAATGTACAAAAGTATAATTTAGAATGGATACTTTATCAACATAGAAATAAATTAGAAAAAAAAAGACATAAGGATAAGAGGAAAGTTTTTTTTAAATCTTTTTAATGAACCTCTTGCAACCTACATTTTTACTAAAATGAAATTGATACACATATGTGCATATAAGGTTTTTACTTTCATGTTGTATTGCAAAGCAAATCAAAACAAATTTTACCCACTAAAGCCCTACATATCTCTTTGATTGCATACTTAAAATACTACATGATTTCTTTGCAGGCTGTAGCAGCAGTCTAAAGTGATCTGTACTCTACAGATGCTTAGTGTACATGTGCTTCATACCCATAAACATACAATACATTTATATATAAGAAACGTGTATGTATCGAAAATTTTATTTTTTTCTTCAGTGATAATTATGGGGGCAGCTACAAAGAGTGCAAATGGAATTTGTCTCCTTATTGCTTTTTTGTTCCAGAGTTTCACTAAGTCCACTTTCAAAAGAACTGAAGAAGCAAGTTGAGTGAAATATAGTGGAAAATGTATTCATACTTACCGTAATTTTCTTTTCCTGGCTATTATTCATGGCAGCATATACAAATGGGTTAGCTCCGCCCCTTACACCCGATAGGATAAGAAAAACACCAAAGGTTGTAAAAGGAGGCTCCATTCCAAATGTCCTCAGTCAGTAACAAGCTCTACAGTAGATAAATAGAGACACTGATTGGTGGGTAGAATATGCTGCCATGAATAATAGCCAGGAAAAGAAAATTACGGTAAGTATGAATAACGTGTCCACTTTCCTGGCTAATCATGGCAGCATATAGAAATGGGAATACCCAAGCTAACAAAGGGAGGGACAGAAACGTAAATAACTGCCAATCAAATAATCAGAACAATTCAAAATAGATTAGAAGAACTGAGTTAAGGACTTGACGTCCAAATTGCGCCTCATTGACTGCTTTAACGTCCAGTATGTAATGCCGGACAAACGTGTCTAAAGAGGTCCAAATGCCAACTTTACAAAAGTTTCAGCAGAGACCATTGCCATGGAAGCCCAAGATGCTGCAACTGCATGAGTGGAGAGTGCCCGGATACCCTTTCATATAGATAAAGAATGACATTGATAAGCTTTCACCTTAGGCAGGATCTCTGGTGCTAAATGCAAGACAACCATATCCTGTTGAAAATTAGTGAATGGGGGTTCACAGGACCAAGCCTGGAGTTCATACATTCTCCTTGCTGAGTTGCTAGCCACCAGCAACAGCACTTTCTGTGCTAACACCATGGAAGCTCCTGCTATAGGTTCGAATGATGGTTTAGTCAGAGCCTGTAAGACCAGTGGTAGGTCACATTTTGGCATGAACACCCCCAGTGGAGGCCTGAGTTTAATCGCTGCTTACATGAAGCAACGCACCAGGGGCTCCAATGCTCAATGGGTACCCATCAATGTGGAAAGTGCCGATATGTGCTCCTCTAGAGTCTTATAAAGACCGTTTCTAGGCCGGATTGAGGAGCAATTTCAACCTCTATTCTTGAGACCAACAGACAAATGAATGTCAGGTTTAGTCATATGTAAAGTATTTATAGGACTATAAGAGGATCTTAATGACCCTCTTAGGAATGCCTGTACTTATAGAGACTCCTGCATTAACACCAGAGCTTAAGGATCTTGGTATATCAAGGAACCTTGTAATAATCTGAATTCAGAAAGGTCTGAATGTACTGGAATTTCCCTTGGAGGTTCCATATTCATCTTACTCATCATAGGAATTTTGCCTTTGTGGCCTACCACTGTCTCCTTTTGAATTTCCTTTAGGAAAGTTGAAAACAGGAAACATATGTACATCAGACTGAAATTCCAAATTTCAGTCAGAGTATCGTGACCTTAAACCTTTTGGTCTTAAAATCTAGAAAAATACTTCTGGACCTGGTAGTTCTGAGAAGTGGCCTTTAGATCTACATAGGTTATCAGTCAAATCTGAGTCAACCCTGAGGATTCGTCAGGACAAAGTTGCCATTCCACCTTGTCCACTGTTACTCGGATCAGGTAATCAGCCATTGTATTCTGAGCCCCAGGTTGTTCTTCTGTGCCCTGATCATCATGGGCTGTAATTCCCTCATCAATAAGTGGCTGTGAGACCCACCTTGACGATTAATATAGGATACAGTCGCATTGATATTTGATCAAATTCTGACCCATTTTTTCTTCAGCAACCTTCTGAAGTGAAGAAGAGCCCTGAAAATTACTCATAATTCCATAAAATTGGATGGAAATATTGTTCCTTCTCTTATTCAAAGACCTTGTATAACATAGTCCAGACAATGTGCATCCAATTCTTGAAAACTGGAATCCGAACATAATATTGCTCAATGAGGTTCTGTTCACTGGAAACCCAGAGATGTATTCTCTCTTTTCAGCCACCAGGGAAGGTGCAGCTCCACTGATGGTGATATCATCAATGGCTGGTTTCAATAGCTGGTTTCAATTCAGCTTTCTCTTGTTGAACTGAGTTAATAAGGACCTTTGAGGAATCCTGAGATACCATTGAGCCCATCTTACAAGCCTGATAGCAGAAGCCAGGATTCCTGGTAGTTGCATCTACTTTCTTGCTGTTACCAAGCGAAAATGAAGAAACTGGAAGAGAAAACTTCCACAATCTGTGGAACTGTTCCTGAGATAGAGAAAATGCATAGTGTAGAATTCTCCACCCAGAAATGTCATCACCTGAGCTGGTGTGAGACTGCTTTTCTTGATATTCATCAAGCAGCCAAACCTCAGGTGTTCTGAGAGAACCATATCCCTCTGTGCACCTGCCTTCTGTGGGTCTGAAGCTACCAAAAGTAGATCATCCAGATAATGGAACCAGGTGGTGTTCTGGACTCTTAATATCACTATAAACACAACCAGTACCTTGAAAAAAAATGTTCTTGGGGCTGCAGTGAGGCCAAATGGTAGGGCACTAAATTGGAAGTTCTCTTCTGAGCTAATGTTGATGATCTAGGGCTATTGGAATGTGATAGAAGGCATCCTTGAGATATATAGCGATAAGGAAATTGTTCTTCCAAATCGCAGGGGATATGGATCTCATTGACTCCACCCAAAGGCTTTGACATTCAGTCTTTTGTTGGACCTTCCATGTGCTTTTTCTTTTTGCACCAGAAGAGAGGCAAATATTGTCCCTGGAACTGCTCTTGTTATGGGACCTAAGAAATCACCTCTTCGTCCAGAAGGTTTCTTACATATTCCTTCAGTGCTATACCTTTTGATTCATCTGTCTGAATTCTCTTGTTGGTATAGAGACTCCCATGTCTGAAGAAAACTCCAGTCTATATCCCATCTTGACTATGGATACCACCTAAGTCTCCAGAATGTGACGAGCCCAGGTATGTCTGATCAGAAAAAATAAGGCTCCTAGTACTGGAGGACAGACACAAGTTCATTGCTGAAGAGCGAAATTACTAAATTATAGCTCTTTTAGCACCTTAAAATGCTGGTTTACCAACTGCAACGAGTTACCTCTGGAGTATTCCCTGCAGGGTCAGTAACTCCATGTATCTCGGAAATGCTGGTCACTTGATCTTCTCCTGTCTGGCCATGAGGAGCTGGATTTCTTTGATCTTCAGTACTGAGGTACAAATACCTTGCAGCCCTCAGCCGCCTTTTTAACGGATTTATCCAAAGTTTCCCAAACAGCAGCTCCTCTTCAAATAGAATGGTGTAGGGGGCAGACTTGGAGGATGAGTTATCATCTCAGAAAAGGAACCATAATATTCTCCTAGCTGCTATAGATAAAGCCATTTGTTCAACAGAATACCCTAGTTACATCTAGGGAAGCTTCTGTGAAGAAGTCAGTTGTCACCTGAAGACTCCAGACTGCATCTTCAATATTGGCTCTTAATATCTCTTTTCACAGTAGCATTTAGAATGTTAATCACACTTTTCATGGCTCTAGAAACAGCAGTGAAAGCTACAACTAGATGACATCCTGCATCGGCAAGCGTATAAATTTGGACCGGTCTGCATCCACTTTTGATCCATAGGCTTGTTGTCAAGCTGAGTTGGCAAGCGGTAGCATCGTCCCCCAGGCTACCCTGGAAAAAGTTGCATCCACTATAGGTGGTGTAGTCCAGGGTGTGGAAGTACCTTCTTCCACAGGATAAAGCTTGGCCACTTTTTTTTACCTCTAAGGCCTCTAAAATACCTTGGAACTTCATTTGTAAGTCATGCCAGCATGTCATGCAGCTGCGCAGGTAAAGGTGATGCTGAAACGGCTACCTTCTGGAGACAGTCAGTGCATAACTATTTTCCTTCCACTGCTTTCCCATCACAATCAGAACATGGTGTAGATTCAGACAATACCCTGCAACTTCCTTTGTAAGCCATGCTAACATGTCCTGTGGCTGCACAGGTATAGGTGATGCTGAAGAGGTTACCTTCTGGAGACAGTCAATGCATAATGGTTTTCCTTCCACTGCATTCCCGTCGCAACCAGAACATGGTATAGATTCAGACATCAAACAAACGATAAAATAAAAAAAAATTAAAAATTACATGTGACAAAGTACTAAAGTACAAACAGTGCACTGTCAAATTCTATTACCAAGAAAGCAGTCAAACAGATTTAAAACTGGCTGAAAACAGCACTTACCCATGTCTGATGAACCTGCAAATACCTTCCAAATAAGTTTGGGATGTTTACTATAATTTTCCCTCCTTTCTGGCAATTGCCCTTATCCAAGATGGCTGCCGCAACTTGCATTCCCATAATGCAAGTCATCGGTATTGGGCCCCCTAAGGCACAAAGTGCACATGTGCGGACATCTTCCTTGTACATTTGTGGTTTAGAGACCAGGGAGAGGGCTCGGTGTGCAGCATATATGGCCTCTGAATGCCCAGGGAACCGGGAATAAATCGCTGGGACCAAGGGGAAGCATAAGAAACAAAGTAAAAGTGCCTGCAAGGTGATTAAAAGCCAACATGGTGCAAAAGTCCCCAGAGTTTAAAGGCACCACTGCATAAAGGCATCCCAGTATAAAAGCATTACAGCATATGCAGGGTCGCCATCAGGGGGTGACAACCATGACAGTCAGGGCCGTCTTTAACGCGGGGCAAACGGGGCAGTTGCCCCGGGCCCAGTTGCTCCTGGGGGCCCAGAGCAGCTGCTCTGTGGGCCCCGCGATTTGCGCAGCCCCTGCGGTGCGGCTCCCGCACACTGAGGAGGCTCCCTGGGTGGCCCATGCACTAAGGGCCACCCGGGGAGCATGTGTCAGCAGGGGCCCGGTCGGGCGCTGTGGCGCTTAAACAGCGCGACCGGGCCCCTCTTCCGGTTCTGCAGCCGGCTGGGAGGAAGTGACGTCACTTCCTCCCATCGGAGATAGCCGGGCGGGAGGAGGAAGGCAGGGAGGAGGGGAGTTCCAGAGGAGAACTCCCATCTGCCTCAGCCTGCCACTGGACCAGGCAAACCACCCTCCAGGAAAAGGTAAGAACCTGGAGGGTGGCTAAATGTATGCCAGTAGGTCTCTGTGTGTGTGTATGTCAGTGTGTGTGTGTGTGTGTCAGTATGTCTGTGTGTGTATGTCAGTGTGTGTGTGTGTGTATGCCAGTATGTCTGTGTGTGTATGTCAGTGTGTGTGTGTCTGTGTGTGTATGTCAGTGTGTGTGTGTGTATGCCAGTATGTCTGTGTGTGTATGTCAGTGTGTGTGTGTCTGTGTGTGTATGTCAGTGTGTGTGTGTGTGTCAGTATGTCTGTGTGTCAGTATGTCTGTGTGTGTATGTCTGTGTGTATGCCAGTATGTCTGTGTGTGTGTATGTAGGTATGTCTCTCTGTGTGTGTGTACGTGTGTGTCAGTATGTCTGCCAGGATATATTTGTGTGTCAGTGTATGTGTGTGTCAGTATGTATCTGTGAATGTTTTAATGTCTGTCTGTATCAGCCATTACGTCTGTCTGTGTATATGTCCGTATGCCTGTGTGTGTGTGTGTGTATATCAGTATGCCTGTATGTGTGTGTCAACGTGTCTGTCAGTGTATGTGTCTGTGTGTTTTAGTATATCTGTCAGTGTATGTGTTTGTGTGTGTGTCAGTATATCTGTTAATGTATGTGTCTGTGTATGTATATATGTATGTCTGTGTGTGTGTCAGTATGTCTGCCAGTATATATTTGTGTGTAGTGACTGTGTGTGTCAGTATGTATCTGTGAATGTTTTAATGTCTGTGTGTGTATGTGCCAGTACGTCTGTCAGTGTGATTGCGGGTTGGACGTAATTGGGGGGTGAGGCAGTGGCAGGGACAGGGCCCATGGGGCCCAAGAAAATGCATTGCCCAGGGTCCTAATCATATTATAGACGGCCCTGATGACAGTTGTCACGGGCCCGGCGACCCTGGGGGGCCCGGCCGCCCGGGCCCCACGTGTAGCGGCGGAACTGCCACCGGTGCAGTTGCACCGGGGCCTGCACGCCGATGGGGCCTATTGGGTGGCCCAGGCACTTAGGGCCACTCGATGGGCCCTATATCTTCAGGGGCCTGGTCAGCGCTGTGGCCGTGTAATAGCGTGACCGGGCCCCTTTAAAAAAAAAAAAAAAAACGTAGCCGCAGCAAGTGCTGCTGGGAGGGAGTGGTCACTTCCTCCCAGCTCACTCCACACAGGAGCAGAGCCGTGAAGAGGGAGAGCCGTGAAGAGGGAGAGCCATGAAGGAGAGCCGTGAAGAGGGAGAGCCATGAAGGAGAGCCGTGAAGAGGGAGAGCCTCACCGACTCCTATCAACCCCAGCCACCCTCCTATAAAGAAAAGGTAAGAAACAGGAGGGTGGCTGAAAAATTAGCTCTGTGTATGTCTGTATGAATGTATGCATGTCTGTCAGTATGTATGAATGTATGTATGTGTGTCTGTATGCATGCATGTATGTCTGTCTGTCAGTCTGTATTTATGTATGTATATATGTATGTATGCCAGTATCAATGTATATCAGTATGAATGTATGTATGTGTGTATGGTAGTCAGTGTCTGTATGTATGTCTGTCAGTATGTAAATATGTCTGTATGTCTGTCACTATGTATGTATGCCAGTATCAATGTATGTCATTATGAATGCATGTCTGTGTGTGTGTGTGTGTGTGTGTGTGTATGTCTGTATGTATGCGTGTGCGTCAGTATGTCTGTATGTATGTATGTATGTCTGTATATCTGCATGTCATTATGAATGTATGTCTGTATGTATGTATGTGTGTATGGATGTCAGTATCTCTATGCTGTAAGTATGTATGTCAGTATGCGTGCATGTATGTCTCTGTATGAATGTTTGTCTATCAGTATGTCTGTATGAATGTATGTCTGTGTATATATGTATGGATGTCAGTGTCTGTATGTATGTGAATATGTATGCATGTATGTATGTATGTCTGTATGTATGTATACCAGTATGACTGTATTTATGTCATTATGAATGTATGTCTGTGTTTATGTGTGTGTGTATGTATGTCGGTGTCTGTATGTATGTCAGTATGTATGTATGTATGTGTCTGTATGTATGTTAGTATGTGTCTGTCTGTCACTGTATGTCTGTGTGTCTGTATATGTGTGTATGTCTCAGTATGTATGCCTATATGCATGTATGTCTGTTTTAGTATGTGCGTCTGTTAGTATGTATCTGTGTGTGTGTATCGTTGTCCTTTTGTATCAGTGTGTTTGTGTCTGTGTGTTTATTCCTGTGGGCGGGATTGGAGGCGGACCCTGTGGGCGGGCTTGGAGGTAGGCCCCCGGGGGCCCATACCCTGAGCTGAGTTAGGGGCCCCAACATTTCTGGTGGCGGCCCTGAGCATAAGGCACAGCTGCATAATGCACCACAGTTTAAAGACATCACAGCTTAAAGGCATCACAGTATAAAAGTACCATAGTATAAAAACACCACAATACAAAGGCACCATAATATAATATTAATAGCAGGTAACTTTTCATCCTGAAATTTTTTTTTTTTAATTATTTGCCGAACTATAAAAGTCTGAGATTGAAATAGACAAGGGTTTAGAGGACTTCAAGCGATATACAATTTTGTATAATTTAAAGGACCACTATATTGCCAGGAAAACATAGCCGCCGGGCTCTGGGGAGAGGAAAGGGTTAAAATCTTACCTTTCTCCAGTGCCGGAGCTCTCCTCCTCCTCTCCTCCTCCATAGTGACATCATTGGCTGAATGCGCATGCGCGGCAGGAGCCGCGCGAGCATTCAGCCAGTTTACAATGCTTACATACTAAAACAGACATACACGCATATAGGCATACATTTACAATGCTTTCCTACGGACGCTGGCGTCTTCTCACTGTGATTTTCACAGCGAGAAGCACGCAAGCGCCTCTAGCGGCTGTCAAGAGACAGCCACTAGAGGCTGGATTAACCATATTATAAACATAGCAGTTTCTCTGAAAGAAGGGTTAATCCTAGAAAGACCTGGCACCCAGACCACTTCATTAAGCTGAAGTGGTCTGGGTGCCTATAGTGGTCCTTTAAAGGACCACTCTTGGCACCCAGACCACTTCAGCTTAATGAAGTGGTCTGGGTGCCTGGTCCAGCTAGGGTTAATCCATTTTTTAATAAACATAGCAGTTTCAGAGAAACTGCTATGTTTATTAATGGGTTAAGCCTTCCCCCTATTCCCTCTAGTGGCTGTCTCATTGACAGCCACTAGAGGCGCTTGCGTGCTTCTCACTGTGATTTTCACAGTGAGACGCCAGCGTCCATAGGAAAGCATTGTAAATGCTTTCCTATGAACCGGCTGAATGCGCGCGCAGCTCTTGCCGCGCGTGCGCATTCAGCCCAGGAGCATCGGAGGCTCTCCGCCCAGCGCTGGAAAAAGGTAAGTTTTAACCCCTTTCCCCCTTCCAGAGCCGGGCGGGAGGGGGTCCCTGAGGGTGGGGGCACCCTCAGGGCACTATAGTGCCAGGAAAACGAGTATGTTTTCCTGGCACTATAGTGGTCCTTTAATGTTTTTTTTGGAAATGTGTGATGAATACTGGGTCACAATATGACATTGAATATGTTATAACAGAATATCATATGTAGACCATAGGAAACTAAATCAATTTTCTGATAAGTGCTCAAAGCTGAACACAGAGTGAGCTGTTGGGAGGGACACACTAATGTTTTGGGGAATTTTTCAGTTCCAACAGGGAATATTTTTATTTTTCACTTTTGGTTCTATAATTTTTTTCCCAACTCACCGCATTGCACTCATTAATATATGATTTATTGTATGTCTACATGTAATTGTATGTGTAAAAATGTTATTTATTCATGACATGATGCGGATATTATTTACTGTATGGATGCACATTTAATACATTTTTGACACTTTAATGTTTCCCAATGCTCTCTGCATGTAAAAAGAATGGGCTTGTCTATGATTCAGGTTATTAGAAATTGCATTGCTCTTTGCATAACTTGCATTGTATATATATACATATAGAAATGAGTATGCTGGCTCTTTAACGAGAGTCACTGTAAGTGGTTCAGTGCCTGTCGGTTCCGGCATGAATGCGCCCATTGTGGAGGAGCAATGCGGTGCTTCAGAAAGGGTAAGAAGGTCCTGTTAAAAGGAACAGGTAGGGATGGCATTTCTAGAGGCAAGGACGCCAGTGAGCGCAGTAAGGATGCAGCTGTGGCTCGGCTGGTACCCCAAAAGGTGCGCCGCTGACATTTTGAAGGGGGGGTTTTCAAGAGTTTTTGGATACAGTTTGTATTTACGGAAGCTTTTTATGAAGCTTGTTCGTTCGCGGATAAGTTGGTCATAGGGAAAGAGGCAATTTTGTTGTAATGCTTTCCTCTCTTGTAGGTCCCCCTTGTTATGTGTGGATTCTGGGCCACTCATATGTGTACTGGGCAGCTCACAGAGCAGAGGTGAGGTCCTACGACAGGAACTTGGGCTTTCCGGATGACGTGGCTAGGGTTTGGTGGCGGGTCATTAGGGGGCTATCATGGGGGCAGTTTTACGACGAATGTGTCAAGCTGAGGAGGTTTGTGTCGCGACCGGTGACTTTGGTGGTGCTTTTGCAGGGAAACAATTTGGGACAGATGAGAACAGTGGATCTCATTCACTTGATCAAGCAGGATCTGGCCCGCTGTATGGCTTTGTTTCTGGATCTCACGCTCATCTGGTCTGAAACTGTTCCACACCCTTGTTGGTGGGCGTTGCTGCACGCTCGTGGTCTCGAGCGTGGGCAGCGCAAGTTGAACATGACGGTTTCTCGGTTTGTGCGGCGACTGGGTGGCATAGTGGTTCGTCACGTGAGGAGAGATGGAGTCCATCTGACAGGGATTGGTCTGGACATTTTTACCTTGGGAATACAGTCTGATGTGGCGCTGGCTGCGGGGGGTGTGATGCCAAACAATGGGGCGAATCTCGGTCGACATCGCGGTGGCTGTGCTCCTGGCCAACTAAATGGAGAGTGAAGTGAAACGATGAGTCAGCTTGGGGAGACGCAGTCTGCCAAGGGCTGATGGCTGTAGGCAGGCTGTTACGAACTCTGAACAAGGAAGTGGTACCTGTCTGTTGGGGGAAGTTACCAGCAGCTGACAGTTGGATGGAATGCTGGTCTGTTAAAAGTTGTAAACTTAGTAAAGCTGTGGCCATTGCCCTTACCCATATTTCTGGTCTCATGTGTTTTGTTGGGGGAAATGGGAGGTGGGGGCTGGTCAGCAGTCAAGTAATGCCACTGGACTGAAAGGAAGGGCAGACATGACTGCTGCCCAGAAATAAGGGGGTTGGGACAGAGTTACAACAATGTTGCAAGTTGGAAGGAATAAAAAGGAGGAACAGGGGAGGTAACTCACCAGTCATCCAGAAGGAGTGTAGGGGACCCTGACTCTTTCCCGCCCACCCACCCTGTGTTCTGGCTAAATGGTGGTTGTTTTTTCTGGTGTCTGTTTGTGGTTCTGGTTTTGTTTTCTAATTGTCACAGCTCCGGCGGTGCTCCTGACCAGCGAAATTGAAAGTAATGGGAAACAAATAGTCGGCTTGGGAAGTCGCAGCATGCTGAGGGCTGATGGTGGTTGGCAGGCTGATACGAACTCTGGACAAGAAAGTGGTACCTGTCTGTTGGGGGAAGTTACCCAAAGCTGACATTTGGATGGAATGCTGGTCCGTTAAAAGTTGTAAAATTAATAAAGCTGTGGTTCATAAAAATAAGTGTCAGCGCTATATATGATAACCTTATAGTAGGCAACCAATTAAATGTGCAAAATGTTTTCCTCTATATATCACAATAAGTTAATTGACACATAAAATATTGAAAACTTGCTTAAAAGTCCAAAAGTTCTGGATAAAAGTCTTTAGGGGGTTAATCTTGTACACAGTACACAGGATGTACTGCAGGGACCAGTGGATGGTAAACGGCTGTTAAAACCTCTGACTTTGCTTAATGTGTTTGTGGTATCTTGGAGACGAGTACCACCACTCGTAAGGGTTTCTATTTGGGGGGCAAGGGAATCTTTTTATATGAATAAAGCAGTTTTACACTATGGAAAGCTTTTTTGTATCCTTTTAAGGTACAAGCTACTTTGAGCTACAGTGTATCCACGAATGCTACAATTCTGCTGCAACACAACCCAGAACTTTTGGACTTTTAAGCAAGTTTTTAACATTTTATGTGTATCAATTAACTTATTGTGATATATAGAGGAAAACATACTACTATTATTTCACAGTGATAAGTTGCCGATTTAATTGATTGCCTACTATAAGGTTATCATATATAGCGCTGACACTTATTTTTATGAACCATATTTAGATAAAGACTTTTAAGGAACTTTATTTGTGTATAGTTGCTAGATTATATTATTATTATTATTGCTAGGAATTTTAAGCTACTACGTTAGCGCTCTCCTGTTCCATTTTATTAATAAAGCTGTGGTCGTTGCCCTTACCCATAATTCTGGTCTCACGTGTTTTGTTAGGGGCAACGGGGGATGGGGACTGGGCAGCAGTCATGAAAAAATAAAAAAGAAGGGATGGAGAGACTCATCACATTTGTGTGTCCAGATGACAGATGCAATTTTTGCACAGAATTAACATGAGGCAGGTAAGGACTGCCTGTGTCACGTGTGCTGGGGGTGTGGGGGGGAGGTTGCAACAAACCCTCAGCACAAAAGTGAATATATCTCAAGCAGAAAAAATGCACATAAAGATTTCTGCCACCATGACCACTTCTATTAGCAGATGTGGTAATGGTGGTTGTAGTAACTCTTTATTCCCACAATTCCTAGAGTACTGAGACACACTAGGAGATGGGGATTTGATAGTAACATTTGTGTTTGGCATTGAATGCAGTCTTTATTTTATATCAGTACTTGGGAACGGAAAAGCTGTAAAACCCATGAAGGACAAATGACACAAAATGCTAATTTGGTTCATCTATATATTTGCTAACAATTTACCAGCACAATGTATAGACGCATTTTAAAGTGACACCATATCCTGATGACATGGCAGACATGGCAGATGCACTTTAATTGCTACAGTAATTTTCCAAGCGAGGCTCCTATTAAATAATCGAATGCCATAAAATGCAGTAATTGAAAAGCAATCCAAGAATTGGCGTATGTTTCATTACAATATACCTGGCATTTGCACTTCCGAAACTCTTATTTAATGAACATGTTTTTTTTTTTTCAGGGTTAATACCTGCATTTAATTAAATTCAAACACACCGTCATTTTTAATCTTGGAAGCCGAAAAAATATCATCTGTTTATCTGTACTAAACTGGAGAATCAGCAAGTTCCGTCAATATTTTATATTAAACGTTCCAACGTCCGTAATGTATGAGTATGGAGCTATCTAATGCAACAACAAATTAATTAACATAGGTCGTCTAAGTTATAACCAAGCCTGCTACCTACAACAAAAAGTTAATGAATCACTTACATACATAACTGAGGTTTATTCACTAAACACAGAACAGTAGTAAAATGAATACGAAATAGCAAATTCAGGTTAAAAAAAGTCAATCTATGACTATAACGGAATAGGAGGACTTTTTCAAAACAACACTTTTTGCCTAAATGCAAGTTAGGTTTCAATTTACTGCAATTCGGTGTTTAGGTAATATACCCTGTTTGTCTATTATATACAGTGATTTTTATACCTGTTACTTACTAGTTCTGATTTATTACACAGCCCATACCACCTGAATGTCCTGATTTTTAGATCTTAGACTCCCATACAGCATCTCAAAAAAGTAGATTCTAAAGACAGTACAGTTTGTTAATGGATGTAGTAAGGGCAGGACATGCATGAAGCTAGGATGATGGAGGGGAAGAACTTAAGAAGCTTTACTTTAACTACAGTTATTAGTGTTTAAAGAAACACTCCAAGAACAATAACCACTACAGTACAGTGTAGTGGTTATGGTACTATAAGTGTTCTGGTGCAGTCCAATGTAAGTAGTAAAGCTAGTTGCTAAATATTTGACAACTTACCTGGAGTCTACCAGGCTCTGGTCACCAGCTCTATGAGCGCTGGAGGTGCTCTAAATTAAGCTAAGCCCATTGGTGCTAATAAGCAGGCACTGCATGGCAGGCTTTAGCTCAGGAGCACAAACGGAAGCTCCTGGCAGGAGCTCTCTGCCCTCAATGGTGGAAGTGACTGATGCCCGGTGGAACTCACGTAAGAAGTCAAATGCTGGAAAATGGTTTAACTACTTAGACTGGGGAGACGGTAACCACTACAGGACGCACCATTTGCCATGCATGTCTAGTGCCAATCCATTGCGCTAGAAAGGAGGTAAGTAAACTTTATTTAAATTATTATTTTTAACGCAAAGGGAGGTGGACAGAGGGGAACCTATAGTTCCAAAATAACAATTGTTAGTTTCAGGTTCTCTTTAAGCTATATTCTGTGGAATTTATGTTTAAGGGTATTGTCTTCCCCCTTTCTTTGGGGGTTTTCCAAAAACCTTTTATCCATGTTGTAATTTATGGAACAGGAGTCCCAGCTTCACCTCATCTCTACCTGAACATTATAATGTAGGGCTACTTACAATCATTGTACTTTTTAGATGGTTACCTGGCCGTTCAAGACTTGCCCAGATAATTATTTTTACATTGTATAGTTATATATTTTCTCCTCTCCCAAAGCAGATAATAACAGCAGAAGAACCCAGCGGACACCTAATGTATACCATAGATGCACTCGATTTAGCAGCATACCGCAAAAAATAAAATCAGTGTTTTTTTTGGAGGCTTTTTGCTGTTAATGTGTATTTTGCCATCTCGCCCTTAAAAATCTGAATGCCACAGACAAAATATACACGTTTTCTATAAAGAATCTCCCAGGCAGGAAAAATTATATATACATCCACCTTTTTGTAAAGAATATGTTATGAGCCTCACTTTTTAAACTCTTTTGGTCATTGTGACCATTTTTTTCATATTTTACGATATTTGCATCTTCTTGCCTACAAAAAGTCATCAAAGATAGACGGACAGACAGACATGTATTGTACAAATTTATGTATAACTGGCTCCGTGCCCTATACATACACACAATCAAACAGGTGTTTTATTGGTTGTGAATAGACATCAATAGCACTGCACCAATAACGTGATAGGTAGAGATAGTATAGAATTTTTCAGCCATCAGCTTCTAGCGATTGTCTGGTAATTGTGCGATACGGGGGCATGGGGATTCAGTTTAATGTTTTGTTTTGTATTTTTTGTTGTTTTTTTAATAGCAAATAAAATAGAGAAATCATTGTTAATGGATCAAATAATGAAAAGTTAGAGCATCCCTCTTTGTTTTGATTCAATAACTTCCTATTTCTATCAAAGAACATTTGATCGGTGTACCAAATGAAACTGGGGACATACCGCAGAGCAGGTAAACAAGATTACACAGTGAATATACCTCCCTTCTCCATATAAGCTGCGTGTTATTCTTATTACAGCCCCATATAAAATGGTCTGTTCTCCTGATTTCTGTGCACTTTCAACCTTTATATTTTCTCTATGGGGAACCAGACCATGCTCTGGTTAAAACAAACATATGTTTCAGAAAATGTGCCACAAACTATTCCTAAAAAAAATAATATATGCATAGCTCTGCAGCTGGTACAATTGCCGATGATGTGAGTTTTTTTCTAAACACAAGCAATCTATACTGTTTGACTATAATTTTCATTTTTCTGTAGGACAAAAAAAATACATATGCTACTTGTTATAATTAAACAACATAGTGCATGCGATGCTGTTAGCTAGAGAGTCAGGTTTCTAAGACACATATCTAAACTGTGCTCTCCTGTTCGTGTTTGAGATTAAAGTTCTATAAAGCTGTGATATGAACTAGGATATTACATTATATTTAATGTATAGCGAGTTATCAAATATACAGATAATGAAGACGAATATTCAATTGCTAAATACTCTATAGCAGGGGTGTCCAATAGATAGATCCACAAACAGTGGTGGAACTATCGTGGTCGCAGGGGTCGCAGCTGCGATTGGGCCTGTCACTCCAGGGGGCCCGACCTCACTTCAGATTCCTGCGACCGTGGTGCTTGCCGCCATGTGTTGCAACCCCGGGTGGCGTGGTATAACCACGGGCCACACGTTCAGGGGCCAATCGGTTGGCCCTAACCGCATGTAATGAGGTCAGAGGCTGGGAGGAAGTGACCGCCCCTGTCACTTCCTCCCAGCAACCACCAAGAGATGCGCAGGAGGAAGAATAGGGAGTAAGAGTGGGAGCTCTGACTCCCATTATTCTGAGCCACCACTGGACCCCAGGGAAGTCACCCTCTTGCATCTAAAAGGCAGAAAACAGGAGGGTGACTAAAATATTTTGTATATATGTGTGTGTAACAGATTGCCTGGCACCCCGACTTGGTAACTTCCGTTGACGGATGTTCCTAGTGCTTCCTAAGGGCTCCAAGCACAACAGTAGACACCATAATGACCGCAGATCCCACGAACTGCCGCAGCTTGGTTGGGGTCTCGCCGTCTTCCTCCTACTCTGGGCCCAAGGCCAGGGACCAGCTTCCAGTAGGCAGATCTCTCCTAAATCCAGAGAGCAGGAACAGGAACAAGCTCTTACAAGAGCTTACTCTGGGGAGTATAGTTATTATAGCAATCCCCAGAGTGTAGGAGTTCTCCAATCCCCCAAACATGAGCCGAAACTTCATGAAGGGTCTGTTTAATGCAAGCCAGCACTCACAATTTATACAATTCCTCAGGCCAGAGGCACACCCCCTGGACCTAATGGAACACAGGCACGGAAACGAAACAGAACAATACAACAATGTCCGACACTCCCACATACAGCACACAAGCCCTCCCCTCTGCCTGTGATAAATTAACTAAGACAATGGACTAACTCAATTAACTCTAAGCAGAAAAAAACATACATTTTTACAAACCCCAAAAAGTACCCAAAAATACAACATATCCCCACAAAAGCCCCGATCTGGGTGAACAACATATCAAAAAATCACCCAGATCGGTTCAGGGGTTCAAGAATTTCCTGGAAGTCTTATTTTTGCCCCACTGTGCACATGGTCCCCAAAACAGTTCCATACACCCAACGGCAAAACACTGCTGGACAATTTAAGATGGCTGCCGCCACAGAATCTGTTCCAGTCAAAAGTCCATGTGGCAGAAACAGTGCCTTTAAAATCCAATATGCCCAAATAGTGTTTTTAAAGGGCAATATATCCCAGGGGCCAAGGCCACAGGGCAAGAGGCTGGCAAGCAGGCCTCTCCAAGTCCCAGTGATGCAAGTGCTTTCGTCACAGTGTGTTTGTTTGTATGTGTGTGTATGTATGTCTGTCTTTGTGTATGTCTGTCTTTGTGTATGTCTGTCTGTGTGTGTGTGTATCTGTGTGTGTGTGTGTGCTGGGGCCGCATAGCACAAACGCATCATTACATGTGCTTTCCAACAGGCACTGAACCATACAGCGAGCTCTCTGCACTGTCTCTTTTTTTACTGTGGGCTGAACAGAAATGGCTGTCTGTCAGCCTGGTGCACTTGGCGACAGACTGACACAGCCACAGGGTGGACCCACCCCTTTTTAATGGATCCACCCATTGTGGGTGTTGCCAGTGACTCAAGTAGTGTCCCCTAGGGCCAAACCACCAGCACCCTGATCCAATATGTCTAAATGTTGCGCGATATGCTAATGTTACAGGTTCTCCAGGAAGTCAAAATAAGGATCATAAATTAGGACAGTCCTGCTGGGGTCCCGTGCTGAGCAAAAACAAAGTTATTCATTGAACTGTGAACTGATGGGAACTCAACGTGGATTGAAAAAAGGATTTAAAATTTTATGCTAAAATAACTGAATTGGAAAAATATAGCCAAGGTGCAACTATAACTGAGAATTTTATTCAAAACAGCACTTTTTGCCTAAATGCAATTTGGGTTTCAATTCACTTTGAACTCACTTTGAATTACTGTTGATTCACACATGAGTAAATAGCCATATGTCTGAAGCACCGGTGGCCACTTGTACCTTTTGTAACACAAACTACATGTGCTAAAACAATAATGTCAAAGGTGAGTTTATAATCCCACTTGATGAATATTTAATATTAAAAAACAACAACAACAAAACACGGCGGGGGGAATGAATAGCATTTTAACAATCTCAGCATTGAAAATAAAAGTCAGCAAGATTATTAAGGCATTGCATAACCCAACAAATACCTGTGGGTAATACGACGTGTCAGAGATGGGTTTTAACCGAAGAGAGGTCAGCATTACACGTATAATCTCACAAGATTACATGGTAGCATAGGGCCGTCAGCATGTTACAAAACAATGATTGGTAAGACCCTCCAGCAAAGGAGCGTTAATAACAATCAAGGATATTAAAAAAGCTATGCAAGAAATGCAACGCAAACAGTTATTTTAATAATGATAGTAAATTTGAAAATTAAAACATAATACCCTTGGTAGTGGAGGTACGGCTTGTAGATGATTCATGTTATCAAGCAGTTATAAGAATACAGTCACGGTATGGGAGAAAGAGCACGATGTGCGTAGGGTTATCTGGTATCAGTGGGAAAGACATAATTATTTTTTAAAAAGCGAGGAAATAAATAACTATTGAAAAAATGTTGAACCAGACACACAGAGAGATGAATACAGCATTTCGGCAGGAAGGTATACAAATAACTGAGAAAGCTGGTACCCCATAGAAGAAGTATATCCGTACAATGCATGAAGTATAGTTGAGGGGTTCGAAGAAACAATCATGTTAAAAAAAATAAAAATAAGGAATTGTGAATTTAAAAGTCTCCTATTTGTTACTATGTTTAACCAAGAAAAAGAATTATAATCTTTATATATGTGATACAGTAATGGCATAGTATACAAAAGAATAGACTACTGAAAAATATGTTTAACAAGAGGTCTTCATCAAAATGACTTACACACTAAAATATATAATATAAATAACTAGCTGCTACTAAACTATGTATGTAATCCCAATACCATATAACAATAACAATGAACATTTATCAAGTGATGTGGAACATTTATGTAAGTGATGTCCCCAAACTGTGATTGAACTGTGTTAATGGACACTTTAATTTTTCTTATGTAGTGTCCGTGCCTTTAAATCAAAAGTATAATATAGTATGTGACGAGAGCAATCTCGCCACATTGCATTGGAGAAGCCTGATTGCTCACCTGTTGCCTTTAGACTATGGCCCCATGTTAAAAGACATCTTTTTTACCTGCAGAAAAGATTTATTCGTTCTTTTCTGCCTGGTGTTCGGTAGATTCAATCTACCGAACAACCGCACGAATGACTGGACCACCTGGGAGCTAGAGTGTGCCGGCAATTAGCCTCCCTGAAGCTGCGGTTAACCGCAGCTTAATTGACGAAGGCTGGGTGGCCGCCATTCGTATCACGAACACGAGGTCGCGGCCATTTTAAACATGCGAATGCACAGCGGTGTTCGACGCTTAATTCATGGAACTGAAATCGGACACAGTTTTGCGCGAACACCGCTGAAGCCGCTGACCTTCCTTCTTGTCAGTGAAAGTGCACGAACGGCACGGTGTTCGGTAGTTTTGCTTGAATGTGTTATACCCCAGATAGGAATCCCATGGAGCTCATTCGCATGAAACTGACTGTGTAAAGACTTTGGCTCCATGGCGATTAAACTGTATTCGTGTGTTCTGAGCTCCATTCGCTTAATAATGTGCGCTCAGACCTGAGCTATCTGGGGATATGTTAAATGTATGCTTTTAATGTTATGTGTCTCACACAGTGTATTTTAATAGTAATTCGTGTGTTAGTATCCCCACGTGCATAATGGCGATTTGCCTTTGCCTTGGGAGATAATTGAATTACTTCTCAATTATCTCCAAGGCAGAGGGGAGGAAGCCAGGATGCATTGTGGGAATATAATTTGACTGTGTGTCCTATTTGTCAACTTGTCTGTCTTTTGTCACAGTCTCCCATTTGGTCCCCTAGGGGAGTGTCCACCAGGTGGGAGACCTGCATAAATACTGGGCAGGTAGCCCTCATTAAACAGACCACTGCTTGACCCTCAACACGGAGCCTTGTCTTGTCTTTGGGGGGATTTACTGTATGCTGATAAAGACTGATTGCTAGGAGTGTAAGCCTTTTCCTATTCGTCTGCTAGCAGCGATTCGTATGGTTCCAGTTTGTGTGTTTGGAGTGCTATATTGTATGCCGTTCGGGAGTTTGGAGCATTCCCTTATTGGCGGTTCCTGGGTTTGGTGTTCTACAGTAGCTGTGCCTGCATCTCTGGAAAGGGGGACGATCGCCTAAACGATTTTTGCCCCCTAGTGTGCAAAACGGTCCGTTACATAGTATAATACCCTTAAATGTTGTTAAAAAAAATAGTGTCACCAATGGAGCACTCACATGTGCTGGAGGTTATAAGCAAATTCTAGATATATCTTCTGGGCCTGTTTAGGTGATCGCTCCATTCAACACAATGATAAATCAGAAATATCTTCTGCTCTTTGCCACATTGTCTCAAGAAAAGTGGAGAAACATAACATAATACTGATATAAAAAATGCAATACAAAAATATAGAAATACACTTGTAACGGACCGTTTTGCCCAAAAGAGGTTAAAAACCATTTAGGCGATATTCCCCTTTTTCAGCTGCACCGACAGCTACTGCAAGCACCAATCTCCTGAACTGCAACCAAGGGAATACTCGAAACTCCCGAACTGGAGACACACGAATAGCTGCTAGCAGACGAACAGGAAAAGCCCCCAAGCGGCTTACACTCCTGGCAATCAGTCTCTAACAGCATACAGTAAATCCTCCCCCAATAATGAGACGACACTTCACTTTGAGGGTTAAGCAGGAACTCATTTACTGGGGCTAACTGCCCGGCTTTTATGCAGGTCTCCCACCTGGTGGACACTCCCCTAGGGGACCAAATGGGAGACTGGGACACAAAGGGTAAAAGGACTAATCACAGACTTACACATTTCAACCATCCCACAATGCATCACAATCCCTCCTCTCTGGAGATAATTGAGAAGTAATTCAATTATCTCCAAAGACAGAGGCAAAACTCCATTAACCACATGGCAGAAAACAAACAGTAAAAGACATAAAATGACCTACAGTTACATTCAGTACATAAAACATATATGTTCTACATATCCCCAGATAGCTCAGGTCTGAGCGCACATTATTAAGCGAATGGCGCTCAGACCACACGAATACAGTTTAATCGCCATGGAGCCAAAGTCTTTACACAGTCAGTTTCATGCGAATGGGCTCCATGGGATTCCTATCTGGGGTACAACACACTCAAACAAATCTACCGAACACCCGGCAGAAAAGCACGAATAAGTCTTTTCTGCAGGGAAAAAGATGTCTTTTAACATGGGGCCATAGTCCAAAGGCAGCAGGCGAGCAACCAGGCTTCTCCAGTGTACAGTGGCGAGGTTGGTTTCACCACACTTCTCCCCTTTACCAATCAGACTAGCAGGGTATCTGACCTCATGCCGGTCAGTGCCCTTGTTAGTCCAGCAGCCCACCCACAAAACACAATCAGTAATACAGCCCACCCACAAGAACTGGTTACTACACCTGGGTAGAGGAGAACGTTGTCCATGTCCAGGCGCCTCACCATGGCTGTGTGGGTGACTGGTAAGCGGACTGGGTGGGTTGCTGAGTGGGCAGAGACCAGCGGTACTCTGTCCTGGTGCCAGCACTACCACGGGAGTAGTCTGGTTGGAGCCTGGTTGCTTGAGGGGGAGACCGACTGTCTCCCCTTTGGCTAAACAGCCCTGTCGTTGGGGGGCAAAACAGACCGTCCCTACCCCCTATGCTGTAAGTGCAGAGACCACGGTCCCATCTGCACGGTTGTGGGGCTTCTCATCTCCCCTTGGTGCGCTAGGCCGCCGCTGGGAAGTATTCTCCCCTCCTGGTAGAATACTCTGCCGCTGGGGAGCCCGACCGGCTGTCCGTACTCCATGTAGCTTGGGCGCAGAGACCACGGTCCCATCTGCGCCGGTGGGGAGCTTAATGTCTCTCCTTGGTGGGCTACGCTGCCGCTGTGGAGAGGGGCCAACAAGCTCTTCTCCCTGACACTCTCCCTGCTGGGGGAGAGGGGAACCGACTGTCTCTCCTTTCAATATATTGTCCTGCTGCTGGGGAGAGAGGACGGTACCTTCGGCTCCCTGGGACTCACTTGACTGCTGAGGAGAGGGACCAACTGTCTCCTCTCCTAAGAACACACACGGCCGCTGGGGAGGGAGGACAGCCCCTTCAGATCCCTGGGACACACACTGCTGCTGGGGAGGAAGGACGGCACCTTCCGCTCCCTGGGACACACACTGCCGCTGGGGAGGAAGGACGACACCTTCAGCTCCCTGGGACACACACTGCCGCTGGGGAGGAAGGACGACACCTTCAGCTCCCTGGGACACACACTGCCGCTGGGGAGGAAGGACGACACCTTCAGCTCCCTGGGACACACACTGCCGCTGGGGAGGAAGGACGACACCTTCAGCTCCCTGGGACACACACTGCCGCTGGGGAGGAAGGACGACACCTTCAGCTCCCTGGGACACACACTGCCGCTGTGGAGGAAGGACGACACGCTTCTCTCTCTGTAACTTGCTCGGCCACTGGGGTCTCTCCCAACCTGCCAACTCACGTGTCTGCCCTGCTCCGACCTGCAGGTACTCTTCTACCTGTCTCCTCACGAACTGCACGTATTTCTCCGGGGGGTTGGGTCCAAAGAAAGCCAGCCGCATGGTAAACTCTCTGTCATACTGCTCCTGAGTGTAGCTGGGTGCCATGCTTGCGCTGCTGAAGTTGGTTCTTTTGTAGATAGGGTCGCTGTACGGGTACTGGCGTTGCCCTCAATTTGTAATCCAGGAACTGGTGTTGTATTATAGCTGTCCTTCTGGGCTGTGGAAATGATCCCGTCGCTTGCCACCAATTGTAACGGACCGTTTTGCCCAAAAGAGGTTAAAAACCGTTTAGGCGATATTCCCCTTTTTCAGCTGCACCGACAGCTACTGCAAGCACCAATCTCCTGAACTGCAAACCAAGGGAATACTCGAAACTCCCGAACTGGAGACACACGAATAGCTGCTAGCAGACGAACAGGAAAAGCCCCCAAGCGGCTTACACTCCTGGCAATCAGTCTCTAACAGCATACAGTAAATCCTCCCCCAATAATGAGACGACACTTCACTTTGAGGGTTAAGCAGGAACTGATTTACTGGGGCTAACTGCCCGGCTTTTATGCAGGTCTCCCACCTGGTGGACACTCCCCTAGGGGACCAAATGGGAGACTGGGACACAAAGGGTAAAAGGACCAATCACAGACTTACACATTTCAACCATCCCACAATGCATCACAATCCCTCCTCTCTGCTCTGGAGATAATTGAGAAGTAATTCAATTATCTCCAAAGACAGAGGCAAAACTCCATTAACCACATGGCAGAAAACAAACAGTAAAAGACATAAAATGACCTACAGTTACATTCAGTACATAAAACATATATGTTCTACATATCCCCAGATAGCTCAGGTCTGAGCGCACATTATTAAGCGAATGGCGCTCAGACCACACGAATACAGTTTAATCGCCATGGAGCCAAAGTCTTTACACAGTCAGTTTCATGCGAATGGGCTCCATGGGACTCCTATCTGGGGTACAACACACTCAAACAAATCTACACCCGGCAGAAAAGCACGAATAAGTCTTTTCTGCAGGGAAAAAGATGTCTTTTAACATGGGGCCATAGTCCAAAGGCAGCAGGCGAGCAACCAGGCTTCTCCAGTGTACAGTGGCGAGGTTGGTTTCGCCACAACACTCACTTAGAGAGAATGATTTAAATAGGTTGTAATAAACAGCTATTGTTTGGATAGCTGTCACACCACCTCTCTTAATCAGTCCTGTTCCCAGGGAAAATAAATGGCCAGGCTGTCATCGATACCTCCTAATAAGCTTTAATTCCACATAAAACAATAAAATCAACAAAATAAACTCTTCAAATACGCTTTTTGCTAAAATCAGCTGCCTTAGTCTGATTATAATGTTTTCACCGGATGGAGGAAACAGATTTATCCTTTAGTTCTGCCAAACCTCCAAAAATAGTCTTTGGCTACAGGATCCCCAATCTCCTGACCACCTACCATATACATTATAACGAGCCCCTTCATAGCCTGGCCATGAAACAAATAATAAATTTTTTCCTACTCCCCACCACTCAACCACCACATTAATGTTTTTCAAAATAATACAAGTGGTATATTTTAAAGAGCACTAGAACAGATGCAGTTAAAATGTTTTGTTAAATGTCACCTTTTTGAATTTGTCCTTGATGAATTTTATAGAGTTTATTAATGACGTTGAAGAAGACAGACTTAGCTTGTTGCAGTTTTTGCAGAGGAAACAATATATATATAGTAATCATCATCAAAGAACAAGTTGATCGGAGAGATGTGAACACAACAGAAGGCTGGTCAGAAAATCAAAAGGGCATGATCTAGGTCACTGATATCCAGCTGATCTCTTCACTGGCATGATATGGCCTTCAACAGTTTTGGTGCAGGACCATTACACATTAAAATGCCACTGACTCTATAATAATACAGCATCGATGATTCTGAAAGTTATAATGCCTTCCATCTGATATAGCCTACTTAAGATGGACAACATTTCCTTATTAATAGTGAATGTAAGTTTTACATACAGGGTTATTCAATAAAGTGAAAATTCAAGTTGAAAACAAAGTGAATTTCAAATTCAAGGTCAAAATAGGGCTGAACTGTCAGCTATGTTTTCCATTCAGTTACTCTGGACTTCAATTTGAAATTCACTATGAATTCACACTGTAGTGAATTTTCATGATAGTGTTTCCTATTTGCTTAATAATTTGCAAAGATAACAAACCTTCTTCCCAAATAAGTTCCACTCATGTTACTTAAGGACCTCTCTTCGTCTTACAGTTTATTCAGAAAGCGTTTTACCAGAACTATTCTCAAGTATGTCCTATGATGCTCATACAGGACACTCTTGTTACAATTTAACATATACAAAACATAAAGACAGATAACCATCTTTGGCTGTCAGATTTTGTTTAACTAGAGATTAAAAAAAAAGAAAGTTATTTTCATAGATAGGTTTGTGAATTATTTTTTTTGAAGGTTACCTCACAACTGAGAACCTCTGTATAAGAGGTCTACTTTCATGGTCTACTTTCCCACTGTAATGCTGAAAGGAGAGCAAGTTTGTGGTAGTGGATCTAGTAGTGGTTGTAATGGTTGTGGAATGTGTGGGCCCAACATGTTGCATGATAAGTGAAGGGTACTCTTGGATTGAGGTTCTAGCCATTTTAGCTCATATCACATGATGGGTGGAGTAATCACACTGCAGAACATATCAATAACGATTTCTATTAGAATGTTGAATTCTCTAAGATGGTTTTGAGGAGCGTATGCATGCAATAAATCCCCCATAGTCAATGATTGGCATTAAATATTCATAAACATGTACTCATCACCAATCTGTGTTTGAAATCTATTGGAAACGTTGTGTTTATGAATAAACTCAATTCATATTGGAGATCTATCATCTCTGTCGGATTTCGTCCTGCAGGTGTGATCATTTGCACAATGCCTGCTAATGTTTGCAGCTGTTAAAACCCCCGCGTTAGATCATATTCCTTCAGTTACAAAAGTAAATGAAAATTAGATGTCATTTTACAAAATCTTACAAAGGAAAAAAAATTGAAGAAAACATCAAGGAAGCTTTCGAATTCCAGGTGGAGTCTACGACCTAAATGAAAAATGATGAAGATACAAGAAAGGGGGATAGGGAGAGAGCTGGAAACATTTAGTGGGAGAAATTATTTAGGGAATCGGAATCCAGCAAAAAATGAAAGCAGAACCATCAGACAAACATAAGGTCGAGTGAACAAGTAAGATATGATTGATGGTTCTATCAACAGAAGAAGAAAGGGAGTCTAGAAAAGCTTATGATGCAGAAAGTACCTTGGAGAGAGCAGAGTTTGCAAAGTACCACTGATTAAAATGGGTCTCTTCACCTTTGTATAACTTTTCATCATTTAACCCTTAAGGGAATAGTCGTATTGTTTGTGTTATCGCAATCTGATCTCTAAAAACCCTATGCAGTAGGGGAATTTCATGCGATTTTAGTATTGGCAACATTAAACACTCTGATAAGTGGATAAGAAAACAATCATTAAAGAACAGATTTTATGAAGGCATAGGCCGTTGTTGGTTTTTAAAGCATTAATAGATGTCATAAATCTCTATATATCCTGTATTAACTATTTTTTATATTATTGGATTCCTGGTGAGGTAGTAATTTAAAAACTTTGCAACCCAACAACATCCAAAGACTGTCTGTCTTCTCATCTGTCTGTCTCAGAGCTCACATAGTGTATACATAACTGATTCTTATTTCAAATACAGTGATACCAAATGTCCGTGTCCTCCTGGTAAAATATACAGTTCGGTATGAAAATGAGGTTGACAGTCTTGAATCCAGGAGATGGTCAGTGGATATGTGGAAAGAAAAGAACCAAGAGGAAACAATATAGTGTAGTATCTTCTGACAGTTGGTGAAAGGAGTATAAAAACACACTTACAATTATCAGGAGCTATAGATCAGCTCCAGATGGTAGCGCCTGGGCGTTACAACCCCTGGCTATGGATGTGGTGGTCCTGTAGGGCCTTGGCAGATGTTGTATCTGGATCTGATCACAGTAGAAATTGTCACCGTTGTAGATTTGTATCAAAAAAAATAAAACAGCAAATAATGCTAAAATCAGGTTTAAAAAATAAATACAATAAGAGGTGCTCCCCTTTTGGGAGTACCTCTTATTTTGTTAATTTTAAAGTTTGATTTTATGCCAGTGTTACGGTGCCTACAGCACTGAAATGTACAAACCGCCGTTTAGCGAGTATTCCCCGTTCGCAATAATGGGGTCGGGTAGCGGGTATAGTAAAACCATGCGAACCGCTAGCCAGGGAACACTCCAAACTCCCGAACGGTACCTGTACGGTGAATTCCCTTCACGAGCCGCAAATCCACGAACGGCAATCAGTAACCGAACGACAACCTCTCCCAAGCGGCAAATAATCCAAATAAGCAGTCTCTCGCCGCTGGTATCCAAATCCCCCCAATAACGAGACCAAGCTCCGCTTTGAGGGTAAAACACGAACTGGTTTACTGTGGGCTACCTGCCCGGTATTTATGCAGGTCTCCCACTTGGTGGACACTCCCCTAGGGGACCAAATGGGAGACTGAAATCACAGAGGGACATGGGGACATTCTGGACATACATCCCCACAATATTCCCAGCATGCAGTACAGTTCCCTCCCCTCTGCTCGGGGGATAATTGGGAAGTAATTCAATTATCTCCCCGAGCAGAGGCAATCGCCATTTTAGATACAAGTTACAAAAACACACAAAAATCCATAACTTAATAACTGCTGAACATTTTACATCAGTCTTGCATATCCCCAGATAGCCTGGATCTGAGGGCACATTATTGGAGAATAGCGCTCAGATCCCATTCGCACAGTTCAATCGCCATGGAGTCAAAGTCTCTTTCAGTTCTTCGGTATGCGATTGACTCCATGGGACGGCTATCTGGGTTAAGTCCATTCGTGTGGTTGAATCTCCCGAACGGCTGTCGTTCGCATGCTTTTGTCGATTGAGAAGGGGAGGTCGACGGCTTCAGCGGTGTTCGGCTGAAAAAGTGTCCGTTTTCCGATCCATGAAATAATCGTTGAACACCGCTGGTCGTTCGCATGGACAAAATGGCCGCCGCCTCGTGGTCGACATACGAACGACGACCACCCGGCATTCGGTTTTTAATTGAGAAGTGTCTGTGGTTAACCGCAACGCTCTAATTGGGATCAATAGGTTAACCAGCAGCACACTTCTCTTCTGGGTGGCCGTCCGTTCGGTAGTTCCGTTCGACAAAACCGACATTCCCTTAAACAAAGCATACGAACGGGGAAATTCATGAAAACGGCAAAACAGACGAACAAAGCAGTTATAATCCAGACAGATGGGTCTGTCACACGGCTCCCCCCTTGTGGAACACTCCGGCAGACCCGGCTTGACCCTTTGGCGGGTCAACTTGGGGATGACCGGACTGAGGAGGAGTAGGGACGTCTGTTTGCCGAGATAATCCATCCGCATTCCCATTCTGCTTACCGGGTCGGTAGCTGATGGTGAAGTTATATGGCTGTAGTGCCAAACTCCACCTCAGCAGTCTGCCATTGTCTCCTGAGACCCGGTTAAGCCAGACGAGGGGGTTATGGTCCGTAATAAGGGAAAATTCTTGTCCATACAGATAAGGGCTCAGTTTCTTCAGTGCCCAGACCAGGGCTAAACATTCTTTCTCCACTGCCGCATAACTTACTTCCCGGGGTAGTAACTTTCTGCTTAAGTATGCGACAGGGTGCTCTCCTCCATCTTCCCCGACCTGGCTTAGCACAGCCCCCAGTCCATACATGGAAGCATCTGTATGACAAGAAAACGTTTGTTAGGGACTGGGGCAGCCAGGACAGGAGCATTAACAAGAGCTTGCTTCAGTGCCTGAAACGCGGCTTCACAAGCTGGAGACCACAGGACCTGCTTAGGCAAATGCTTCTTAGTCAGGTCAGTCAAGGGCTTGGCAACCGTACTGTAGTCGGGGACAAAACGTCGGTAATACCCTGCCGTCCCCAGGAAAGCTAGCACTTGGGTCTTGGTGATAGGTGTGGGCCAGTTAGCTACAGCCTCTACCTTGGCTGGCTCCGGTCTCTGGCTCCCACAGCCTACCCTGTGACCCAAGTACTGTACTTCTGCCATGCCTAGATGGCACTTGTCGGGCTTCAAGGTCAGGCCTGCGGCCCGAATCTTGTCCAGCACCACCCCCACGTGTACTAAATGGTCTTCCCAGGACTCACTGTAGACCGCAATGTCATCCAGGTATGCACATGCAAAGTCCTGGAAGCCATCGAGGAGCCTATCCACCATACGCTGGAAAGTAGCCGGAGCATTCTTCATCCCAAATGGCATAACCTTAAACTGGTATAGGCCAAATGGGGTGACGAATGCCGACTTAGGGATAGCATCCTCGGCCAGGGGGATCTGCCAATAGCCTTTGCACAGGTCTATGGTGGTCAGATAGCGCCCCCTGGCAATACGGTCTAATAACTCGTCTACCCGGGGCATAGGGTAGGCGTCAGTGGTGGTCCGCTCGTTGAGCCGCCTGTAGTCCACACAGAACCGGGTGGTCCCATCTTTCTTAGGCACCAGAACTACAGGCGAGGCCCAAGGACTGTCCGAATGTTCGATAACCCCCAGCCTGGTCATTTCCTGTATCTCCTTCCGCATTCCTTCTCGGACTGCTTCAGGGATACGGTATGGGGGTTGCCGTAGGGGGTTCTGTCCGGGTGTCTCGACCTTGTGTACAGCTAGGGTAGTGTACCCGGGTTCTTGGGAGAACGTGGCCTGCTTCTCCCACAGTAATTGTCTTGCCTGTACCTTCTCTGCCGGGTTTAGTCGGTCCCCTAGCTGTACAAGACTAGTAAGGTCTGTCTGGGGGTCCCTCTCTAGCAAGTCAGGTAACGGTAAGTTCTCGGGGTCGTCAGTTGCTGGGGCACATACTGCCGCAACATCCTCCGGTCGTTCCTGATACTCCTTCAGCATGTTCACATGGAAGGATCGCTGAATCCTTTCATCTGTACAGCTGGCTATAAGGTAGGTAGTATCGCATACCTGAGCTAACACTTTATACGGGCCCTGCCAGGATGCTTGCATCTTGTTCGTCTTCACAGGCTTGAGTACCAGAACCTTCTGCCCAACCTGGAAGATCCGCTGTCGGGCACCCCGATCGTACCACCGTTTCTGTCTCCCCTGGGCCGCCTGGAGATTCTCCCTTACCATTAGGGACAGTTTCTCCATGCGGTCCCGGAGTTCCAGGACATATGGTACTATGGGGGTCCCTTCTTGCTCTGTCTCCCCCTCCCAGTGTCCTCTAATGAGATCTAGGGGTCCACGGACCCTTCTCCCATAGAGTAACTCAAAGGGGGAGAACCCAGTAGATTCCTGAGGCACCTCTCTGTATGCAAATAGCAGATGAGGCAGGAATCGCTCCCAGTCTCTGCAAGTGTCAGTAAAGGTCCTCAACATCTGTTTGAGGGTGCCATTAAATCGCTCGCAGAGACCGTTAGTCTGTGGGTGATAAGGTGAGCTAAGCAGAGGTTTAATACCGCACACCTTCCACAGCTGCTGGGTAAGCACAGCGGTGAACTGGGTTCCCTGATCGGAGAGAATCTCCTGAGGGAACCCGACCCTAGTGAAGATTTTAACCAGGGCATCAGCAACCGTCTCTGCCTCTATATTAGACAGCGCTACTGCCTCTGGGTAACATGTGGCATAGTCCACCACGGTGAGAATATACTTCTTACCGGATGGACTAGCCCTGGCCAGTGGACCCACAATGTCAACGGCTATGCGGGAAAAGGGTTCTCCAATGATGGGCATCGACTGAAGCCTAGCTTTTGGGTGATCCCCCCGCTTACCTACCCGTTGACAGGTGTCACACGTGCTACAATAAACCCGCACATCCCGGTTAAAATTGGGCCAGAAGAAATTTTGTGTGATCCTATGAGCTGTGCGGCGGGAACCTAGATGGCCGGCTAATGGCACATCATGCCCAATCCGCAGAATCTCCTGCCGGTATTTTGCGGGCACCACTAGCTGTCGATTCTGCGGAGGGGTATTCGGCTTCTGGGGCGGTTTCGGGATCCTGTAGAGTCTATCCCCCACCCACTCGTAGTGCTCCCCATCTACTCCTTCTCCCCCAGAATCGGCCCTGGCCCTGTACTTTGCTAGCGTCGGGTCTTCCCTGGTTTCCTTCCCGTATATCTCTGGGGTATCCCAGCCTAAAGGGGCCTGGTCTAAGGTACAAGTCGGGGTAGAGAGTCTTACCTGGGTCTCAACAGCAGGTGGGCCGGTCTCGGCGGCACGGGTCTGGGCACGGGTCGTGACAGCGTCCACTTCAGCAGGACCCATGGGAGCGAAGGCGGAAACAAGGGGCGCCAAGTCATTGCCAAGGAGAACATCCGCTGGTAAGTCCTTCATGACCCCCACATTCACATGTCTAGCGCCCACTCCCCAATCCAAATGTACCCGGGCAACGGGCAGACGGAACACGGCACCTCCAGCTACTCGTACGGCGACCGTGTCCCCTGTATGTTGGGCTTCGGATACCAGGTGTTTCTGGAGCAAAGTCATGGTTGCCCCGGTATCCCGTAGACCACTGACCTCCTTCCCATTGACTTTTACACATTGTCGGTGGTGCTGCCTGTTATCCCGGTGGGCAGCCTGAACGGGGTCTGCCTCATGCAGGATGCCCCAGCACTCCTCTTCCTCTACACAGTGAGCGGCTGGGATGGGGGGTCGTGGATTGCCGCCGGCTGGTCTCCTCCAGGACTGGTTCTGGTTGGCGCTGTTCATCGGGCACTCGGGTCGCTTGTGCCCTAGTTGCTTGCACAGGTAGCACCGAATGGGTTGGGCATACTCCCGTGAGTTGAACCGAGGTGGCTGTTGGTACGGGGCAGATGGAGGAGGTGCCGATGGGCGATTCATGGGAGGCTGGTATAGGTTGGCTGCTGTTGGTGCTGTTGGCCTGTATTCCACTCTGGCGGGAGCCTTGCTGATGAGACTGTCCAGTTTGCGGGCGTCAGTATATTCATCTGCCAGGCGAGCTGCTTCGTGCAGAGTGGAGGGTTTACGGTCCCTTACCCACTCTCTGACCCCTGCTGGCAATTTATCAAAACAATGTTCCAAAAGAAACATCTGCAGCACCTCTTCTCCGGACACAGCCTGGCACCCCGCCATCCAGTGGGCGGCTGTGCGATGCACCTTACATGCCCATTCCACGTATGAGTCCCCAGAGGTCTTGACGGTGTCTCGGAACCTCCTCCGGTATGCCTCAGGTGTAACGGCATACCGGGAGAGTAAAGCTTCCCTGACGGCCACATAATCCCCAATCTCCTCATCAGGAATGGCCCGAAATGCCTCGCTGGCCCGGCCGGATAACTTGCCGGACAATATAGTGACCCAGTCTTCCAGGGGTACCTTGTGCAGGGCACATTGCCGCTCAAAATCAGCAAGGTACCCATCAATCTCTCCTTCTGTTTCACTGAAGGCTTTAAACGCAGTGAATGGTACCTTTTTCCTATCCCCCGGGTTTGCTGTGACTGGGGCTGCTGCAGCACCGCTTTGGCGAAGCAGGTTGGCCTCCACAGCTGCCATGACCCGGTCAATGGTCTCTGTAGTCGGGTTGGGACCATAATGTGCCAGCCTGATTCTTACCGCCCGGTCAAAGCTTGCCTCCTCGGGGGTTCTGTCAGCTGCGCTGGGTCCATTGGTTCCCTCTGCCGCTGGTACTCCATCCATTTCCAGCAATAACGTAATAATATCCCTCTTCCTGAGGTTACTGGCTTGTCCCCCTCTTTGCTCCAATAAATCCTTTAGGGTAGCCCTCCTCAGGTTTTGGTATTGTAATTCCATTTAGTCCTGGTTGTAATGGTCTCTTTGGGCGTTGGGGATCATCCCATCGCTTGCCACCAGTTGTTACGGTGCCTACAGCACTGAAATGTACAAACCGCCGTTTAGCGAGTATTCCCCGTTCGCAATAATGGGGTCGGGTAGCGGGTATAGTAAAACCATGCGAACTGCTAGCCAGGGAACACTCCAAACTCCCGAACGGTACCTGTACGGTGAATTCCCTTCACGAGCCGCAAATCCACGAACGGCAATCAGTAACCGAACGACAATCTCTCCCAAGCGGCAAATAATCCAAATAAGCAGTCTCTCGCCGCTGGTATCCAAATCCCCCCAATAACGAGACCAAGCTCCGCTTTGAGGGTAAAACACGAACTGGTTTACTGTGGGCTACCTGCCCGGTATTTATGCAGGTCTCCCACTTGGTGGACACTCCCCTAGGGGACCAAATGGGAGACTGAAATCACAGAGGGACATGGGGACATTCTGGACATACATCCCCACAATATTCCCAGCATGCAGTACAGTTCCCTCCCCTCTGCTCGGGGGATAATTGGGAAGTAATTCAATTATCTCCCCGAGCAGAGGCAATCGCCATTTTAGATACAAGTTACAAAAACACACAAAAATCCATAACTTAATAACTGCTGAACATTTTACATCAGTCTTGCATATCCCCAGATAGCCTGGATCTGAGGGCACATTATTGGAGAATAGCGCTCAGATCCCATTCGCACAGTTCAATCGCCATGGAGTCAAAGTCTCTTTCAGTTCTTCGGTATGCGATTGACTCCATGGGACGGCTATCTGGGTTAAGTCCATTCGTGTGGTTGAATCTCCCGAACGGCTGTCATTCGCATGCTTTTGTCGATTGAGAAGGGGAGGTCGACGGCTTCAGCGGTGTTCGGCTGAAAAAGTGTCCGTTTTCCGATCCATGAAATAATCGTTGAACACCGCTGGTCATTCGCATGGACAAAATGGCCGCCGCCTCGTGGTCGACATACGAACGACGACCACCCAGCATTCGGTTTTTAATTGAGAAGTGTCTGTGGTTAACCGCAACGTTCTAATTGGGATCAATAGGTTAACCAGCAGCACACTTCTCTTCTGGGTGGCCGTCCGTTCGGTAGTTCCGTTCGACAAAACCGACATTCCCTTAAAAAAAAGCATACGAACGGGGAAATTCATGAAAACGGCAAAACAGACGAACAAAGCAGTTATAATCCAGACAGATGGGTCTGTCACAGCCAGTGAGTACTATTTTCTGTTTTATTTTTCACATGCAAATCGACAAAGGTGACCCACTGCTTTCCTGCTTGGAGCTACGCATAATTTCTACTGCGATCAGATCCATAAGCGGGGATTGTACCGCCCAGGCGCTACCATCTGCTGCTGATCTTTAGCTCCTGAAAATTGTAAGTATGTTGTAATACTCCTTTCACCAACTATCAGAAGATACTACACTATATTGTTTTCTGTAGGTTCTTTTCTCTCCACATATCCACTGACCATCTCCTGGATTCAAGACTACCTACAAGGCTCTGTTATCTCATTTCCATACCAATCAGACAAGGCACTGCAAGGTCAAGCATCACAGTTGAGGAGAAGAAATATAAACATTGTTTCATTTCTCCTCTGTGAGCTTTCTCCATGCTGTCTGCAAGGTTCAAAGGACAGAGCTTATAGCGATGATTGACGGGAGCTAAGATCGAGGCACCCAGTCGTAGGATAAAAAGTTCTGAATTTCTATATTTAATTTAATTTTCCAACCTTAAAATACGTATTTGTTACATATAAGTTTGTGTAAGCAGAATATAAACAATCCTAAGAAATTAGTTTCCCTTCAAATAATGTGATCGTTAATTTAAGAAGACAGAAAAAAAGTGTTCCATTTTTCTTTTAATGTTTTATAAAATTATCCAATTTCTAGAAACATGTAGTAATTCGTTTTGTGTACTCTATTACAGAAAGTTGGATGCATTACACTTGAGATCCATACTGGACACAAGACTTATGAAAACAAACACATTTAATTTACGAGCTTTGCTACGTGGACAAGTAACCAACTAAATTATCTCCCCAGGGGACCAGAGTTGGTTAAATCCTTTGTTACTGTGACAGTCCTATTGGCATGTTCCCTTTCCCTGAAAGGTATGAAGATGGGCTTTTTTATTGGAAACACAATCATTGTTACTGATATTAGACTTCAAATTTAATAAAGGAAGCTGCCTATAACTTTAACTTTCTATCGTGAAACTGCAAAAAGATTCATTGAGATCTAGTTCCTAAGTCCTAATCATTTCTTAACCCCTTAGAGACTCTGGTTTTCCTGAGATTCTGAATTTATGATTAAAAATGCTGTTTTGGCACTTTTTCGATATGTTGTCTGTTTGTGTTTTGTCAGATGTGATTTCCTAATTCCTCCTTAAATGCACCCATATATATTATACACTATTTCTTTTTAAAGGACAGATAGCACTTTTTTAAGTGTCCTGTTTAACACAATATTAGGTGTGAGTAAAATTTTCTTTACAAATGTGAAAAAAAACTATTTCAACGGTTTTACATAATTTCTGCACTTCTAGAGGAACATAAATACATGCCTCAAATAGATTAATTTATTAGTCTTGATAGTGAGAATTCCTAATACATCTAAGATTTCAATCATTTTTGTAAGGTTAAAGGATGAATATGGCAATTAGTGAATTACTATTTTAAAAGTAAACATTTTCAAAACTTGATAAAACAGTTTTCTACATTGTATTCTCCAGGGGTGCCTAAAAGATAGATCCACAAATGTTTCAGATTTATAGCTGCTATGATGCTTAGTCGTTCTAAAGGCATACAAAGCAACATGGTAGATGTAGTTCTACAACATCTGGGGATCTAACCTTTGGGTACCCCTGGTATACACTATCAGAACCTTCAGCTAAGACCAATCACAGAGGGAGGTGCGCATGCTCAGGATGAGCATTTTTACTGGCAAGTTGTGGTTGCGATGGCGACAACTTACACAATGTGCGTTTCTGTGCTTTACCAGCAAGTGACTAATCTGAGAGTGATCAGATTCTTGGTGATCAGATATTATTGGTGGTCAGTCGGTAAAAAAATAGCGGTACGGTTGGAAACCAGGTGATAATAATCAGTAGCCGCTACTAGCTACCGATTGTTGTTACTATCAACATCTTATGGCAGCTATTTACCAACAAGCTCCACAATGTAATATTTTTTGATAAGCCTTTCAAATGATTTAATATTTTTCAATAAATTTTAAAAACAATTTTATATTTTGAATAATATTTTAATATGTTGATATTTTATGATATAGTAATATAAATTGCTATATATTAAATATTTTTGATATTTTAATATATTAAACAGATAGTTTTAGAAGTTTATCCAAAAATATTAAATCATTTTGTGACAAACTCCCTTTTCCTAGTGAGTTTGCCACAAGCTCCTGGAGGAGACTACTTGCCAGCCTCCTGCCCACCGGTTATGGGCCAGGTCAGCGACTGTAAATACTCATATTTTATTCCCCCTGGTTCCCCTGGTTCGGCACTTTCCATTCGTGCGCATAGAACCGAACGCTAGCTTCCTGGCAGCCGTTCGCTTGGACCAAAACCGCAAATAGACTTCAGGGGACTTAGCCACGAAAGCACTGGTACTAATAAGTTGTGGCTGCCATTAAAGTATTCCAGCTTGTACTCCCAGAACTATGTGTCGTCTGGTTACTGGGTGGGGAAATGGATACTCTTCAATCACTGTTCCAGTGTGGAGGATTCAAAGAAAAGTCCTTGTAAGGACTAGAGCTCCCAGGACTGAGTGTTGTCCAGTGCCTGGGGGTGTCTAGAGAGAATTCACCATTCGGCTCCAGGACGGAGCGGTTCCACGACTAGAGCTCCCAGGACTGAGTGTTGTCCAGTGCATTGGGGGTTGCTAGAGCAAGTTCCCCATTCAGCTCCAGGAGGGAGCGGTTCCAGGGCCCCATTCAAGCCACGGCGACTGTGGGCAGAAGTGCTGCGGTTTGTCCCCTGTTCCAGCTAGAAAGCGGTCCTTGGCGGAGGTTCCCAGTCAGGGGTACAGGGAGCTCCGCTACACATTTGCAAAGCTTTTTCAAGAATACTATATCCATGCAAAGGTTGTAAACAAGTCCTAACTACATAAAGATAACACGTATTGGTTGTTAGAAGGACACTATAGTCCTCACCAAAACAATTTAAGCTCAAGGAAGCAGTTTTTGAGCATAGCAGGTACCTCTGAAGTCTCACTGCTCAATTCTCTTCCACTTAGGAATTAAATCACTTTGTTTATGTTTATGCAGCCCTAACCACACCTCCCCTGGCTACGACTCACACATCCTGCATGAAAAAAATGGTTTCATTCAAAATTTCAATCAAAAGTTAACTTGCTGCTTTGGAAGTTTTTTTTATCATGCTCTGTGAATTGAACTTTAATTACACACAGGGGTCTGCTGCGAGGTCTAGCAAGTTATTAACAATGCAGGAGAAAAGAAATTCTAAAATAAACAGAATTTGCAATAAAGAAAGTGTCAATACTAAATTTCACTTTACAGAAAGTGTTCCGAAAGGCTGTGCTAGTTACATGCAGGGAGGGGTGACTAGGACTGTATTAACTTCTAAATGGCAGAGAATTGGGCAATGAGACTGTAGGGGCATGATCTATTCACCAAAACTGCTTCATTAAGCTAAAGTTGCTTTGGTGTCTATAGTGATGTGTCCACATATGTTTTAATCTGCACAGGAATGCTATTTCATGCATCTACCATTGATTTTTGCAAAATAGTATCTGTTACTGCTCTTTGATCCACCATAAAATACCATTGCAAACTCTCACTGTAAAAACAAAAAATATATATAATATAAAAGCACCTGCTATAATTTCTACTTCATTATATTCCTTAAACCCAAGAGTTTGAAATTAGTTGCTGGAACGAGAGATGATTTGTTTGCATTGTATTTTTATTTTCTTCCGCGAAGCATAAACATTAAAGTTATAAACATACCAATTCAACTGAAATGGGAATTAAATTGTAAAAGGCACAATTTAAATATACAAAAAAACAGTTTTACATAAGTCCGTTTTGTTAACCAGTAAATGTATATGTAGATGTCAGGTTATTCTAGAAATTCGTTTTGGCAACATGGGCACTCAATTGACCTATTCTTCCTTTAATGGGCTATATATCGTTAACATGTTAAAAAATCATTATCAATCACCAGTCTGAATGCTAAAAAAATAAACAAAAAAAATACTGATTTCTAAATAACCCCACACATTTAATCATTGGCCTTAAACATTACCCAGTTCAGAAATTAGTTTGGCCAATCAGGAGCCTTTCATTACGGTCTATGGACTTAGAACTGTTGGACCTTTTTACCATAGCATTGCAAGGTGTTGAAGTGGAGAAGAAAGTTCTGATTAGCAGATTTCAAGTTCTCCTACCTATAAAAGCTTATTCCTTGTAAAACTGTGATACTGAATATTGTGTTTCAGCAGAGAAGGAGCTGTATAAGAAGTCCACAAAGTAGGGAGATGGGTGTTGTGGCGAACCTTGCCATGGGTACCTGGAGTAGCCTGCTTGCCAGTCTCTTGGCCCAGGACTATGGGCCCTGCAAAAAGAACTTCAAAAGACATTTTAAAAGTTCATTTGAATTCCCTGTGCTGTTCGGGAACGGAACAGATCCACGACCTAAAGACCACCTTGGAGCTTGTTAAACATTATTGACACTTGTAACGATTCTGCCAGCCGTGTTTTAAGTGTTCATCTGGGTGGCCACCGTTCGTATGCCCGAACACGTGGTGGCGGCCATCTTGTTCCCGCGAACGCAGGCAGCGGTGTTTGGTCATCAAGTGCATGGAACTAAAATCGGACACTCGACCTCGCGAACACCGCTGAACTTCCATCCCTCCTGTGTTCGGTACTTTACATCCTGGAAGAGCGCTGTTCAGTGGAATCGTTCATCTAAATGAGGGGAACTAGTTCCACGTTATACTTATGGGTTATGTTTGGTATTTTGGTCGCATGGAACTCCCGAATGGGACCGGTCGTAACCCCTGAATTCATGGAACTGTGCACAACCATGTGTGCGGCCAGTCAGAACTTCACCCCAGTGGCGATTCAGCTGTTTTCATGGGATATGAGCGCTTTTTGGATATGTTGGACGCTCAGATCCAGGCTATCCGGGGATATATAGACTGTGGGGGTTCCTATGTGGGAAATGTGTATTTTTATGTGTTTTTAATATTTTGTACTTTTCACAGTGACACAGTGTATTTTATGGCACATTGTGGGTGTGTTTAAGGGTGTGTTTGAGGGCGTGTCACTGTGCTCAGATTCTGTATATAAGTGGGCCATTTGGCTGGAATACACAGATTACTCCCAGCATTAAGCCTCGGCTTATGTGTGGGGGGGGAACAGCTATACTGCTATAATCACTGCAATACCTGCTATACTCTCTTGGAGGAGAGGTCTTCCCACTGGGAGCTGGATCCAGGTGTTGGTCCAGGGTGGGAGGGGACGCAAGACCCCAGCCAAGCTGCGGCAGCTAAGGGGGGCTACAGTGCTTATGGTGTCCGGTGCGGTGCTTATGGTACTCGGCAACTACTAGGAAGCGTGATTGGCGGAGGTACCCAGTCAGGATGGCAGGTGGTCCGCCACAGGTGTATTGTAATAAGATAGAAGAGACAGAACTTAGATACAGAAAGATGCAAAACGTGTTTTGCTAAAACTTTACAAAATTGAGCATATCTATTTTTTATACCAAAAGCTATAAAATCCATAAATGTTATGTTGGTGCCTGGAGAGTCATTTTAAATTTTTAGCATGGAAGAAAAAATATGCGTGCTGCAAAGTTTTCTGCTTAAAAGTCTTTGAGAGTAACTCATCTTATTTAAAGGAATATTTTGAGTACTATAGCCACTTCATCTCAATGAAGGTATAATGGTCCCTGAAGGTCCTGAGAGCCATCCTATCTTAAAGTGTTAAACCATTTATGAACAGTTTAAAGGAATGTTCCAAGCACCATAACCAGTACATCTGGCTAAGAGCAATCAGGTGATATTCCTTGGCCAAGGAGCTAAGCCCTGCATTGCAGGAGAGTTAACTGAAATTCCTACTTAGGAGCTAACAGTACAAGTGGAGGCAGGCAGTGAACCAAAGGTAGGAAGTTAAACTGATCAAAAACATACTGACACGATACAGACTCACAGTTACAAACAATGACACGCCTGCAGATACATAGACACACTGATACACACACTGACACACATGCAGATACACAGACACAGATACAAACACTGACACATACAAACGCAGATACACACATACACATACTGACAACATACAGATACACATATTGAAAACATACAAATACAAAGATACACACACTGACAATGTACAGATACACACAATGACGACATAAAGATACACAGACACAAATACTGACAGACATACTTACACGCATAGACACATGCACTGACAGACATACTGACACATACACAGACACACATACTGACATAAACACAGACACATACACTGACAGGCGTACTGACACACACACATACACACTGTTGACAAATACCCACCGGGTGGCCCTAAATTTGAGGGCCCACAACAATTTATTTTAGGATTAGTATTTCTAAAATAAATTGTTGAGAGTAAAAGACAAATGGAGCAGCGGCTTTGGGCCCCTTCAGGAGTTTTGAGTTAATGGGCCCAGGGCAGCTGCCACATTTGCCCCGCATTAAATACCGTCCTGGCTCAACCAAAGGAATCTGGTCAGGACAAATATACAAAAAAATAAAATAGTACATTTTGGTTTAACAGCAATTAAGAAATTTCTTATTTATTATCCTTTTTTTGCCATAGGTCTGCTTATCCACCAAACTGATATGGTATAAGCAATTTTGTTTATATTAGAATGGTAGGAGGAACGCATTTATTGACTAACGTGTGAATGGTTGTGAATTCAAAGTGAATTTCACGTTTTGAACCAAAACTGGCTAACTTCCAGAATTTTCTCAGTTCAGCTATTTTTTTTTTCTTAATATTGGAAATTCACTTTGAACTGCGTCACTACCCTACTGCTTTACCTGGTACAAACCTCGGCAAAGTTTCTATGCTCATATTAAAGCATTCATCATTGTATAAAATAATGTATTTTAATAGACTAAACATATTTCAGCCGCATCAATCCTCTAAGAGTGTTTCCCTTTGTATTGTAAAGTGTACTCACAAATTGTTATGTAGCAATATTTCCAATGTCAAAATCTGTTAAATCATGCCTCCTATCTGAGAGTTAATGACTGGTCTCCCAGACAGAGGCATGATTTAATCCCAAATCTGAGAACGGGAGAAGATATTAATGCTTTGTATTGTCATTAATCACAAGGAAAATCCCTGTATAAACCACACAGTTTTATCTCAAAGCTTTCGTCACTGAAAACAGCCAGGGGCAGCTAACGATTACAAACTAAATATAAAAAAAAAAAACAGCTCTATAATTGGAGTATCTTTATTGCAATTACATAACACACGCTCTTAAAAGCAACAGTGAAACTGCTGCCAGGGAGATTCATTTCTTTAAGAAGCCGAGTTGTTTATCGGGAAAAAAGTCAGCTAGGATACATAGTAAAGGATACAGTGATAAGCAATCCAGGTATCTATTCTCCAATCCTGGGGGGACATTGTGTCTTTGTGCGTGAATGTGTCCAGACCAGGATAGTACTTCCGAGTAGCTGCTGCTCTGGACTGTGATTCCTAGTAATCAAAGGCAAAATTGGGATACGAACGTATGTAAATCCTGCATTTTGATCAGCTGCTTAGTAGATAGTTCGATTAGATTATTTCTAATCCTTTTGTGGTATTGCCATACTTAAGGACAAAAAATAAGGGAGCTATCTACTAAATAGCGCCCTAGTTTGGTAACCTTACATGTGGTAATCCCAAATAAGGAAAACAAATTTAAGAAAAGCCCTCTTTTATTTTGATCTTTCAGTTTAGTAGATAACTTCCTTTTTTGATATCCTCATGTGGGAATACCATATTTAAGGATACCAAACAAGGGAGCTATTTACTAAACACATACACACACACATATATATATATATACACACACATACACAGACATACCCACAGACATACACACAATCACAGACCCACACACACAATCACAGACACGCACATACAATCACAGACACACACATACAGTCAAAGACATACACACAGAACCACAGACATACACACATTCACACAATCACTGACATACACACAAACATAACCACAGACAAACACACAATCAACAATCCACTTAATCACGGACAAACACACATAATCATTTATGCACACACAATTTTTAATTTATTAAGACACAATAACAGACATAAACACACAAACACAGACATACACACAATCATAGACACACACACAATCACAGACCCACATAATCCATGATATACACACAAAATCATTTATACACACACACACAATTTTGTTTATTCATTAAGAAGTCCAACCAGCCTCCCTAACTTGCTCTGCGAGCACTGGAGTGGATCCTCTCCCTGGTGGCCAGTGGGGCTGGTAAGATCACTGTGGTCTTCTTTCACAGCTCCCACAGCACCCTCTAGTGATGCCGATGCCAAGATGATGTCATATCCCGGTTGTTGGCACATGATGTGGGAGGAAGTTGTGCAGAAACAGCATAGTAAGTAAAGGCTTCCCTCGCTGCCCTTACACCCCTTCAGTCCAGACACAAATACATTTTGGCAAAATAGGCACCTGTATTGTGGGTAGTCAGGCATCTATTCTGCCCCGTTTAGAGTAGGTAGAGAGGCGGGGGGCACGTAGGGGGGGCAATAAACAACCTAGGAGGAAATTACCCCCTCACCCTCGTGTAGCAACTCCATAGCATAACAACATTAATTCCTGCACTACTACTAAACTACAAATATCATGCACTATAAAAGATACATCATGGCAAAGCACGTGTTTGGGGAGAAATAATGCCATTTGAGGGTTCTGTAGACATTTCTAACAATTATTGTCTGCAGAGTTCATCATTAGTTCCTCTTCACTGTTTTGTATCTTTTATATTACATGATATTTTAGGTTAGGGTTAGCGTAAGTAAGTGTTTATTTTCTTTATTCATTGAGAAATTGAGACAATTTACAATGCACATACCATATGTGGAAAGTTTCATTCCTATACAAACATGTGTGTTAATATTTCCAGATATTGGATAAACTTTGAAAATAAGGCATTTTTCTATTTCAGGTTAGGACCTTGCTCAAATTGCAGTAACAATGCTCAAGACATTTTTTTCAAAATTCTTATTCTGTTATAATGTACTGACTTTTTTATATGTTCCTCTGTGAATGTTACACAATGTTCTTTCAAGTAAATTTAAAGGGTTACTCTTAACACCTTAACAACTTTGCGTCATTGCATAGAAGAGTGGTTTATAACCAATCACACATCTATAATCCACCCACTCTAGCTTTATAAGTTGAATGAATCTGTGGTTGGGAGATTGTCACTGATAAGTACAGTATATATAACCTTAACTATGCAGAGTATAGCCTCAGTATTTAGGCGTGATACCGGTCCATAAAAGGTGGCTGGGCTTCACGTAAAACAGGAAGACAGAAACATCAAGACTAGGTAGAATCAAGGGACACCAGAAATCAGATAAAAGGGAAAGACAAAGTCAGCTCAGGGCTACCAGAAAACAGAATGGGCAAGTGGAGAGCCGGGTCAGTAACAGTAATTCAAAATAGTATAAACACAGTATTGGACTTGATAAACTGCTGTTTTTAAATACTGTGGGCTTTATTGTTATAACCACGGCGTTACAGACACTGGAGAAAGCAGTAGGGCTCTGAAAAATGCCGATCTGCCAGATCGGGGTGTCATGTGATTGGTGGACTAGCAAGGTAGAGGACTCCTTACAGGAATAAACTACTTCTCCTTTAAACTCAGTGGTGGTCGTTGATGTTAAGTTGGTGGGGCACTTGGCTCTACATCTGGAATTTAATTCTGCCCTCCTAATTGTTGAGCTTTGCCCATTTAACCCCATGTGTTCAACCCAATGAGAGGTCATGCCCCGTTCATAGACACCATAAGCATATGGATGCATGTATTTGTAAGACAACAACCAATTTAAAGCTATCTGACTTCACCCCTTGATGCTGTTACCCAATGACAACATAGAATACATAAAAATGTGCAGGTCTGTCTTTTAGTATGTACAGGATCTGACAACCCACCGCCAATGGGTACCCTCAGAAATCCAATTAGAGAAGACTAATGTGTCTATGCTTAAAAAATTTGGCTTTTTATTCCTTCAAAAATAACCCACTTTGTCAAAACAGAGGATTATGGAATAGGATCAGACCTCACAGACCAGAATTAGAGGTTGATTGGTGGACAATTTTTCTAGGGAGGGTTCTACCTAGTGGTCACACTCTGACACTTCTACTGCTTATATATAGTATTTATAGATACCGTAAGTACTACATTTGTTTTACACATGGTGACGATAAATAGCAGACATCTGTGTCCCATTAATTAGTATTTATCCATTTAATACATCTCAAGCTTTTTTCCTACAATTGATTTATTATTACATTCAAGTTGCTTAAATAAAAAAAATGAATTAATAAAATGAAAGTGGAAATTAGATTCTAGTTTCACTGCTAACAGGTGCCGTGTTACATCATCATATAATGACTACTCGGAGTGTGATTAATTCATCACAGATGACTTAGTACTCTTTAGTTTGGAAACGGTTAATATTCTGTGTTTATCTTGCTGCAATCAAGAACCCTGTTCAAAATTAAAAGAGAAAAAGGTCACTTGATCTAATTGCCTAGATAAATCTCTCTCCATCAGAAGCTTACTGAGATCGGGTTATCATTCCATATGGAGTTACAGGCAAGTGATGAAGTCTCTTTTATGAACTGTAATTTGGAACCAAGCATTTAAAGTGACACTTAGCAATGTCTAACATTACTGCACAAGAGACGTCCAATTGAATTAACCTCCAGCTGATCATCGCAACTAAACAAATTATGCTATGGCTTAAATGAGATGAAAGAGGCTAGAGCAGGCCAGGATCATTTGGCGGGAAGGTTAATTTCTTGTAACAAGTTCTAACCTAACTCCGTATGGTATCTGGCCAAAATTCTATCCAGAATCTCTACTGGATCAGGCGAGAAGAAAGATCACATAGCATTACAAACAAAAGCAGCGCCTGCAGAAAGGAGGCACTGAGCATAATTATATACACACAAACAGGAACGAGGATTTTCCGAACAGGCGAGAAAATGAGAACTTGGGTTAGTGATCTGAAAGGCATCCAGATGGAGTATAGTATCCAACAAAATGTAAATCATTCATTGCTTCATAATTCATTACGGAGAGATGGCAACACGTCTCCAGGTGTGCTCAGCTAATGTATAACATTTGTTCGGGGAATGTTCGATATAAATTTATTTATTGCAGCATCCATAAACACTGGCTGAAGTTGAATATTATTTTTTTTCTTGTAAGAACACATTGTATCGGTTTAGGTTTAATATATGGGCTGCAATCTATCACTTCTCAAGTGATTAGTAAATTGTCCAACAAAATGCGCTATTGCGCCTAGAACAAAAAGAGAACTAAGGGAGTCTTATACCTTGTTAAGTAAAGGAAATTAAAGGGATGTTATAGTGGCAGGAATACAAAGCTGTATTTCTGGCACTATAGCTCCCTCTTAAAAAAACACAAAAATTAGGTGATCACTATATACTTGAAGGCAGCAGTCAATCTTACATGGATTCCCTAAAACCTTGTAGGAATAAAGACAGAAGACAAATACCAAAAATAATTAAAATATAATAAAGTCCATAAGTGAAGTCACATATAAATCATATATACATACTTTTTATGTCTTTAGGGGCATTGTCTGTTATACAGTGTATGATATCTCAAAGAGAAGGGGAAAAAGACAATAATAGTGCAATATGTCCTTAGCAAAATAAAATAAAGTGCTGTAAGGAGAGCTCACTCACAATTTATAGAGCTATAAAGAGCTCTGCTGTGTTAGGCGTAGACGGTACAATCCCCGTCACAGGATATACATTCAGCTGTAATGATGGTGGATTTGCCAGTATATCGGATATGTGGAGAGAAGAATAGGAATATCAAGTAGTGCAATATGTATATCAAAGTGACTATGCGTATGCAGAAGAATAAGTATCTGTAACGGATCACCTGGCACCCCGACTGGGTACCTCCGTTGAAGGATGCTCCTAGAGCTTCCTCAGGGCTCCAAGCACTCCAGCCAACACCATAACCACTGTAGACTCCTTCAGAGAGCAAGACAGGAACAAGCTCTTACAAGAGCTTAGCAGTGAATATAGCAAGAAAGTATGCAGAGCATAGCAATCCCTTGTAGCAGATTCCCCCAATAAGAGACGGCACTCCAAATTTAGGGTGAAGTAGAACTGACTGTACTGGCACATACAGCCTCTTTTATTCACATTCTACCAACATAGTACTGCCCACAGGGTTTTGCAGAACAACCAATCAATACGTACAATACACTCAGACACTCCCACAGAAAATCCTTCCCTCTGCCTGTGATATAATTACTGAACACAATGGTCTAATGTAATTATCACAGGCAGGAAAATACACAGTTTTACACAATATTCATAACTCTAAAAGTATACATTACATTCACATAAAACTTACATTTTCAGAATCAGCATACTCCAAATACAAACATACGTCACAATCATACAAATTGGTCCAGTGGGTCAAAAGTTAGTTGGTAGTCCCTTTGTGACCGTCTGCAAGCATGGCTTGGGTGTGGTAAGCCAATTACCTCCAGCATACAGAAAATAGTTCTATTCACAACAACAGTAGAAACACATAAAAATACATAATTCCTATTATACTTAACAGAACCCCCACATTCAACCTATCCCCAGATAGCTTGGATCTGAGAGCTCACTATATCTGAACAGCACTCAGATACCACAAATACAGTCAAATCTCCATGGGGTTAAAACATTGTAAGAGCTGATGAGAGACCAAGGAGGGGCAAAACAGCACGTTCCAACTGGTCTGGCAGTGTGCCTGGGACAACACCCTGCTGGAACAATAGACAGGAAATGGGGAGGGGAAAAGACACATCTTCTCATGGATTCAAATGGGCAGAAACAGTCTTTTAGAAGCCAATAAACCCCAAATAGTCTTTTTAAATGGCAATACACCCCAGGGCCATAGTCATGAGGGAGGAGGCTGGCAATCAGGCTCCTCCAACAGCCAGGGGCAAAGGGCAGTTGGTCATATAAAAATCCAGTGACAAAAGGCATTTTGTCACAGTATCTTACTCACATGGACTAGAGAATGGACCTGCTCTAGTATAGAAGCGCTGTGGTGGTATAATCCCCACCTGGGATATATGTAGATCAGGAAGCCAAAAATCCAAAATGATAAATTCAAAATAAATTAAATGTATATTTAAAAGGATTAATTTTATTATAATGAACAAGATATGTATTTAAAAATATAAATAAAAAACAGTCCAAATGAAAGGCAAAATCACACGTTACGCGTTTCACCTTGAAGGTTTCATCAGAAGTGTGATGGAGGTGTGACTACAGTTCCCTCTGTTGACAAGGGTTAGTGCATCTAGAGGGTCGGGGTAATACAGAGGTTCAGATTTCCATTTGTTTGATTCTTAGTCATGCCTTCTTAACTCGAGATGAGCCCTCCGTTTCAGCCATTGAAGCCGCCCTTGTGGACCGCTAGCAACTTCCATGCTGCTGCCACTCCTGAAACGCAAGGCACCCGGCTGTGGAGGCAAAGAAGCAAACTGCTTAACAGGACTTGAGGTCAGCATTCGTTCCTGGAGTTTGGCCTAGAAGGCAGGGAATATTTCCTCCAGGTTGGTCAGAGTGCGCGCTGCCAGGCCACTGAAGGTTAAGGGACTTGCTGATATATGCTGATATGCAACTGCTCTGCTTGGTGGTTAGGCTCCACCCCTCCCTTCGATAGTTTTAAACACATAAAAATAACATTGAGATGTGCAAGGAAGATATCAAAGGTTGCTATGGCAATACAAGCATTTTATTGCTGGTCCAATCTTGTGTCACATGACAATGATGTAAATAATAAGCCCTGGATGAAATCTGAATGAAGCAACATTTTGGGATATTATCTCTTCAGGTTATGGATATTCAAAGGTAATAAGAAAGATGGTATCTAATGCAGGCCTCAATTTAATATGGCTGGATAAACTCTACAAATGATTCTTTCAGCAGATTAAAATATCAAACAATATATCATATAAAAAAAAAAACATATATTAATATATAAAAAAAAAATAAAAAAATTAATACAGTAATACAGAGTAGAAAATACACTTGCAATAATTGATAATTTATATATTGTGCTAGACAAAATACATACATATTATTAGCTATGGACAAATGTTTTTTTAAAAGGCCACTATAGGACACTTCATTCAAAATTACGTGGTCTGGGTGCCATGTCCACCTGTTTTAACACTGCAATGCTGTAAATGAAAACATTTCTGTTCTGCAGAATGGCAGTATTTTCATTGTAATGTATATATGTATATACAAATGCTAATAAAATATTTAACTTTAAAGTTATGAAAAATATAGTTCTTAAACATCTGCAGTTCTAAGGTTAACCATCATTGTGATGTGTAAGGGAACCCCACTCAGAGAGTAGTTCCTTTTATTGTAAAGCTACATAGGCTTTTCAGAAGAGTCATGCTGTTATTTAAAACTTCACAGGGTTGTCTGCACTACGTGGAAATGTTTTAAGAGACATTGATGCACATAGAGATGTAAGACTGCGCACTGCTTTGCTCCTACAACATACAGAGCGCTTCAGTAGAGCATAGCTGTCTGTCCGAACATCTATTCAATAAGCTGGTAGGCACACGCTACACAGCTAGAATTAAAAATTAAATACCCTGTAAATCTCTGAGTTTCAGACAGTTAAGCAGAGCGTTGCACGGGAGACAAACAGGTTGCTTAACCCAGGCTAAAAATAGCCAATAATTATTCGCTCGGTCTTTGAGAAACAAAAAAAAAATTGGTTGTAGAGAAATGTTGAGAAATTTAAAAAAAAAAGATTTTAATGCTCTCTTTATCTGAGAGTTCAGTAAGGCATTAATGAATCAAAGCTTAAAGGTAGAAAGCAAAAAACAGAACATAGACAAGAGTTGTGCCACGAAGAAAGGGAAATTATTGCATACAGGTAAGATCGTTGCAGTACAAAGCACAAATATATAGGTGTATAACAATATACATACATCAATCAGTAATAAGTAATGAGACATAAAAATAAAAAATTTGAAAATACACATAGGGTAATATTATTGGTAATCAAAACAGAAATGTTGATATAATATCACTCTCAAAATTCCCTTAAAATCCAGACATTCATGGTATAATCCCTACACTGGGATATAATCTGGATAACATAGCCAGCAGATTTAAGCCAGTAAAATATATATCCAACAAATGTATATAAATATAGCAATATTAAAAAAGAAAATTACATAGTGTAATCCTGTAAAACCCCTCAGTAATCTGAATGAAACAAATGTATCCATGCATGATTGGAAGCAACGTTATACTCCATTAATGAAAACACCTTTTGGCTTCAATTGATTCTTGCAAGCACTTAATTATATTTTTTTTCCCAAATGTGAAACTGTCAGAAGGTCAGAGCACACACTGCTTTCAGAATTTGTCCAGATCTATATGGATCTGTCCAGTTTACGGCAGGGTTATTATTCTATGTTGTAATTGTGCATAGAAAGGGTTCGTGGGATGCCACCGCACTCTATTTGAAATCAATAAAAGCATCCGAGGTGGCTGGAAGGTCTCACGCCCCCATAGATGCATTAGATCAGCACTGCCCAAAAGGTAGATCCCGAGATGTTTTAGAACTACAACCCCCATGATGCTTTGCATGCCTTTAGAATGACACAGTATCATGGTAGCTGTAGTTTTAAAACATCTGGGGATTTACCTCTATGCCACCCCTGTTTTAGATAATTACGATATTCAGTAATATATTCAGCAAATGAGAGCCATTCAAATGTATTGTTGCAATATATTTTTGCTTGTTTGATTCATTATCTCCATAAGGCTTTACAAATAAGGAGTTATTTGTATCCTGGAGTGTCCCTTTAATCACGGACTTTGATTAAGCTCTCCTTAGTCTGGTTCTGCTTAAACTGTCTTACTAAGCACACATACACACATAAGTATATATATACATATATATATGCCTTTGCATTTGACTGCAGATCTACTACACGGGGCAATTGCTGAGTTGGATCATATTCAGAGCTTCATTTAGGTTAAATGGATTCTGAGTTTTTTTGAATCCTTGTTGTATTTTTTTTTTAGCTGTGAATAGAAAGTTTGTCACTGGGCCATGGTGCTGTTATGGTCACACAAGGCTGCAGATAATCTGTTGATAAACTACACTGGATTGATAATAATTTAGGCAACTGCATCAATAGCTTCCTTTTTAGTGTGGCACAGAGAGAGATCCTGCTTGAATACAGGTGACTGGGGTTATGTTTTAACTACCTACATGTTCAAATAGATGAGCACCTATATTAGAATCAGATTGTTTAAAATAAATGTGGAAGAGAGAGCGAATGTGGAATAAATAACAGCAAATCATTTATATTAGGTAACTCTTACCATGGAAGGATTCTGGAGATATCATCATAAACAATCAAATCAAAGTTCAATTTGGTTTATGCATAGGCGTGCGAGAGGAAGCAGAGAGCACACAGCTCCCTCGCCGCGGCTGAGATGGAGACAGGCACCCGACCCACTGGACCCCAGGGACAAGTCCACGCCAGCTCTCCAGGAAGGGAGGCTGGGTGGGCATTTTTTTATTAAAAAAATAATAATTTGTGAGTGTCTGTGTGTGTGTCTGTATCTGTGAATGTATGTGTGTGTGTCTGTAAGTGTGTGTGTCTGTGAATGTATGTGTGTGTGTGCCTGAGTATGTGAGTGTATGTGTGTGTACGCATATATATATATGTGTGTGTCTGTGTATGTGTGTCAGTGTGTGTGAGCACGTGTGTGTGTATATATATATATATAGAGAGAGAGAGAGAGTTCCACACTTTATTCCCCAGGACTTGACCCCTGTCGGCTCATGCAGAGCCGGTGCTATCTGAGTGCCGGCTCTGCTCTAAGCCTCCATGGGCCGGAGAGGAGATCAAAGACAGCATGGAGGCAGGCAGGAGAGGGCCCGGGGAGCTCTAGACAGAAGCTCCGCCAGGTTCCTCTCGCGAGATCTGAGAGTTGCCATGGCAAAGCTCAGATCTCGCGGGAGTGAACTCTAGCCCCGCAGACTGGAGTTCACTCTCCACTGGACCACCAGGGATGGCACATGGCAGCAAGAATCCCCCTCCCTACATAAGGTAAGAAGGGAGGGGGGATATTTACTAATTTGCCCCCACCTTCACAATCCCTCCAAACATACAGCACCCACACACACACAGCACCCTAACACAAACAGCGTGCACATACAGCACCCTCACACACACAGCACACAAAGAGCACCCACACCCATACAGCACCCTCACACACAGAGCATCCTCACACACACACACACAGTACACTTACACACACAGTTCACTAACAACACCCTCACAAACACACACACACACACAGCACCCTTACAAACACACAACACCCTCACACACAGCACACTAACAGCACCCTCACAAACACACACATCACCCTCACACAAACAGCACACTCACACACACACATCACACAAACAGCACCCTCCCACAGCACACTAACAGGACTCTAACACACATACACAAAAACCCTCACACACAGCACACTACCAGCACCCTCACACACAGCACACAAACAGCACCCTCACACACACAAACTGCACCCTCACACACAGCACACTAACAGCACCCTCACCAACATAGAACACTAACAGCACCCTCACACACACATCACACTAACAGCGGCGTGTGTTTGTGCTTTAGGGTGCACACCCTAATGCAATAGGCTGCGCACGCCTATGGGTTTATGAATGTCTCCAGAATCACTTGATGTGTTATTTTCCCCTATTACGCTTTTCATTAACATGTATATTTTATATTACATTTTAATTTTGAATTTTACTATTTTAGGCAATGTTTTAGTCTATTAGGGTTATAGTTAGGGTTAGTTTTAATATTAGAGTTAGTGTAAGGATTTAGATCTAGGGTTAGATTATTAAAGGGGTTAAAGGCTGGTGTTAGTGTAAGAGTTAGGGTAGTGGCAGGGTTAGAGTAAGGGTAATGTAGGGCTTAATGATTAGTGTTAGCATAGTGTACGGGTCAATGTTTAATACTTGAGAAAGCTCCAGTGAGTGGCATGCAATGCATTGTGGGTATTATTATACATAATTGGAACTAAGAATGAGTGCACAGGTGAGATGCCTAAATCACATGAGGACTGAGAGAGTGTTTCATTGTGGCTAGAAACTCTCTGTATAGCTATCTCTGCGGCTTACCTACCTCGCCTCATTTTTGTTTTTACTGCATTTTATATGCTTTACTCACGGTCCTTTGGGTAGCAGAATCAGTGTTGGTTTTTTTCGATTTATCGCTAGTCAGAGCCTGAACTTCCTTGAGTGCAGTAGACTGAGTGGTGGTGAGCCACCCTGATCTTCTGAGTTGTGTTCGTATAGGAATATAAAGGGCAATTATCATACCTGTTTTATTGGTTTGACTATATGTGTATTATTTTTTTTATTTTTTTTTGCAGTTTCTGTGAATGGGAGATATCTTTAAGAGTATATACATTTATATAAGTATACACATCACGTTTTATTTTGCGCACCTTATTTTATATAATTTTGACTTGGTAATGGTTAGCGATAGCGTAGCGTTTAAAGATAGGCTATACCTGTAAGAGTAATACTGGGATATACCTGTCAGTAATGCCTTAGATTAATTCTTGTGAGCGTAACTCACACTAATCGCAAGCAGACAGTGACATGTATGTCCTGGTTGTGCCACAGAGTAGGTCTCCCCTGAACTGCACAAAGATCATGTGTGCGTTATTCTCTCTTCATTATATGCAGAACAATGTTTACTTTGATCTAGGCAAATTCTAAGACATCGTATTTCCATAAATCTCCCAGAATGCATTTCTTAATATGCAGATTAGCACAAACAGGTATTTGTTCCCAGTATTTAACTCACAATTCTGCATTGGCCCTTTACACCGGAGAGATGTAAGATATAAAAAAATAGCAGATTGACTCCCTCTGGCAGGCAGCGCTCCCTTTGTCCTGGAAATAATGTAGGCATAATTGTCATCGTTATCAGACGTGCCTCGACTAAATCGGCCACAGGTTACAAAAGTCCTGTTGGGTGAAGGAAGATTAGTTTTGTAATAAACTTTTAAATATCCTTATTGCCTTTAATGTTTTGGGACATGAGATGCTGCATTAAATATACTACCATTTTCCCGTCTCTTATTTCTGTGCTGGAACAAGCTCCTTGCTCAGTGCTATTATGAGTACAGCCCGTTTGCTTGTAGCAATTGGATCCTGAGAGAACGTTGATTCTCCTTGCATTATGTTCGAGGCTAGCAAAGTGCTATTTCTTCCATGATGTTTTACTGCCATCTTGTGGCTAATAGAGCAAATGCATTCACAACTGTTTTGATTAGGAAATTAGCCCAGATGATTTTCTATAATCATAATTAATATTATAAGAATGCTTTCAATTTATTATTAAATTATCATATTTATTATATTATATATTTCTTTTATTTAGTGTCAATAAATGCACCCGTGCTAACGGGTTTTACAAGTGGTACTTTGTGAAATTGATACACTAGAGCCTAGCATACAGTTTTCATCCTAATGGGGATTGGTGAACACAAAGCACAGATAAAGAAATGTAGCAGAAATTATAGCCTTGGGTTAGTGCAGGGGTTCTAAACGTTAGTCCTCAGGACCCCCTACCAGTCCAGGGTTTAGCGATTACCTGGGTGTGTCTAAGGTGTTTAGAAAAAAAAACACCTTAGAGTCTAAGGTGTTTTCTTCCCTTTTTCTAAACACCTGAGACACACCCAGGTAATCCCCAAATCCTGGACTGGTAGGGGGTCCTGAGGACTGGGTTGAGAACCCCTGGGTTAGTGGGATGATCATTAAAGTATTTTCAAGGAATGGCTAGGAAGGAAATGTTTGAGGTAGTCAGAGGCTAACTAAAAAAAACAGTTTCAAGAATCTGTGTTGCAGACTAATTCCTTTGATCCATAATAGTTTTATATGTTCACATCATATCCCAAGGCCAAATACCCAATACTAAGTATAGCAAGTGTGTTTTTGTCTTTTATTTTTGCAGCTCGGTATCTAACTAGCTAGGTATGACATATATTTTTTTTTTTTTTTTTTTAAAGTGGCCTTTTAGATTGTAGGCTTGGTTAGGAAGTCTGCATCTATGGTTCCTGTAAGTCAAACATGTGTTGTTAGAATTGCTTGTCTTGTTTTATCTAATGTACAGTGTTGTAGAATTTTTGGGCGTTATATAATTTATTGGAATTTTGTATGTATGGGCACTGATAAAAATAATTAGCGAAAAGTGATAGGTGAAAAAAAGAAATGGAATGCTGTGTGATAATTTCTTCAAAATACTGTATATTGCGAATCTTCCTTAAAATAAAGTACTTTTAAAATACTATTCATTGAGCATCGCCCTTTACTTCATCTATATTAAATCTCCATTACTTCAATGGAGGAAACAAACTCGGGAATATCTTTAACTACGGATAGTTTACTATGAGTTAAAGGGACATTCCAGAAACCTAAGGCACTTCAGCTTACTGAAGTGCTTTATGTGGGAAGATGTGTTCTCTTTGTCAGTGTACAAAGATATGCAGATTTCAGTAATAATCATCACTTTTCTAAGTTAACCTTGTTACACCTCCCTGGCTGTCAATCAGACAACCAGCCATTTTAACATTCTGGTTTGCTTAGCTCAGTGGAGCTAAACTCAAGGGGCAGCAACTGCCCAGAGTAGTCGCCTTGCAGAGACTTCTCATTGAGCTGCATTGGGAAGTCTGTGATTGGACAGCCACAGAAAGTTTGGGTGTGGTAATAAAGGGAGGGCTTGCAATGGCTTCAAACAAAAAATAAAAAAATAAAAAAGTTTGGATATACACCAATGAAAAATGCATTATTAAATGCACACATGTCATTTGAGACTATATCTACTAACCAGTATTTTTTTTTATTTTATTTTAAGCAATGAAGTGTCCCTTTAATTCATTAAACTGTGAATAACTGAAAAGTAATAAAGACATAAAACCTTTTGGTTCAAAGTAGCTAAACTGGATTTTTGTGTCTGAAAATTTGCAAAAATGATTTCAGTTTTCCACTATTTCAAACTAGTTGAGTAAAACCCAAACTGTTTTAAAAGAAACCTATGGCATGAGTTCAGAATGATGGCGGCATGTTTGTTTAATGAGATGGGCTGAACTGAACCTGCTTCTCCACATTTTCTTACCTAGTCAGTTAATCCCTAAAATCAACACGTTTTGCAATTACAATACCAGGCTACTGCCAATGAAATGTAATGGTATATTTAAAAAGTAAGTTTGTGCTAAATGGATACAAAAGACTGTAAGTAACCCCCATTTTTAATGTATTACATGTATTAAAAAGTCAAAATAATGAAAACCCAGGGTCATTCGTCCATCACTTCCCTGATAACCCCCTCTCCCCCACCTCTTCTTTCTGTTTCTCATCTATACCCCCCCCCTTCAATGCTACCTCCCCACAAAATGCCTGAGACATGTAATATGCATAACCTATGTACCTAATGTCAATAAGCAACACTGAAATGCCTAATTCAATTGTAACCGGAACATTTCATCATATGTTCAGTCACAAAGTAAGGTATTCAAGGTACAAACGCAATTGTAATGTATCTACATGTCTAAATAAAAATTGTCAAATAAAAAAAAAAAAGTCAAAATAATGAAGAAGTACTTATCTTTAAATCTTTATACCTACACTTGTGTGGAAATCCCATTCAGCTGTGCTGAGCTAATCAAATGCCTGGTAATCGCTGCACGAACGAATCGATTTGTTCTGAAAATCACAAATGAACTGATTCGTTTGGGCAGTGATTAACAGCCACTGATTCTTTTAGTGCAGCTGAGTGAGATTTGTGCACAATACTAGGTAGAAGGAATTCAAAGGTAAGTGCTTATCTTTGGCATTCTTTGTTTCATTCACTAAAGTAAGACTTCAACGTGAATTTCAAATTTAAGGCCAGGGTAGCCACACTGAAAGACAAGGTGACTTAGATCATTTCATTTCGATCTGTTGACACAGAATAATCTAAAATTTAAAACACTCTTACACAGATTTAGATACATTGTCTGCGACAAAATTTTCAGTACAATAATTAAATCGCTTTTCTATTTTCGAGCTTTTGGTGGTCTGAACTCTCTTTCTGTTAGCAATCCGTTTACAATTAGGTGATACATTAACTCACTGTTTCATGGCTGTGTTAATTTTCACACATAAACACATTTATACTTAAACCACTATGAGTAGCTGTTATTGGAATCAGAATCTGGACATCTAAGGCACTCCAGCATCGATCGAAAAACATCTCACGAGGTAGAGGTTGCAGTCAATAGTGAGAATGTCTGTCAACAGTCTGCAAATGTCTACAGAAATCAGTATATCGACTGAGAGAGAACAGTAAACCTGAAGATAAACAGAATGTCAATTTAGAAGATCAAGGTAGGAATAGGGAGACTCTTGGATTCCAGCTGTGGACTACAACTCTCATGATGTTCAGCCATATTCAAAGCTGGCAGGTGGCTGTTTGCAAAAACAAGAGAAACATCCAATTACTATTATATATTTCTAATTCCTAACAACTACAGCCTCTCGTCTATTCTACTTAAAAAAATGTTAAATAATAAAATGTACAATTTACCCTTTCTCCTGACCTCAGTGAAACCACATGTATTTACTGACTACACTCCGAAACAAATATACTATATACTATGTCTGATTCCTGCACGTCTTCTTTAGGCCAGGCTTACAAAGTTACATTGACTTAAATTTATATATCAACTGTCATATATAGCTAGACATTTGTTCTATTACTGATATAAGTCAAAAGGCTTTGTTCTGGCAGAAAACGCAACCTAATCAAAGAGTAATTAATTCATATTAATTTATATACTGTATATTCAGTTATCAGTATATAAAATAGCACTAGCTGGAGTAGTTATGTGCACATAAAGGGTTAGCCCATGTGGACACTGTAAATAGCGAATTGGAGATTGGAACTTTAAAGGGACACTATAGGCACCAGATCACTGAGGAAGCAGAGTCATCTGCGAAACGCGTCAACGCACCTTCTCGTCATCGTGTTTGCACACTGGTTGGAAGCCCCGACTCCCGGAAGAACAGAGTTCACAGTACCCGGTTTTCGGAGTTCCGTAGTAGCCGGCAACGGACCATACTCTCAGCCAAGCTCAGTGAGGAGTAGCTATACGGAATAAGAGGTCTTACCTGCTGGCCTGCGTGTTCTTTTATATGAAGCTGAATAAAGTAGTTTACTACACCACGGTCATCACTCTAGTTGTATTGAAGAGCCTTTACAGTTAGAGCAGACTTCTCTGCTCTTCACTTGTGTGTTGAATATTCTCCCCTCTCCCCTTTTTTGTATACTCATTTGTACTGTATTGCCCTATGTTTTTCTATTTTATTTTTTTCATGTGATATTCCTGAAGTGATTATTCCCTGATGATAAGAGTATGTATATAGTGTTTATTATACAGACACAGTTTTTAAGCAACTGTTTTTCACAGATGTTTGAACTTTACAGTGTTTGATTGCACAGTGCACTTTCACTTAGTTTTCTGTGATTCACTTTATATTCACTATGATATGAATATATGTATGCACTTTATCATTAAGTGATATCACTATTCACTTTGCAATATTTTTAAAGATACAGTGCACTTTATTTGTGGTTTTTTTTTGTCTAGTGATGTGCTTCTTTAACTTTTACACATTATAAGGTGCAGCTATTATATTATTTTCTAATTGTATCCAAAGAATTTTTAGCGCCATACTTTTACTTGATTTTTTCTTTTACCAGATCACTACATCTCATTGACGTGGTTTGGGTGCACTGTCAAAGTCCCCTTAACCCTGCGGCTGATAGCAGTTTTAGAGAAATTGCAATGTTTATATTGCAGGATTAAGACTGGCTCTAGTAGCTGTCTACCAGACGGCCACTAGAAGCGCCTCCTGCTGTTTCATGGAGTTTAACTCTTAACTCACGCTTTGCATGAGGATGTCCGGGGTGTTGAGAATCCACATAGGAAAGAATTAGGTTCCCCCCTCGAGAGAACGTTAGAGGAGATTGAGCCTGCACCAAGGGACTTCAGCGCTGGAATCAGGTGAGTCGTTTCTAACCCTTTAGGTGCCAGAGGGCGGAGGCGCAGGGGCAGAGGGACACTATAGTGTTAAGAATACGGCTTTGTATTCCTAATACTATAGTTTTCCTATAGGAGTTATCTGAATTTGCATTTAAAGAGCTATGTCTGATGTGATGTAATGCCACTCCGGTCCTGGCATCAATAATGGGAGTGCAAGGAAGCTCTGCAAGCTGATACTAGCAGCCCCAACTAACCCCTGGGAGGTGGTTCACTCCAGCTTTCCCATGCAAAGGAAGGGAGGCTGGGTGGATCTCTTCAAAAAGCCCCAATACAATTAAATATTTTGTGTGGGTTTCAGCTCTCTGCTTTGTCCTAGTGCCATGAGCGTAGCGTGAGCGTGTCTAACGATGCACTTGTGCCCCGCTTTCTGAAGACAGTTCCCCGGTGTCCCCAAAACCAGGACACGAGGTAACAAAGTCTGGGACGGCAATGCAGGACCCTTAAATAGGGACTGTCCTGCTGAAATGTGGACTATTGGGAGGCCTGCACTCATGATGTCTGTGTTAGAACTGCCCAGTTGAGGGGGAAAAAGTGTCAGTGGTGGGCACAATACATCTTCAACTGTGTAGCCAAAAAGAATTTCCACTGGCCCTGTGTGTGGACTGAAGACTGCAGAATAGACGCAAGGGTAGGAAACCAATGCATTATCCACGCAGCTACGGATGGTGACTCCCATATTACTTAGCCAGCAAAGAAAATGATGGCGAAAGCACTGGATTGACATAGCAGAACTAATTAACAATTATAACAGGTCAGTCTTAATAACAATCAAAACAACAGTGTTATTGCTGCCTCATGGTGCTGGTGTTGTGTTTCTTTCTGCATAGCCAAGATGATATTACACCAAGAAGCCATTATATGCAATGAAGCAATTGAACCCCCATGAGTCCCATCACACTCAGAGCAAAAAAGCAGATATATAGCCACTGCTACCTCTTTATGTCTGAATCTGCAGTTATAAAAAAAAAAAAAGACTAAAGAATGTTCAAAACACCCAGAATATTCAACACATTCATATCAATAGTTTCTCTGTCTCCCACAAGTTTAGCTGAAGTCTTTTTAGTTCTGTTGTTGTCTTTGAAAGTTGTTAATAAAGTTGAGCGCAAAAAAACGTCTCGCAAGGGATCTCGGGAATTGTAGTTCTGTGCTTCTTTTCCGCCATTGCCGTGGAGCCTGCTAGTGTGTGCCTTACCAGAACTTTCAGTGCGAGCTGACAGGTCAGGAGGGAGCTAACCTTTCATTGATATGCCCGCCGGGTCGCCGAGCCCCGTCTAGACTACCCCTGCAACTTCCTGGTGCTTGGCCAGCTCTGGGTACGATAGGGCAGGCTTTGGGCCTAGTCACACCCACGTGGCTGTGTTTACTGTAAAGGGCTGCCTGTCATTGAATTAACTCCCTGAGTGCCAGGGAAAGGTGGGTCACTGGTCACTCACAGAGGTTAGGATTTACACCTACTCAATATATTATTTACATTAAAAATGTGCTATTTTCCCTAAATTAAAGCTTCTGCAGCACATTTGTAAATAATAATGGAATATCATTTAGAGCAGGGGTGCCCAAAAGTTAGATCAACCCCCCTCCCCCCCCAGATGTTTTGTAGAACTACAACTCCCATGATGCTGTGTATTCCTTTAAAATGACAAAGCATCATGGAAGTTGTAGTTTTAAAATGTCTGGGGATTTATCTTTTTGAGCACCAATGATTTAGGGACATTTAAATCCGTGTGGCAACAGTGAACATGAACTGTGAGGGTGTTTCTAGCTATTATTTTATTATTTATTTATATGGCGCCAGCAAAATTCCGTAGTGCTGTGCAATGGGTTAATTTATTATTTCAGAATGGCTCGCAGAATATGTTGCTGATTGTATCTCTGGCAATTAAAGTTTTTAAAGTCAGTTCTCCTAAGCACCCCAATGCTGCAGGTTATGAAATTTTGTTATATATGACATACCCAGGTAGATACATTGGGTGAGTTTTTGTGTCATACCACTGATAAATATGTGTGGTTTATTTCCTTATTTTGGGGTGGAAAATATGGGGACTGGCAGCCTTGTCTCTGATATCTATCACCTGCCATACAGTAACCCCTGTGGTGCAAATAAATTGCAACTTATAATTAAATTTGAATACACGCCAGTGTGTTCATAGCAGCTTATATTTGTGTTTTTAATTGTAAATTTTGTTTTAAAAATAATCATTTTATTTTATATTTATTTTTCTACAAATCAGGGTACATACATCAGAAATGGATGGGAAGCCTGCCGTGGTTTCCAAAAAAGCGGAGGAAATGGTCAACGGTGTTGCCACTCAAGTGGTTTGCTCCGCATTCAGCGATCACATTTTAGTTGTGGTGACACAGTATGGAAAAATGGGGACTCTGGTGTCTGTCTCGCCTAATGCCATGTCAGGTGATCTTGGTACACCATCACTAACTACAAAAGTGCTTTTAGGAAAAGATGAGGTCAGTATTCTCTAAAGAGTACATGTCATGCTAAAATTCTATGGACTTACATCACAAGGCATTTTATTTCACAAATACATTGGGCTACCATTGCCTCAAACGCTGCAGACCAGCAATGGAAAATTTGTTTATCATAGTGAAGAATTAGATTGGGGTAAGCAACCTTCAGCACCCAAGACATTATGGACTACATCTCCCATAATGCTGGCAAAGTATCAGCATCTGGAGTGTTGAAGGTTGCCAACCCTTGTATGAGACTATTGCTCACCTATGGAAGCTCCCACCTCCTCGTAAACATTCGTTCAAGCAGTGTGAATCCGATAGCCCTCTTGGTTGTCAGCTTGAATGCTAAGAGGGTGTTGTCAAATTAATTCGTAAAAGTGCTGATTTCTCCTAAAATCAGCACATTTATTAATTGGGACAATGGGGGCTGTATTGTTCCTTTAAGTCATCATTTAAAAAGGTTTCATAACACTATACAGTGTTAAGCCACCCACTGTGTCAAAGTACCTCAATATAGATATAACTTTCGTTAGCTCCTCTGAACTAAGTCCTGGAAGCAAGGCTTAGCTCCTTGGCTGAGAGCATGAGTTAGGGGCCTAACTGCAGGCAGATCCACTATACTGTGCATTGAACGACACATTAAAAGTATGTATCCTTTTTACCTATTTAATTCCATTTCTTGACTCCATTATTGTTTTCTTAAATACCAAACTCTTTATAATTTATTAAAAATAAGGGGTATTTTTTTATTGTTTATTGCCTGTTCTGGATCTATGTATATTTGTCATAGGTCTTGCCTGGGTATTTGGTAGTTGGCAGTCCAAGTTGTTTTGATGGAAGAAATTGCCCAGCCACAAATTTACGGAATATATAAAAAAAAAAAAAAAAAAAATTTCAATTTACCTCCAGATTAATTAAGGTTTTGTTTTCCTCCACAGCCTCTAATCCACGTTTTTGCAAAAAACTTGGTAACTTTTGTGTCGCAAGAATCAAAGAACAAACCAGTCCTTCTATCCATCGCATTAAAGGATAAAAGCGTGGACAGTATTAAAGCACTGAGAGATGTTATCAGAAGTTGCCAGGTCTGGTAATGGAGAGTGAGATTACATTTAAGGGAATCTACCATCTAACTAACGGTTTGACACAGAGCACATCGAAGGATTATACCTGCTGAGTTGATGGAAGATGTATAGAATGAGAAGGAATAAATGGTTCCTATTGTAACCTCTGGTCATTTTATTAAGTAAATTTTCCCCAAAACACATCATTTGATGCAGCATAATGATATCTTAAGAGGGCATCAGTTGGAATTCTGGTAGAATACTGTGAACACCAGGTTGTATTAGTTTTCAGCCATTCAGTCATTAATTGAACACTCCAAGCAAGATGCTCGCCGTAGTGTTTATGGTACTATGAGTGCCCTGGCAATGTCTAAATGCAATTTTATGAAACCATTTTAAAACTGTTTCATAGCTTGCCAGGAGGTCCACACCATTTACTGTCCTCTCCTGCAAGAGAAGTCAGATATCTCTTTGCAGCCCAAGCACAGCTGTTATCGCGCTGCACTTTTTGGCCAAGAGCGCTCAACTCTTGTTCTCAGCTAATGAGAATGGTCCTGCTTAGGTCAATGGAGCGAAAAGGATTCTCCTTTAAGAAGAATCTGGAAGCAGGACCTGAAGCATCAGTACTTCTAAAACAGACAGATTTTACTGGGACAGTGCCAGGGCAGTGGTGGTTATGGTTCTCGGAGTATGCCTTTAAACACCATTTAGAAAAACGATTACCTGTAAAATTGTGCACTGTTTTAGCATTTGTATCCCCTATCTTATGCTGTTGTTTTCGTTCAGTGATATAAACACATCTGCAAAAATAAATAAAATGTATGTAAAATGATATTTTGCATCGTTTCATTATTGTCACAGGACAATTCTGCTTTATGGCTTTGTGACTTTTTTTTTTATTTTATTTTTTTAAGTACCTGCCTGTGGAATGCAGAGGTTTGAATTCTACATAATTCAGTCTTCATACTGGCTTAGCATCGGGATAAGATTAATTTATCCTGAAAACTGCTCAAACATCTAATTTAAACCAGTTACAGGTGTGTTGTTTAATACATTTTTATTTTTCCCTCCAAATTAGAGGCAGTGCCCAACAACAGGGATATTCTCTATCTTTAAGACACCCGGTTACTCCATATATAATGTAGGGCATCAGACAGCACGTGGGTTTCATATTTTAAAACATGTAATTCCACCGCACAGAATAAAGTTTTATTTTAAACAGCTTTCTATCAGATACCACAAGGGTTATTTTATAAAACTTGCTGTATTCGCTCCAGTTTTGTATGTATAAATATGTTACATGTTCATACATTGGTACCCTTTTTTCCCTTCTTTTCTATGTGTGCCAAATGAATCTTTCTTCCACTTTGTATTCCTCTTTTGGATTGTTTTTCTCCTTTTCATTCCTGCTGATTTTGCGATTACAATGATTTTTCTTACATCAAAGCTGCACTGTAAACCCCCACTCCTGCAAAATGAGTCTTTCATACAGATAATACTCATACTGACTGTGTTGGGATTTCACTGAAATTCCAACTCTGTCAAAAGATATACTGAGACAAATTAGAGACTACTTTGTTTAAGTATTTTTCCTACACCTGACCCTTATAGACACTGGGCAGAGTTACCGCTATCTAGAAGTGTGAATACCCCAGCAGTCACCAGTGATGGCTGCATGGAATTGGTTCTCATGTGATTCTCCATAAACCTCATTGCTGAACTCTTGGGCATGCGTGAGAGTACAGCTGTGATGTCAGCTCCTGGTGCACAGAAGAGGACTGGGCAAAAGAAGATGCCACCGAAAGACCCAGCGGCTATGTCCTGCTGGGGGTCTTTGCAAATCATACAAAGTCCCCACAAGGCGACCGTACCGCAAAAAACTAAACAAGAAAGCTGCTAACCTGTCATAGAAAACCTGCCAGTTTGATGATCGAGTAATAGAAATTTTTGTTTAGAAAGAAATTCTGCACTTTTTTCATATTGGAAGCCACACATTTGTAAACCAATGAAAAGAACAGGAAAATTAAATGATCAAAAGAAACACATTTTGACATATTTTGGCACATATAATTGTGCCCCCTATTGCCTCCCTGTATTTTACACTACGCAACAGAATGTCTTGCCAGTTTCCTATATCTCCTGTTAGGTGAATACACAAAAAAGGAATCAGTGGCCAGAAACCAGCCGTGACTACAGTTTCAACCTTGTGAGTCTCATCAGCATGGCACCTGTTTTGCTCTGGGAGTTAAAGTCCTTGTATTTGCACTGTAGACAGTTGTTTCGTGTTAGGCCTCACTACATCTTTTTGATACTTTGTTCATGTTAGGTGAGTTAGACATAATGATAAAACGTTCATCCAATAGGAAAAGGTTACTTTGCTTGTCTTGCTTTCTATTGGACATGCTGCATTCTAATACAGAACACACACATTTATCAACATCTTTCAGGATACAGTGTAAGTGGGGGAAAATATACTGATTAAACGGATCAAATGGGCTCTTTCTGAAAGACACTTGGCAAACATTGCGTCGAATATAGCAAATAATGATTTTTACAGTTCTGTTTGGGTCAGTGTAAAACAAACAGTTTCTCGGCTTATGCAAACCAAGAATAAAACCAATATTGACAGATGTTCAGAAGTCTTTCTAAAAGACTATGGGAGTAGCGTTACCATGGATGTACGTGTGTATATATAATATGATGTGTACATAAACCGATCATAAAGCTTGCTGTAAAGAGGAACCAGTCATTCTTGTTGATCACAGATGTCCGAATAAAGTTATCAAGCAGATAATATATTAAATTGGGAGATCTCTTCCACAATGGTCTAATCCGATTAAACATTTCAAACAACACAGAAAAATGTTATATGAATGGTTTATGGTTCCAACTAGGCTACACAAATTTTCCCCAATGCATCTTTGCTTTGCTTTCAGAGGGAACTGTGATACGCATATGATGGCTCTGTTCATGAATCCAATGGTTCTGGAATTGCAAAATAATTGGAACCACCCTGTCTTTTGCCCTGCACTTATTTTCTACTTTGTTTTACCACTGATCACCCTTGGGAATGCTGAAATGTTTACTCTAGGTTTCCCACTATAACAATGTATAGCTAGTGCGTAGAAATCTCCCATTACTACAATACCAATGATAATTAAATCTACTGATCGTCAAAGTATTTACGACCTAAACTTCACAACAATCGATTTCCTTACTGGTTGTATTTTCACATGAAGACCATGTGTGGGGTTCTGGAATAGGTGAGACTACAAGCCTTTAATTGTTACAACATTGTATTGTCAATAAGTGATCTTATCATATTGTTTAGCAAGGAAATGTGATAAATCCTCGTAAACAAAGACTGTCAATTTGTAACGTGTGCCACTGTGTGGAATTGTGATCTACCCTCTATTTATTTATCTATTCTGTTCCCTTTCTTTATTTTCTGAAAAATTTATAAGATTTAAAAAAAAAGATGAGTCATTTTTTTTTGTAATGAAATTCAAATTTTTCCCAAAAAATACTTTTGTAACCACTTTAAATAAATCATTACTACATATCCAGCCTTCTCGGTTTTGGCACCAGGGCATCATAAAGCGTTCTAATCAGGAATGCTGTCCGATCCTAATTATATATCTCTCTCTCTAATTTCTCGCTGTCTTTTCATTCTCTCTCTCACATCTCTCTTCTTTCTCTCCAAGGTTTTTTCCCCTTTCTTTTCGTTACGTTAATCCTATTAGAATGTTTTTCTTTTCAAATTATACTGTAAAGTACTGTGAGGGACTATAAATATATCTCAACGTATGTCCCCGGGGGAAGAGAAAAGCTTACTTTCCTTTACAGAGTGAAGATAATAAACATCCTAAATAATCAATTGGAATGATATCAGTAGGAAAAATGAAAATACGGTGAAGGCAAATTTCTTCTATAAATAACATGATATGGCTTTTCAGGACTAAATTGCATCAACACCAGCAGATGATGAGTGAGCTAATCTAGCACCAAGGCACATTTTATGAGCAATTGTTTACAAAGCAATTTTTGTTCCAGAGAAAAAAAAGTTTGAAGAAAAAACAAATAATTTAACAACGCTTAATCTGACCAGTATTTTTGGCATAGCCTTTTTCTAATCCTTATAAGCTTACATTCTAATCTTTACTAAACTACTGCATTCGGGATCCAGACTATAGTGGATGGGTGTTGTGCTTGGCCCACTAGGAATCTTGTCTGGATTCCAAAGCTACACAGAAAAAAAGGGGAATTGGGGACACAATATGACCATATGGTGCAACGGAATCCACATGTTTGTTTGACAAGCCAGGTTATGTTAAGTAGCCTTTTAAAATTAAATTTTTTGAGTGCGTTGTTCCTTAATCTGCATTTTGTATAAATTTTGGTCTTTACGGCAGTACCAATACTTAGAAATGCATTTTTCTGTTTAACCCCTTAACGCCGTTACGTCTTTCTATGCCATCCCGCATTAAAAGGGCTTTAAAGCCGTTGCGGCGGCATAGAACGCCGTAACGGCTTTCTGCCCCTGGAGGTCCGGTGGACTTACCTCCACCACAATCCTCTTCGGGAGGGCTGCATGACAGCCCAGGCAGCCCTCCCCCGGCAAATGAGGCCCCTGGGGGCCATGTGATCGCTCTCAAAGAGCGATCACATGGCCCCCTGTGGATCTGCCAGCAGGGGGACTGTCTAAAATGTCAGACAGTCCCCCTGCTGGTGGGAAGAATTAAAAAAAATAATTAGACGTGTAAAATTAAATGAGAAATGTATTTATATATGTATAATATATGTATATCTATTATATATACATATTATATATATGTAACGTCATACAAAGTGTATTTTAATATTAATATAAGTACATATATTAGTATTAAAATACACTTAGAATGACATTACATATATATAATATGTATATATATTATATATATATATATATGTATAATTACAATAATAAATAAATAAAATATTGAAACAACATTTAATATAAATTATATATTCATATGTAATTTCATTCTAACTGTATTTTGTTATTAATATATATATATATTGGTAACAAAATACACTTAGAATGACATTATATATATATATATATATATCTATATATAAAATACAAATAACCGCAAATATATATATATATATAGATAAATATATATATTTACATAAAAGATTACATTAGTATACACGTAGAATTTAAATACCTATAAATGCATATATAATAAAATTCTACATGTATATTTAAGTAATCTTTTAACATAATTATGTGATTTGATTAATTCAAATTTGATTGACATGCCTGACAACACAGGGAGAAAGTGCAGAGAATTTAATTCGCAAGGACTATGTTTGACCCTGTAACTCTCCAAGACACCATAAAACCTGTACATAGGGGGTACTGTTTTACTCGGGAGACTTCGCTGAACTCAAATATTAGTGTTTCAAACTGGTAAATGGTATTACAACGATGATATTTTAAGTAAAAGTGAAGTTTTTTGCATTTTTTACAAACGAACGTCACTTTTAGTCTCGCGAGAATAACAGTACCCCCCATGTACAGGTTTTATGGTGTTTTGGAAAGTTAGAGAGTCACATATAAGACTTGCATTTAATTTTTTTGACATTGAAATTTGCCAGATTGGTTATGTTGCCTTTGAGAGCGTATGGTAGCTCAGGAATGAGAATTACCCCCATGATGGCAAACCATTTGCAAAAGTAGACAACCCAAGGTATTGCAAGTGGGGTATGTCCAGTCTTTCTTAGTCACAAACACTGGTCAAATATTCGTTTTTTGCTTTTTTCACACAAAAACAAATATGAACGCTAACTTTGGCCAGTGTTTGTGACTAAGTGGCTACTAAAAAGTGGCTACTTTCAATACCTTAGGTTGTCTACTTTTTCAAATGGTATGCCATTATGGGGGTAATACTCATTCCTGGGCTACCACACCGTCTCAAAGGTAACATTACTAATCAGGCAAATTTCAATTTGAAAATGGAACGTTCTATATTTGACCCTCTTACTTTCCAAAACACCATAAAACCTGTTAATGGGGGGTACTGTTGTACTTGTGAGACATCGCTGATTACAAATATGTGCATTTTTTTTGCAGTAAAACCTAACAGTATTATGACATTCACAGCTAAATTTTCAGACGGAAATACAAATTTAAAAAGAAAACATTTTATTAAATTTTATTTAGAATAAATTATGTTCCATATATGAATAGTTCGTGATAAATTAAAGCCCTGTTTCTCCTGAACAAAATGATATATAATAAGTGCGGGTGCACTTAATGTGACAGTGGTGAATTACGGGTGAACAGACATATAGCGCAAATTCCAGTTTTTGTTTACGTTTTGTTTTGATCAGAACGTGCACTATTGACTCCGTCCTGAAGGGGTTAAAATACAGGCCTAAAGAGCCAAATTGGAAACATTCAACAAGTCAGCTCTATTTACAGTTTGGCTATTTTGGTCTTTTGGCTATTTTGGTCTTTTTTGGCTATTTTGGTCTTAGAACTGAAATTCACTCTGAATTCATATTTATTTCCCAACAATTTAGCAGCACTCATTGGCAATTAAAATGGACATTTCTTGGTAGAAGTGGATTTGTCCCTCTAAATCCTTATCTCTATGAATGAGAATAAAATTTACACTGTATGACACTGACAGAACTACAGCCGGTGCGGCCATCTGGTGGCTTGTACACTTACGGCTATCTGATGGGAATGTTTCACTGGGGACCTGTTCTGTTGTTAAAGGGCCGCAGCACATGACACTCAGTGACAGACATACACACACAAACTGATTTAACACACTGACATACAGACACATACACACACACATTCTCTCACATACTCAGAAATTATTATAAGTTTTTTTTTGTATTTAAGTCCACCCATACTCCATAACTTTGGGAGAGCTGGGGTTCAGTGTGGCTGCTGTGATCTTCCTGCTCTGCTCCCTCATGCACTGTTTAGTGATGCCAGCACCAGACTGACGCAGCACGCACAAGGAAGCAGAGCAGCAAGATTATAGCTCCCTCGCCACCTCCTCCGGACATCGCAGTTATACGTTGGGGGGGGACTGAGTCCGCAGCCACTGAACAGGCTGACAAACACCCAGGCACCAGGACAAACGCGTGGGATTTGTCGTGTCATGATGTTAAGGATCTACAGAACACAATCATAAACAAACCCCCGACACATTATATACCCCAAGATAGTCCATGGTTGAGCGCCTAATCTGGGAATATAGCGCTTTGATCCCTGGTTTGTAGAAGAAACGCGGATAACAGTTCCATGTGGAAGTAGCACTGGTCAGGGTGCTTACGGGCTGATTCCTCCAAAACTGTCAAATATGCCCGTTCACAACATGAATCACACATCCCCTGACAGATCTTGATTCCCCAAGGATATTGCCCAAAGATTAGCCAGACTGGAAGTGCCAAGCCTGAGAGATCATTAAATAAAGTTTTCACTGGGCACTGTTCACATCTCAATCTGGCGTGGAGTTCCAGGCTGTTCACGGCCAAGTGCTGGTCTTTAAATGGGTGTCCTTGTGGGCTGGAAAAGAGAGGCCCCACTTGGCACTTAGGTAGCGATTGTTGGAAACATCCCCCTATACCTCCCCTCCAAGTAGTGCTCTCTTAGGTGTCCGTAAAAGGAGGTAAAACAGTGGGTGAACTTAACCGGGTGGATACTGGAGGCGAGGCCACATTGAAGTTCCAGTAAATCAGGGCTAGGGCCCGCTGACGATATGATGCAGTTAGTCCAGCTTCAATGGGTACTGCTATCGATCAAGATAAGAGAGTGCTCCGATTGAAAATATGGGAGGAGAGTGGAGGCGAGCCAAGGGAGAGATATAGTATTTTGTTGAAGTGGTTGTAACGGAGTCCTACACCTGAAATCTATGAAAACATGCAGTCAATATGATATAAACTTACATCAGTGTGTGGTAGTTTTGGTGCTTAGAGTGCTCTTTTTTAAAGGGAAACTATAGTGTTTGGAAAACAAATTTGCACAAGGGGTTAAAAACCCCTTCTGTCACCTTATTCTAAGTTCAGGAACCACCTCTGCTCTGCCACATGAGCCAGTGGGTGGTGCCTAATAGCACCACGCTTGCATTAGGACTTCCCCCATAGTAAAAAAGTATTGCATATTGCTTTTATGAGGGGCTTTGGGTGACGCTGGCTGTCCTCATGCATAGTGTGAGGACGTCCAGCGTGAGTTAGGCGACAAAAAGTCACCTAACAATCAGAATCGCCTCTAGTGGTTGTCTGGTAGACCGTCATTAGAGCTGGAGTTAACCCTCAAAGGTAATTATTACAGTTGATCAAAAACTGCTATAATTACAATTGCAGGGACCTGGGACAGTGCACCCAGACCACTTCAATAAGCTGAAGTGGTCTGGGTGCTTATAGTGTCCCTTTAATGTTTTGGATTTTTTTAATGTTTTTCAAATTAATTATTTTTAATAGTTTTTAAGTTTTTTAGGGTTTTTTTTTTTTCCATGTTGGAAATAAAGTAGAATGATTGCAATTCAGCAAACAATATTTAAACATAATGTGCTTGTTTTAGTGAGTGTGCTAGAATCCCCTGTGTGAATTAAATAGCTAGATACTGGGGTGAGTGCTGCCTAGAAATACAGAACAGAGGAGGAGTGTAGCAGGGACAGCCTGAAAATTGAGGGGGAGAGACACAGAGAGAGAGACATCTGACTTGATAAAGGTTTAAAGTCCTGTGGAGCAGGTAATGCAGAAAACATGGGAGGGGATCAGCCAAGAGGGCGGGGAACACACATTCAGGAAGAAAGACAGGTGTTGACTTCCCTAAATGAATATCATGGGAGATGTGGCCGTCTGTCCCTAGATCCAATCACAGATCAGAGCGATAGATACAATTGTGTTCGTTTCATTGTAATTGAACTGAAACCTATGATAGAGCGGGACACGTTATTCACCTGCAGCAGGACAAGGGGGCACAAAGTGACATCACCAGGTAAGACAAACTTTATCCTTCTATATCTCATAGAAATCCCCCCTTACCTTAAATAAGCCCCTCCGCCTAACTGGGTTAGTGAGTTACTGTGTCACTGCATTTAAGAACCAGGTTTATTACACATCACTCTCAACCCCCCCTTATTTCTCAGAGAACTTTGTTTTTGGTAACATGGTAACAGTGTGACAGCATATTAACTTGATGATAAAGTTTCACTTTGAATTAAAAGCTGTTTGTGTTGCTGTTCCAATACCCTGGTTGTACTGTATTTGATGAGCATTCTAATAAAATACTTTGCAGCCTTCAGTGTGAGGTTTGGACAGGTGGAAGTAGGAGTGCTAAGCCAACCATGGTTATTTTTCTGGACTCATGTGACTAATAGAAGGGGTTGGACAGCACATGAAAAGTCCTGCCCTCTTGTATCTAGGATTTAAATACTGCAGGAGAGAAATAAATTAATGTTTTTATAAAGGAGGAATCCCAGAGAGGCTCTGCTTTAGTTAAGAGTCCTCCCCTGCAGTTTGTGAATGCTACATACAGCAGGGCAGAACTTTTCATGTGTTTGCCTTCAGCATGAAGTGATGTGTTGCATTAAACACAGTAGATGTGGAAGCCCTGAGAGAACACAATGCAGGAGTGAAGATGGCTTTTATTGAATTGGATATTCGTTTTATGATCTGTTTTGGGGCTGGATTCTATTAGATTGCTTATCTATTGTATAAAAATAGTATTTTCACACTTAATCAGAGAATTCAGTGGGGAAATGCTATAAATCACAAGAGAAAAGCCTCTTTAATTTAATAGAATGTAATATATAGAGAATGTTCTATGGCCTGCAGATGACTTTTCCCTAAAAAACCTAAACTTGCTAACATATAAAAATATGGTGAGCTCAGTCCTTATGTTTTAAAATGTAAAGTTTCTCCATCAATTCCTGAAAAAGTAACGTTTACGAATAGCCCTGTTGAAATGTTGTTGCAGCTGTTTGTTTTGTTTTTTGTTTTTGTTTTGTTTTCCTCTAAACTGATTTTAGCACGTCTTAGGTGAATACAGCTTAGTCAGAAACTTTTTCCAGCTTAGATTTTATTTTTTATTTTTCAATTTGGCTATAATGACCTAAAACCTTCCTCTGTGATGTCGATTCTCCACATTTCCTGGTTTATTAAACAAACTCTGTTGTATAGGTAAATGTTTGTATTCCCACTGTCTGCTCACCACAGTTTGTCACCCTGGCACACACTGAGGTCACTCTGATAATGTTAAATTTACCCTTTTGCATTATCTGTGTCAACTTGGATGTGTGTGTTTGGCTGAAAGTGCTGGGCAAACCAGCTCATTGCACTTCCAGTCTAGTGTTACAGTCAAAGGATGGACGATTTCACACATGTGTAACATCCTCATAGTTGGTACACCAGCAGAGGGGGCGGTCTCCCAGGGTCCGGGAGAGCCCCGCTTTGCATAAAACTGCTCCAAATGGGATGGCACCCATAGATGTATGGAACCATTAACACTTAACCCCTAACGTTCGCTTGCTGAAGTGCTTTATGTGTGAAGAGTGTGTCGTCTTTGTAAAATGAAGAAGGGGGGGGAAAAGTGCGGATTGCAATAGAAATTGGCACTTTTATAAATTAACCTGGTTACACCCTCCTGGCTGTCAATCAGACAACTGTCCTGTTACTTCCTAGTTTGGTTAGCTCCGTAAAGAGGCAGGTAATTACTCAATTTCCACCTGCCTTAGAAAGACTTCTTATTTAGCTACATTGGGAAGACATCCACAACGTTAAAACCTGGTGCCAGTGCTGGACAGGATGGGTAATTTTGGATAAGGAATGAAAATTAGGAACTGTCTTTTACGAAATATGAAGCAGTTGGCAGGTATTGCATGTTGATGTTTTTGTAGGAGCAGTTCAGCTTTGAAGTTGGCGTGTGTATTGTTCAGACAGATTTAGAAGATTTTCTTTGCACCATGTGCGATAATTTTAGGATTATTCGCAAGGCAGGTGTGGCTATTGCTGTCCGTCTCAGTTATTTAATTTTAAAATACTCTTCAATTTCCTGTGTGTCTGAGCAGATCAAGAGAACCTACACTGATTGGGATTCCTAAGGATGGCTCTTAAACCATTTAGATTAGAAAATAGACCCCCTGCTCTCATAAACTTATAACTACCATGATGCTTGGCCAACTGTAACCACATACAAGGAAATATTACTCTCACAGACACCCTAACGTATATCATCTAAGTTCTACTAAAAAAAATACTTAATCTGAGACTATAGTAGCGTTTCTTGGCGGTGAGTCCGGGGCTTTTTTTTAATATACTTATTTAAAAAAAAAAAACATAACAAACTAATTCAAACACACACAATTGCCCAAAGAGACCGAGAGAGGAGATAGGGAGACAGCTTGACCCTTTATTATGGTGTGCATGGCTATTGGGGGTTATCAAATAAGTTATCAATTCAATCGTACAGGACTGAGTGACAGGGCGAACAAGAGAGCCCCCTACAGGCGGTGCTCTGACCGTGGTGCTAGGTTACTCTCAGGCAAGTATTTATTTTGTACGTGAACCGGAGTATATGACGTTCTAATGTCAGTGTGCTGGCAGTGAAGTCAATAATTTGGCATGATCAGAGAGGGTTGCCATGCTTTGAGAAGTATCCTCAAGCATCGCCAACTGTTTCAGAGAGCTGGCGGCAGGTAGGGTGAGTGTTAAAACAATTTAACCACCACAGACAAATGGCGGCGCTGGAGCAAGGGTAGCATGTAGGTACAACTGTAAGAGATCTAAAAGCATAGAAATATATCACTTGGTGACCGTGAACCTCATATGACAGGATCACTTTAAATGTTATGGTTATTTAAAAAAAATCAAAAAAAAAAATCAATACGTTGCATAATATTGAGTTGGGTAATACCCCAGGACGTACTTGAAAACAAAAGGAAAATGTCATTGTATCCATCCTGTACCTTCATATTATTGTTATCATGTTTTCCATTCAGTTAATGATTTTTATTTTATTTTTTGTGTTCTTTTGTAAGCACACTAAAAGGCAACTGTTGCTAGTAACATATTTGAAGAGTTCTTCACGTGGGTCCTGAGGCCAAACACTTCAACATCATTAAAAATAATGTTACTTGTGATGTTTTGGAAGAACCAAATAGCTAAATAAAATTGTGTTGTGTGTTTTTTGTTTTTTTTTTGCTTTGTTTTTTTTTTTTTATAAATACTTTATTTTTTTTTAAAAATCTATGTACTATAAGTTACAGTATATGTTCCAGGGTTGATACCTCATTGGGCAGCTGCCTAGGATGGTTAAATTTCCAGTTTATTTAACCCCTTAAGGACCAAACTTCTGGAATAAAAGGGAATCATGACATGTCACACATGCCATGTGTCCTTAAGGGGTTATGAAACTGGTAAAAGGCTGACTGAGGATCACGGCAAATGCAGTTCACAAACATCTGGTGAGCCGATAACACGACTACCATGTAGAGTTTCTGTTTTATCTAGCTCCATTCTATTCTGAGAACTGTCTATATGTCTGCCGTTACTTGTCCTGTGAACGGGAACAAACTATAATGATATTGTTAGAACGTGTAACCTGGGTCACATTCACCTGTCTCCAGCTTCCGAGCAACGATGTTCTGACAGCTTCCTGCCAATCAGACACGAGGATAAATAAGCTACAGTAAATCGCAGGGAATACAGTGAGATAATGAATCCCCAGTACTCTCAATTAGATACAAACTTGCACACCTTGCTCCTGACAATTTGTCTTCTTCAGGCACGTTCTTGTAGACAGAGAGCAAAACTGCCACGAACAAGACATAAATCAAATCGGTTTCCGCGGGCTTCAATGTTATACGTTCAATAAATACAGTTAGTTTGCCATGACCGTCCCATGGGATGAAAATAAAGGAGATTTTAAGAATAAGGTCGGTGTAGGCCAAAAAAGTGCTAAATTGAAACGGCACCCTAAATGCCTCGTAACACGTAGAGCAGACAATTGATTGTTGGATACTTTTATTTGAGTGTGTTTTCAATTTTTTTTTTTTTTTTATAGCTGCATTGAAATGACCTTAGTGTTGCCTCCCTAAGGGCCAAAGCAGAATTCCAGGTGATGAGCTTGAGCTCACCGTGTTTGGAGACCTGTCAGATACCTCTTCCTGACGAGGCCCACAGAGGCTGACCTGCTCATCTGGGATTTGCTGTGTCTTTAGTTAAGAGTAGAATTTCATAAAACTATGAACCGAGGTTGTCATTGCAGACAGGATGGTCTGTTGTATACAATAGTAATACTCTGAAAAGCACAAGCGAGGTCACAATGACTGTTTGTTTTTCTTCAGAAAATGGATGGATATTTGGATAGAATGCTACTTTGAGGCATATTCACTTAGATGAGTTTTCAGGAATTTTACTTTTAGGCCAAAAATAACCAAACTTCCAAATCCGCTGTTTTTAGTTTGTCTGTTCTGGCCTAACATTTGAAATTCACTTTAAATTTTCACCAGTTCATCCTTTTGCAGACTAAATGTAAGTGTTGATTATCTTCAGTTGAGCATAATTGGTAGTATTTACTACACGGTAATCACTATAGAATTTGTGTATTTTGTTCTGCAATGTTCCCAAAACTTTTTTCTTTAGTGAATAATATCAATAATCATGTCTTTAGGCATGCCTTCTAACGTAATGGATGGGCCCACCTACATAAAGGGGCAGGCCGCTTACTGGAGGGGTCTGCCTGACCCCCAACCTACACGACCACTCAGAGAGTGCTGCTGAAGGGCTCTCTGCAGGATCCTAGTGCTATTTACATTGCGAGCATGATGTGCTGCCCTGATGACAATCTGGTGTCACTGAATGCAGGACACCAGGGTACAAAATCGGGATGGTGGAACAAGACATTGAAATTAGGACTGTCCTGCTGAAATTTAGAATGTTGTGGGGTGGGGTGGGCTGGCATTAAGAAGTGGTAAATATTCTTGCTTTGTTTATAGATGGATAGATAGTGAGTGATATATATCTCCTTGTCTGCGTTCACTTATTTAAATGCCAGGGTGTAATTAATCAGCACTCAGTGGGTTAACACAAGTTCCCAGTTCAGTCCATGACCATCTACTTTGATCCCCACCTAATGTAACATTTCTGTTTACAAGTCACGCTCTCCTTTTAACACATTTTGTTGAGGAAGGATCTATGTAAGTGTGTGTTTGCCATGCTTGTTGGAGCGGTGCAATGTCAACAATCTTTTATTTTCTGCTTGTTCTCGATTCATGGCTGAGAACCTCACAGTTGTATTCTTGGCTGTTTGATTCATGCATTTAACGCTGGGTGCGAAAGGGTAAAATTCTAGAAACAGGAATTCCTGTGACTCAGGGAGAGGTGTTGGAGAAGGAGTCATGCTGTGAGTTGACAAACTTATCGATGAAGGCAAAATCTATAGTTTCGGCCTCTAACTATAGACAGTGTAAAATGCCATCCGCTCTTATTAAAGGTCCGATATGTTCTAATTTAATGTCGAACCCAAACCAATCTTTAAATGCCTTCAAGGATACAAAATACAATAGTTAACAATTAAAAGGACGTGTAAGTGCAGTTCATACGTTTTGTTCAATGCATGTTAGGTTGATTGTGTGTCTGAGACAACAAAGTGAGATGATAAATCTGTAGATTATAGGTTTAACACGGGTGCAGTTATTTATTTTTTTTGGTTATCATCAATATTCATAAGAACCTATTTACGAATACAATTGGAAGCATATTCATAAGAACCTATTTACTAATACAATTGGCATTACAAAATAAGGCTGTTTGGAATATAAATTGCATTCCCTGAATGTGAAGTGCATAAGGGTTTATAAATTAGCTTGCATTTTCACTGGAGACATTCATTAAAAAGGCAGTCAAGGGTTGCAAGTATTTAGGGCTCTAAATTTTCTTTTTCTTCCATCTTTTCTAAGATTTTTCTGTCCTTGTTGTTCATGTCTTACCCTTTGTCTAAGTTTGGTTTCCTAAAAAATATACACACAACACACACCCCACCCCACTAGTTTATAGCATGTAGTAATCCAAAACCCACTCTCATTCTTCAGCATTCATATTTAAAGGGACATGTTTGGCCCCAGAACCAACACAGCTTATTGAGGTGGTTATGGTGTCAGGATAACATCTATTTAGTCTTTCATAGAAGTAATTTAGCAAACTTTTCAATGCAGAGCTTTAAAGCTGAGCTCGTAGTTCCGCATACAAGTCCTGTCAGTCAAAGAGATGGAAATTGCACTTCCTTGTCTGCGAACGCACGGTGTGCTGACATTAAGGACCTTTCAGGCACTGCATCATGGAAAAGAGCTCTTGCAAGTCCAGAGAGTGACATGTCACTGTGATGAATGATGCTGGGCACGCGAGGGACACTGTAAGGACCTCCACATCAGCACTGATGTTCCGACTGATTTTGGTACGAGAACCAGGACAAAATACAGCATGGCACCATAACTACTTCCGCAAGATGAAACAGTTATGCGGCCTAGGTTGTCCCTTTTTAAAAGGCTATGTCATCCTGAGCAGAAGCATATTTTAATCTGATACCCGCCTGTGGAGCAATCCCAAAGATTTCAAAACATGGTGCTTTTATAAATACCCAAAATAAGAATCGTCGTATTAGTCAGGTCTTGTATTTGTATAGTTTTTAAATAATTTCATTGGCATTGTGTATACTAAGAACATTTATAGGGCACCTTGGTTCAACCAAGGGGCATTTTACATAAACACATTATATTTATATTTATATATACAGAATGTTGGTCAAGGCCAAAGGCCTATATTAATGGGAGGAGTTTGTCCTATAAAAATATCCCCCCTCTTACTTTGGCCGTTCTATTTCAGGTCATCCCACCCACCTCGCACCTTTACAGGCCTACCGTCTTATCACCACCACTAATTGATACATACTACTATTGTGTTTCCGACCATAAATATATATCCCCTTTTATGTATGTGTGTGGGGGGGGAACAAGCAAAAAAAAAAAATATTTTCCCTGCATAAAGATTTCTGTAGTCTAAACTTACATTCATAATTTGACAAAAGCAATCTTTGCTCTGTGAAATGTTGTATTGCAGAATGTAGTGGCTGTAAGTGTAACATACACACCTTGTGTACTTATCATAACAAGTAGATTTGCATGAGTTTCTACCAGAAAACCCTTTTATTCTGATACCAGTTGATGTTTAATCTTTACAGAATAGAAAATCCTCTCAGTGCTGTCCGCATTGTTTGGCACACTTACTCTGCAACCTATTATATGGCCTCTTTAACAGCGACAAACTTCTGTGTACTTTGAAGTCATTAATATACAAATAAACACATTATGCCACATCACATGATGAGGCCAATATGGTTATGTAACTGCCTAAACAGGTCTGCTATCATCATGGAGTAAACATTGTATTTTAAATTTGCACACCTTCCAAGATTTCAGATGGACAAAGAGGAACACTTTTTTTTAATTTATTTTTATTTAGGGGTGTGAGTGGGGGCGAGACCAGTTGCAGAACTCTTAGGTGACTTACTAATAACAATTTTTGCAATTTAAATGTAATTTACAACAAGAACAATGTATCTTATTTATTGAGGTCTACAAACGTATTTATTATTGATGTGGAACTCTGTTAAACACTCAGACACAGCAACAACATGGAGCTCCTTGAAAAGAGGGATAGATGGATTTGGGTCCAAAATATGGACTGTCCTTCCTAAATAGGGGCACTTGGAGGTATGTTAAAGGGACAATGGAAGCATTAAAATTTCTAAATTAAACACTCTGTCCTGTAAGATCTGATGAAAATACTTTTTTATTTTTATGGAGGCTGTATGAGTTACAGACAGGGGAGGTATTGTTTGGGCTACAGAAACAAAAGTAATTTAACTCTTAAATGACAGAGAATTAAGCAGTGAGGCTGCAGGGACATGATCTATACACCAAAACTGCCTAATTAAACTAAAGTTGTTTTGATACTTGGCGTTCCTTTAAATCAGGTCCTGCGAAACCATGGAAACCAGGTTGTAATGACTTCTGAAAGTGTTCCTGGTCCTCTCTGATTGAAAGCTATATGATATGCAGCATTCCTGCATCTTAAAGAGATACTCTAGGTAGGCACTATAACAAGTCTCACATTGCTTAGTGCCCCCCTAGCCTTGTCCCACCATTAAATGTTAAACAGTGTTGAGCAGTTTAACACTGAATAAGGGCCCCTAACCATCCACTGCCCAGCCCCAACTGGAGGTATGGCTAAAGCAAAGATTGCTAAAATCAATTAGCATGGATAAGGAAGAGTGCAATTAATGGCTGACACTCTCAGCCAATCACAGCCATTGGTGCTCGTGCTAATGCTTCCTCATTAGCCCACGCAGCACAGAAAGGGCCAGCTATAGCAGATGCTTGTTTAGCATTAAGCTATTAAAAATTATTTAGCGCTGAATGGAAAGACAATGACAGGGGACGCCAGACACTGTAACCACTTCAGCGATATAAAGTGTTTACATGCCTAGTGTCCCTTTAAGGCATCAGGATAGCACAAATCTAAGGTCAAAATTGATAAACTGGAAACATTCTCTAAGTCATGTATTCTGTTTGGTTCAGTAACTCTGGCCTTAAATTTTAAATTTTCTTAGAATTCACTATGAATTTTTAATGAAAAACCCTGTCTATGTCCTGAAAACAGTTTATCTACTTGACTGCTGACCAATCCTCTCCCCCGTTGCCCTCAACAAAAACACATGAGACCAGAAATATGGGTAAGGGCAATGGCAACTGCTTTATTAATTTTACAACTTTTCAACGGACCAGCATTCTATCCAACTGTCAGCTGTTGGGTAACTTCCCCCAACAGACAGGTACCACTTCCTTGTCCAGAGTTCGTATCAGCCTGCCTACCGCCATCAGCCCACGGCAGGCTGCGACTCCCCAAGCCGACTCATCGTTTCCCATCACTTTCCATTTCGCTGGCCAGGAGCACCGCCGGAGCTGTGACAATGAGAAAATAAAACCAGAACCACGAACAGAAACCAGCAACACTGTACCAAGAAACACCGGGAGGGTGGGAAAGAGTGAGGCTAGTTTGGATATTTTGAAATTCACTTTCCACTTTATTGAATAACCCTGTAAGTCAGCTATCCTTTCAGTTCAGCTATTTTGGCTTGAAATGTGAAATTTAAATTCTCCATTTAGTACATAACCCTGAGAGTTTCCGGAGCAGTGCAAGTTAGTAGTTGTGACGAAGTGCACTTCACCACTTGTGCCTGAAGAGGACTAATTGCCAGCCTCTTGCCATGTGACTATGGCCCCTGGGAGACTTTGCCAGTTAAAAACACTATTTGGACTTATTGGTATTTAAAAGACTGTTCTAGCCCTTTAATTGGAACTGGCACAATTCTGCACCTTTGATTCCATGGGAGAATGTGCCTTTTCCTGTCCCATTGTTCTCCAGCAGGGCGTTGTCCCAGGGGCACTGCCAGACCAGTTTAAGCTGGCTGCTTTGCCCCTCCTCAATCTCTATATCAGCCCTTGCTAAACTTAAACCCCATGGCGATTTGACTGTGTTTGTGTAATCTGAGAGCTGTTCGGATATATTGAGCGACCAGGTCCAAGCTATCTGAGGATAGGTTGAATGTGGGGGTTCTGTTCAGTATGATAGGAATTATGTATTTTTGCTGTTGTTGTGAATAGAGAATTTTCTGTACCTGGAGATAATTGGCTTACCACACCCAAGCCATGCTTGCAGTCGGTCAAAAAGGGCTTGCACCTAACTTTTAAACCACTGGAGGGAATTGTCTGAATTTGGAGTATGCTGATTCTGAAAATGTAAGTTGTTTTTTGTTTTTTTTTATGTGAATGTGATGTATACGTTATGAATATTGTGTAAAACTGTGTATTTTCCTGCCTATGATAATTACGTTAGCCCATTATGTTCAGTAATTGTATCATGGGCAGAGGGGAGGATTTTTGCTGGAATGAATGGGAGTGTTTGACTGTATTGTAATGTTTGATTGGCTGTTCCACAAGACCATGTGGGTGATACTGTGTGTGTAAAAACTTGTATAAAAGAAAGTCCTTCTATTTAATGCACACAAAACTGCTTGACCCTTTCTTGAAGCCTTGGCTCATGCTTGGGGATGGGATAACTACACTCTGGGGATTGCTATAATCATACTATACTCCCCAGGATAAGCTCTTGTAAGAGCTGTTCTTGTTCCTGCTACGCTCTCTGGAGGCCTGCCCATTGGAAACTGGATCCTGGCCTTGGATCCAGGGTGGGAGAAAGACAGCGAGACCCCAGCAAAGCTGCATCGCTGGAAGTGGGGTCTGCAGTGCTGATGCTGTCAGTTGGAGTCCTCGGCAAGCGCTAGGAGCATCGATTGGCGGAGGTACTCGGTCAGAGTGCCAGCGTTCCGTCACAGTAGTGTACAGAGATTTAGGCTAATCAGGTAGTGCTTTAGTGAGCAGCTTTACCCAATGCACCTATTTGTATGAAACTCATGTTTTTACACAAACCTAATATAAGAACTTTAGTTACAACTGCTTCTGTCAGTTAGGAAGGAAAGCATAGGTGCCTCCCTTAAGGAATAGTGACGGACATTCAATAAAGGGGTCAGGAGCTCTACACAAACTACGACACTGCTATCTCATTAGTCCAAGACAACTGGGAAAATAACAAACCACACAAAAAGTGGTTCTTTCTATGAAAGGCATAACAAACTGTTTTTTATTTTATTTTATTTTTTTTGTGTTAATGTTTGTGGATGTTTAAATTTACCTGCTGGACTAAATTTTCAACCCAGCAATAACAGAGGGAGAAAAAAAGCAATTCCTTTTATTAACTTCAGACAAATAATAGCTGGTGAGTTGCAGACGGTGGGTATTGAAATATTTAGGAGTCTGACTTAAAGGGACCTCTCTTTCAAACATTAATGAAGCTTATCTTACAGAGACGAACAGTCAACCTGTTTGTACTCTAGTGTCTAGATTCTGAATAGGAGTACATTTTAGGTCATGATTTTTTTGTTTTAGTAATGGCATATCTACAATTTATAAAAGACCTATGGTTTTTGACCAATTCCCCTTTTACAAATTAAGGCAACCACTTGCCTTTCAATTTATCTTAAGCGTGGAATCCAGATTAATTGGGTGGCCTGTCAATCAACTTCTATTTTTCTGCCACTCAACAGGGCAATAAACACCATTTCTCTCCAACATGGCGGTGGGCCTCCTGGAGCTTTAAAGGGACCATGCCACTTAGTGGTGAGTGGTGTAACTTTAATTCTTGCATAAGCACAGGCTCTCTATAACCCATTGTGCACATGTTCTAAATCTAGGACAGGTTCATAAATCCTTGCCTTACTGTTTTTTGTAATTTTCTAAACTGTCTCAAAGAAATTTAAAAATAAATAAATAAATAAAACACAGGACAATTGGACTGAGGGAGTGGCAAAGCAAGACTGTCATTTCAAACGTAGGAATGTCAGAATCAATGTCTGTCATTTCTTATTGCATACTGGTCTGTGTTAGACACACATCAGCATAAAGTAAGAAAAATAGATGAGCTAGTCACGGAAATTATAATCTATAGAGAATTGACTAGAGAATGGCAAATGTTAAGCTGATATTTCTGAAAACTCTCCAGCTGTGGTTCGGTTGCAAACTATCCGCAATGTTTGTTTTTGTGAATAAACGATGATATTTGGCTACAGACAGGTTATAATTCACACTCCCCTAGACTCCAATATAAAAGTATAGAAGAAAGAACTACATTGCAGGTGATCATATAACCGAGGGCTCTGTTGAAGGAGAAAAAACGATTGTATATCATCGAATCATTATGCATGTCTGCTTGTCACGTGTTGGTGGCTGTTGTAAGCCACCTGTTAGACACATGGAACTTGTTGCTAAATGGCCAGGGACTGTTGAAATGACAAATTTTAGCCTAAATTAGCAGAATTGGAAAAATTCTCCTGCTTAACTTTTATAACTCCAGCTTAACTACCTTACACATACAATTTTTTTATTTTATTTTTTTTACAAATATATATTGTGATAAGGTGAATGGGGTGGTCTGTGAGGGAGTCTATATCTCGACAGAATTGTTCAGAGAGGCATATGATTTTTAACCCCAGGGGGAGTGTATGTTTCTGTGTATGTAACCAGAATGAATATTTAGTTATGGGCCCCTGGGGTGGAGCATTTGGAGAGCAGGGTGGGCCAGTGCTCCACTCCGCAGTTTAGCGGTTTTCTTGGAAGACTTAGATCCAGCCCAGGGTTTTGGACTGTCTCCAACCTACTGCTCAGCTGTAGGTAATCGGCTGCAGCAGTGGGAATAAATCCCTCCCTGCTAGGCAGGTAAGGGAGAATGTTTTGTTTCTCTCTGAAAGGCTGGAAGCAGCAGGCTGGCTAAATACTGGAGTGCTGAGAGTGGACAAAGACTCTAGGTTGGTGAAACCACTATTGTTTTGTTTAGTTTAACCCTGAGAGATAGGGAACCTAATGTCAGTTAGTGCTCAGATGAGCCAGGTTTTTGTTTATAGGGTTTTCTGTTACATTTGTTTCATTTACTGCTGTATCCTGTGTGAACTTACAAATAAAGTGCCTGGAGTATTTGCAATTACAAGGACTGTGCATGTTTTTGCCCTAGAGGACCGTGCTACCTGCAAACAAGGATCACAATATGGTGGAGAATGCGGGCATCGATCCCGCTACCTCTCACCTGCCAAGCGAGCCCACAGATTTAATAATTGGGCATACGATGTGAGTAAACCTACCAGAGCCCAGATGTATGGATTGCTCAGGCTCGCTCAGAAGTGGCTGGAGCCAGAGCGCAACCCTGCTACCAAGATAGTGGAAATGGTTGTGATGGACCGTTTTCTCAGACACCTGCCAACAGGACTGCGACAATGGGTCTGCCAAGGGGACCCTCAGGATCCAGAAGCAATGATGTGCCTGATTGAGAGGTATTTGGTTGCCAAAGAGCCATACAGTATTGATCCTCATCAGAAGTCCCGACCGGCTAACAACCGGATAAGCGGGAAAGTGGGAAACAAAAGACAAAACTTTGTACCGAACCTTGAACCATATGACCGGGGTGGCAGAAGGTCCCCACCAGCTCCATTACGGCTACAAGACCACGCTGAGGGACAACTCCAGTGCTTTAAATGCCATGAGCCTGGACATTTTGCACGCAGCTGTCCAGAGAATGAAGAGCCCATGCAGTGTGATGTAGGGACAAGGGCTCTGCATAGGACTGTATTGACTTGCTCAAAGATGTGTGTGGTGACTAGTGCTATTAATGCAACGCATTTAATAATGGTGAGGGTGGAAGGAAAGAATGTACAAGCTCTAATTGATTCAGGGAGTGAGGTTACCTTGATAAAAAGTTTTCTGCTCCAGCCAGGGAAATTAGACACCAAACAAGTGATTGATATTGTGTGTATACATGGTGACACCCACACATACCCCACGGCAGAGGTTGTGTTTGGCACCAAGGTAGGGGAGGTTAAATGCTCTGTAGGGGTAGTGCCCCTATTACCGTATGATGTGGTATTAGGGAGGGACTTTCCCCATTTCTGCCGCCTATGGGAAAAGTGCTCTGCTCATCCAAAAATGCGCTCTGAGGAGAGTGTATAGAAAATATTTTTCCTTTCTCCGATTTAGAATGTGACGAGCAAGAGACACCCTTGGTGTGCCTGGGTAATGAGGTAGAACCTCCCCATACTGAAGACCCTATCGAAGAAGTGGAGTTTCAGGATCTCAGAGTCCCCCCTGGTAACTTCCGAGCAGCCCAATGGGAAGATAAGTCCTTGACAGCTGCAAGAGAGAATGTGCAAATAGTGGAGGGTACAAGGACGGACCCTGACAAGCCCTTGAGCTTTCCTTATTTCATGGTGAAAATAATCTGCTGTATCGAGTAGAGGAAAAAGGGGGAAGAGGAGGCAGAACAGTTGTTAGTTCCCCAATCTCACCGAAACACTGTTTTAAAACTAGCCCATAGCCATGTGTTAGGTGGGCACCTTGGTTTTGAAAAAACGAGGGAACGAATTCTGACCCGATTCTATTGGCCAGGGGTATTTTCGGCAATAGAGAGGTTTTGTAAATCCTGCCCAGAATGCCAACTGAAAGCTCCGCATAAGGGCTTCCGTAGTCCATTGGTACCCCTTCCCATCATAGAGGTTCCATTCGAAAGAATAGCAATGGACCTGATAGGGCCGTTGCCTAGGTCCGCAAGAGGACATCAGTACATTTTAGTTGTTGTGGATTATGCAACACGGTATCCAGAGGCAGTACCTCTACGGAATGCCACCTCTAAAAATGTTGCAAGGGAGTTACTGATGATGTTTAGCAGGATGGGTATACCTAAGGAAATTCTCACAGATCAGGGAACCCCTTTTATGTCAAAAATCATGCGTGATTTGTGCAAATTGCTCAGAATCAAGCAGCTGAAAACCTTGGTATACCATCCGCAAACTGATGGATTAGTGGAGAGGTTTAATAAAACTCTAAAGGCTATGCTGCGGAAGGTGATGGACAAGGATGGAAAAAATTGGGATTATCTCATACCCTACCTGATGTTTTCTATTAGAGAAGTCCCGCAAGCTTCCACAGGGTTCTCACCTTTCGAGTTAATGTATGGTAGGCATCCAAGAGGCATACTGGATGTTGCCAAGGAAACATGGGAACAAGAGCAAACCCCCCATCACAGTCTTATAGAGCATGTAGCGCAAATGCAAGAGCGGATCGAAGCGGTAATTCCCATAGTTAGGGAAAACATGGAAAAGGCCCAGAGAGCCCAACAAGCAAGCTATAACCGGAACGCAAGGCTACGGGTCTTCAAACCAGGTGATAGGGTTCTAGTTCTTGTTCCCACGGTAGAAAGCAAATTCTTAGCCAGCTGGCAAGGGCCATATGAAATCACTGAGCGGATCAGTGACGTGAACTACAAAGTAAGACAGCCAGGCAGACGGAAGCCAGAACAGACATATCATATAAATTTATTGAAGCCATGGGTAGAACGAGAGGTTCTCATCGTGACCAGAGATAAACCTACTCAAGCCACTCGTGAGCAGGGTCCGGAGGTGCATGTCGCTGATACTCTTGCCCCCCATCAGAAACAGGAAGTCAGGGAGTTTGTGTCTAAAAATAGGGATGTGTTTTCCCCAATACCAGGAAAAACGCATATAATCAAGCATGATATCCTAACTGAACCTGGGAAGAAGATCAATCTGAAGCCCTACAGGATACCTGAGGCTAGACGTGAAGCGGTTAGTGCAGAGGTTAAAAAGATGCTTGAGTTGGGGGTGATTGAAGTATCACAAAGTGAGTGGAACAACCCAATTGTGTTAGTGCCCAAACCAAATGGGGAAATCCGTTTCTGTAATGATTTCCGTAAGCTAAATGATATCTCTAAGTTTGATGCCTACCCGATGCCTCGTGTGGATGAGCTAATAGAGCGATTAGGTAAGGCCAGATATCTGAGCACCTTGGACCTCACCAAGGGATACTGGCAGGTACCCCTGACAGAGAAAGCAAAAGAGAAAACCGCGTTTTCTACCCCTGATGGGTTGTTCCAATATAAAGTGCTGCCATTTGGGTTGCATGGTGCCCCAGCAACGTTTCAGCGTATGATGGATAAGATACTTCACCCCCACAGACAGTATGCAGCCGCCTACCTGGATGATGTGGTGATTCACAGTGCGGACTGGGAAACCCACTTGATGAAGGTTCAGGCAGTTGTGGATAGTATAAGGGCTGCCGGTTTGACAGCTAACCCTGCTAAGTGTTCTTTAGGGCTAGAAGAAGCAAAATATCTGGGGTACACTATCGGGCGGGGGCTCCTTAAACCACAAGAGAGCAAAGTAGCAGCCATCACCAGTTGGCCACGTCCTGTAACTAAAAAGCAAGTCAGGGCTCTTTTAGGCTTAACCGGTTACTATCGTAGGTTCATCCCTGGGTACGCTACCATTGCCAACCCATTGACTGAACTTACTAAGGCAAAAGGCCCGATTATGGTTAAGTGGACCCCGGAAGCGGAGCATGCCTTTCAAGTCTTGAAGGGAGCCTTGTGTGCTGACCCTGTTTTGGTGGCTCCAGATTTCACTAAACCATTTGTGGTACAGACCGATGCGTCTGATGTGGGCCTTGGCGCGGTTCTGTCCCAGGTACATGAAGGAGAGGAACATCCTGTCATGTATCTGAGCCGGAAAATGAATCCCCGTGAACAGAGGTACTCAGTAGTGGAAAAGGAATGCCTGGCGATAAAATGGGCTTTAGAATCCCTGAGATATTACTTACTGGGGAGATGTTTTACACTGATCACGGACCATGCTCCTTTAACATGGATGAGGCATAACAAAGAAAAGAATGCCAGGGTGACTAGATGGTTCCTAAGTCTTCAGCCTTACCAGTTTACTATTGCTCACAGGGCCGGAACTGCCCAAGGTAATGCGGATGGCCTCTCCCGAGTTCACTGTTTATGGTCCCAGGCCGCTCGCCCCGATGGGTCTGAGCTGGGGAGGGGGATATGTGATAAGGTGAATGGGGTGGTCTGTGAGGGAGTCTATATCTCGACAGAATTGTTCAGAGAGGCATATGATTTTTAACCCCAGGGGGAGTGTATGTTTCTGTGTATGTAACCAGAATGAATATTTAGTTATGGGCCCCTGGGGTGGAGCATTTGGAGAGCAGGGTGGGCCAGTGCTCCACTCCGCAGTTTAGCGGTTTTCTTGGAAGACTTAGATCCAGCCCAGGGTTTTGGACTGTCTCCAACCTACTGCTCAGCTGTAGGTAATCGGCTGCAGCAGTGGGAATAAATCCCTCCCTGCTAGGCAGGTAAGGAGAGAATGTTTTGTTTCTCTCTGAAAGGCTGGAAGCAGCAGGCTGGCTAAATACTGGAGTGCTGAGAGTGGACAAAGACTCTAGGTTGGTGAAACCACTATTGTTTTGTTTAGTTTAACCCTGAGAGATAGGGAACCTAATGTCAGTTAGTGCTCAGACGAGCCAGGTTTTTGTTTATAGGGTTTTCTGTTACATTTGTTTCATTTACTGCTGTATCCTGTGTGAACTTACAAATAAAGTGCCTGGAGTATTTGCAATTACAAGGACTGTGCATGTTTTTGCCCTAGAGGACCGTGCTACCTGCAAACAAGGATCACAATATATATATATATATATATATATATATATATGTATATATGTATGTATGTATGTAATATCATACATGGATTGGTTTTCGTATTCTACTAAACTTTGTCACTATATACTTGTTTTGTTTTTTCAACTGCGCTCCGGGCCAGATTAAGAGCCCAGTGGGCCTGGTGCTGACAATTATGATGGGCCTAGTTCCAAAATTTTATTGACCAAAAATACTAAAACAGTCCTACTTCCTAAGCGTCATGTATATAATAGAGATGGTGCTGGAGGGAAACTCATAGGATGCAGCTATGAGAAAACACATACCTACGCTTTCATCTTCCAAGTAAACCCATACCCCCTAAAAGCAGTGTCCAGTAAAGCAGGAAGTCTATGGATGGGGCAAAATGGTGGGCCACTGACACAAATCACATAACCAGAACTGCCAAAAGGGGCGAACATACACAAAAAGGGGGCATGTCTGTGTCCCCATGTCTCCCAGTCCCTTAGTGTCTGTGTCCCCATGTCTCCCAGTGTCCCTGTGTTACTAGGGGACATTGAGAGACATTGGGACACCAAGAGACCTGGGGACACTGAGACTGTTGGGGAAACTGGGAGACATGGGGACACTGGGTAACTTTGAGACATGAGAGGACACTGGGAGACATGGGGCACTGAGACACTGTGATACATAGGGCAGTGTTTTTCAACCACTGTTTCGATGTTGCCTGGTGTGCCGTGGGATGTCTGATATTCTGATGTCCGGGCTGTGATCAGTGCCGGACTGGCCCACTGTGATACCGGGAAATTTCCCGGTGGGCCACGGCACCTGGGGGCTGCGAGGGCACATATGTGCCACCGGGTGGCCGGTCCAGTGGCACACTGAGAGGGGGCCGGCCGCGTTCCAGACTAGAGCCGCCGGGCCGGGTGGCAGCTTCGCCGGTCCGGCGGCACTCCAGTCACTGGCTGCTGATGGAGGAGGAGCCTGTCTACCATGCTCCTTCGCGGTTCCACCGCGAGAGAGCATGGTAGACAGGCTCCTCCTCCATCAGCAGCCAGTGACTGGAGTGCCGCCGGACCGACGAAGCTGCCACCCGGCCCGGCGGCTCCAGCTGGAATGCGGCCGGCCTGCCCCCAATTTACCTTAGAGAAGGCAGGGGGCATTCCAGGCCGAGATTCCAGACTGGAAGGGGAGAGATAGGGAAGGGGGGGTAGAGAGAATAAAAGAGAGAGAGAAGGAATAGAAGAGAGGAGAGGCACAGGGAATAGGGAGGGGAGTGATAGGGAGAACACAGGAAGGGGAGAGGGGGAGGACACAGGGAAAGGAGGGAGGAGAGAGAACATAGGGGAGGGAGGGAGAGGGAGAGACATAGGGAGGGAGGGAGAGGGGAGAACATAGGGAGGGAGGGAGAGGGAGAACATAGAGGGGAGGGGAGGGAGGGAGGAGAGGGGGGGAGGGAGAGGGGAGAGACATAGGGGGGGAGGGAGAGGGGAGAGTGCCCCATGTCTCCCAGGGCTCTCAGTCACCCAGTGTCCTCATGTCTCTCAGTGCCCCCTAGTGTCTCAGTGTCCCCATGTTGCCCAGTGTCCCCTAATATTTGTATCACCATGTCTCCCAGTGTCCCTTAGAGTCTGTGTCCCTATGTCTCCCAGTGTCCCGATGTCACTAAGACACTAGGGGAAACTTAGAGACACTGGGAGAGACATGGGGACACTGAGAGACTAGGGACACTGAGAGACACCAGGGACACATGGGGACACTGGGAGACATGAGGACACTGGCTGGGAGACATGGGGACACAGAGATTAGGGGCCACTGTGTCCCTAGAGTCTCAGGGTCCCCATGTTCCGCTGTGTCCCTATGTCTACCAGTGGCCATAAGAAATACATGAGAAATACCTGGCAATCCTAATAGTAGTGTGTGTAAAAAAATAAAATAAAAAAAATAAAAATTATTTTTATATATATATATTTTTTTAATTTAAAAAAAATCAATGGGACTGGGCCTGGAGCTGCAGCTCCATCAGCCCCTATGTTAATCCGGCACTGACTGCGCTGCCGAATATGTTGGTACTGTCTGTGTGACTGTGATATTTGTTTTAGCCTAAGTGTTGAAACTTTACGCTTCAAGCTTTAACTCTGTTAATAATTAGTTCAACATTGCACGTTTCTACCTCCTATAGCCTAAAATGACAAAATAATGTATTGTGTTTATTCAGGGACACACGCGTTAATCCACTATATTTAAATTACCCAGAATCCTCTCTGACAGACTGCTTTACTGACAGGTGTTGGTTAGTTTTGAAACGTGACACTGTGGCCCATTGTTATGGCTATTCAGGTGTTTATTGGAAAGCGAGCGCATCAGGTTGTAGTTACGCAGAACTGAGTGTGGTAAGAGAGCTTTGGGGTGGAGGCGAAACTAAATAAAGCACACAGACAATTCAGAACTTCTATAGTCTTGATTTAACCTATCAGCTGCCAAAGGTGAGCGCATGTCCTTGTAGTGAATATGAAAAAACTAAACCGGGAATTTCGATAAATCTCTGAAGTTTTGCAAATGAAATCCGAATGGGGAAAAAAAATTCTACAGTTTAGCCATAGTCCTAACTAAGTTTTGACATTGGGATTTAAATAACCCTGTAAATTAATTTTATATTCTAGACCGCAATAGCGGAACTGGAAATAATTCTAAAAGTCTGCTATGTTTTTCTAGCAAATCTATTTTTTTTTTTCTTAAAATTTGAACTTCACTGTGAATCCCTGACAATTCTCACTTAAGTAAAAAAAAAAAAAAAACCTGATTTAAACATTGTAGTCGGAAAAGTTGAGAAATATACACTCTGTCCGGCTGTCTGCCATATATTGATCTGAAATTGTGACAGAGAGAGAGAGCGAGACTTTTATTTATTTATTTATTTATTTTTTTAAATATACTCTTTCAAACAAGTTCATGGTGACACATTGTCTACGTGTTCTCCTGATGTGCAAATATTTGAGGGTTTCCATTTTTTTTTAAAAGCGGCTAGCTATCTTTGCATAAACGTATCAATATTGCTGGAACTGTATAGCTCAAGGGTTAAATCAGGGGCTGATAAGCAGTTGGCCTGTTTTCACAGTGCCTGCCAATGCCATCCGGTTATTTTTATTTAATTATGTATAGTGAAATGGAGAATACTGATCCCATCTTTTGTTCCTGTCACCTTCATACATTTTAAGAGCCATGGCTACCTGACTCCAATGCTTAGCCGAGTCCTACTTTAAATGTCTGTGCCATATTTATTAATTTATTGCACATGTCCTAACCTGCATATCTCCTAAAGCGTTTTTTGTTTTTTTTGTTTTACATCCTAAATTTCTTTATAAAGTGTCCCTTTTTTTTGTAGACTATAATATTTATTTCATAGGTCACTCTTCGCTCTAAAATTAGCTTATTGCTAAGAATCTTTGGGTCTTGTGTCAATACCTGCCATACATTCCAAGTTAGGAAGGACAGTCCCTATTTTGGGCCCAAATTCCTCTGTCCCTCTTTTCTAGGAGCTCTGTTTGTGTTTCTGAGTGTATAACAGAGCTCCACAGCAATAATACTCCCACTAATGTATCTTTAAACTACAATGTGTTTAATAAATCCGCCTGTGTAAATAAAATACATTGTACTTGTTTTAAATGACATTTTAGTTGCATAAATTATTAGAATGTCACCTAAAATCTCTCAGAACAGCCCATCCATGGCTACTCTGCACTCACTCCCCTAAAATGAGTGTCCCTCCTGGTGACTAGCCTGGCTGTGCCCCTTGGATAAAGGAAAACCATTAGACATACAAATTTGGGCATCAATGAGAGCCTTGGAACACTGATGGTGGACACATTGATTTACACATTAGATAACCTACAGCAGAAGTACTAAGTATGAGACGTTGCTTGCTTTGAAGCTTTGTTCCCGACGTCTTTCATCCTATCACACGATTGTCCTGTATTGTCCGGCTCTAGACCCCAGTCTCCTGTTTTTTCTCTTTCGCAATGGCTCGGTTATCTCACTGTGTGCTTCTTGTTTGACACCTGCTTCCAGCCCTGATCATTTTCCTATCCCCTACTGCCCTTTTTACCTTTTGCTATTTTTCTGCCTGTGTTTTCGGACCTCGTGCTCCCAGTCTGCCATTCCGTATCAGTGTCAGGCTCCTCATCTATTACTGAAAAAAAAATCTTTCCATTTTTATCCAAAATATTTCAATAAACATATAATTAAGTAAACATGTGCTTACGACAGTGTTTGTCAATGAATGTGTAACTCTTTAGAGCGTATTCCTTTAAGGCTGTTTATATAGCGAATGTGTATCCAGAGGTTTTAGGAGAGGCAAATTATAGGATTTACAATAATTAAGAGTTCATTAAAGGGTTTTCAGGAGTATCCAATTACATGCCAAACCTGAAAAGCTTGGCTGTCAAAATGCGGCATTTTGTTTAAACGGAAATGGTTATTACATCACTATAGCATAGTTCAGAGCTGTGTAATGTATATTCTGTCTGTTTCGGAGCCTCCATTGCTTATATTCAAGTCCGTACATAAAAAATCTAGAGCTCAGTTTTTGGTAACTAAACTTATAATTTATTTTATTTATGTTTTTCCAAATCCAGAGGCCTGTTTAAACTAGAAAGAGTAAACCTCTTGAAGGAAACCTGTGTTAATCAGTGTGATCAACAAATACATTTCCAACCCTGTACCATAGAGAACAGTTTTATATTGTGGAATATTTTTACATTCTATATTCTGAAGCAGACACATGTAGATTACAAGCTCACAGTGACATAGGTACAATTTGTTGGTGACAGTTACCAGCAAGTATGTGGATAAAAATATATTTGTACCAGTACTTTGTGTTTGAAAAATTTCCTCCACACAAAACACGGTGCCCTGGACTGGATGGGTCCAATGTTTACTCAGGAAAAATGCATTAAAATTACATGATTGGAATCTCACTGTCCCCAGACTAACAACATTCTTAAAAATACTTTTAAAGGTGAACTCCACTGTCCAAATAAAGAAATTAATAAAATCACTGTTTAGTAGACGTACCTCCAAAGCATCCATTTAATTTTGCAATTTTTTATTTTATTGGGGGTACATCGAGAATCCGCTTGCAAAACCTGCAGATCTCTTGACTGCAGCCTCTGCAAGTCCTCCCCTTCCAACCCCGCCCAGACTTTTTGTGGCTGTCCAATCACAGACTTCCAAATGCAGCTCAATGACCAGTGCTTCATGTGTTTTTAAGACTGTTAAAACAAATATATACATAGAGTGGTGCCATGTCTGTGTCTTACACAAAACTGTAAAAAAACAAACAAACAAAAAAAAACATATATCTTTTAGTCCACACTCCATATCCTAATCTTCCCAAACAGAGCTGCTTAGCTTAATAGCACAAACTGGTAATATAGAGAGGGCAACCAGAACATATCACTCACATTGGAAATTATGGAGATTGGCATGGGGTACGTTTGTTCGGAGATAAAATAATACCACTACCCCAAGAACATATGTTCCTCATGGGTATGAACTCCCTAAAATGCTGTTGAACACGGGTGGGACTCGTACATGGAGCTTTGAGAAGCTCTCAACAATCCAGCTTTATAATTCGGGAGTTCATGATGACCGTGCTTATACACCTCATAACTCATGTATCTAGCCTTCCATATTCCACCTCAGATACCCAAGTATGACCCTGGGCAGTCAATGCCCAACTTTACCCAAACATGGAGCGTCTAGACCGTTTATCCTTATCAAATGGAATTTAAGGGTTAAGTATAATGTAGATAGAACTAAGACCTGTTGGTCATCTTAATGTTTTTATTCAGGCTGTGCTACAGGTAGGAAGTAGGAGCATTTTACTGGATCCTGTATTTAAATTAGAGGGACTCTCCAGTGCCAGGAAAACATATCCATTTTCCTGGCACTGCAGAATCCTGCAGTGCCCCCATCCCATGTTGCTGAGGGGGATAAAACCCCTTCAGACACTTACCTGAATCCAGCTGCAATGTCCCTCTGCACTGGCTCAGGCCCGCCACTCTCCTCCCCCGTAGGCGGGGAAGACCTAATGCGCGTGCGCACGGCCATTGTGGTGCATGGGCATTAGACTAATTAGAATAATGCTTAGGAAAGCCTTATTCAGTGCTTTCGTGTTTTAAGAACCCAGAAATCCCTCTAGTGGCTGTCTGATAGACAGCCACTAGAGGAGGACTTAACACTGCAAGGCAATTACTGCAGTTTATTAAAACTAATTACACTTGCATGGTTAAGGGTAGTGGGAGTTGTCACCCAGACCACTCCAATGGGCAGAAGTGGTTTGGGTGCCTGGAGTGTCCCTTTAATGAATGGCTTGCATAGAAATCCTGGCCTGGTCTCCCCCCTTTCATTTTGCAATGCCTGTGAGCAGCAGATACCTGCATCCCTCTAAGAGTAACTTTAACATAGGTTTTCCAATCTTTTTTATGTTTTTTGTCTTGAATAAAGTTAGAGAAGGCTTCTATAAATTAGAAACCTTATGGCTCCAGATGAAATATAAAGGTAACTTTATTGGTACCAGGGGGAGTTTATTAGGATGAGAACACCATTGGTGGTCCCCAAGGCAACTGCTCCATTTATGGAACTGTGTGTGCAATTTATAAATAGTATTTTATTTTTATATGCCTTAAGCAATCCGAGCTCTGGCTTCCAACTGAACTACAACATTGATAATGCTTACAGTTTGAACAGTGACTGAAAGTAAATAACACACAGCACTGTACGCGTGTACTGCCATCCATTCCAGGTTATAGTGCTGTCATCTGCATCTCCGGGACAATTCTCAAAAGTACATCAAGATTATGGGATTTGACAGGCTCTCGGCTAGGCAAGCCGTTTTCAAGGAAGACGAGTGTACTTCAGAGCTGTCCATAAGCTCGTCATCAGATACACTTTTTTCCTCTGTTCAAATATGTCCCAACGTTCCATATGGACAAAGGCGGATGCTTTAATTTTAGAAGTGCAAGAGGGGGTGTGACCAGGGGCAGGGCTGTTTCTGAGAAACCTTAGGTGATTTACTAATAACAATTTATGGAACTATGTAGCACAAGAACAATGTATCTTATTTACACAGACTGAGTTCTAAACACATTATTGTAGTTTAAAGACACATTACTGTGAATATTATTGCTGTGGAGCTTTGTTATACACTCGGGCACACCAGCAATATGGAGCGCCTAGAAATGAGGGACAGAGGGATTTGGTGCAAAAAGGGACTGTCCCTACTAAATCGGGACACTTGGGAGGTATCTGAATCCCCAAATTGTGTATGTGTGTATGGTGTTTGTTTCTGTGTGTGTTAAAGGACCACTATAGTGCCAGGAAAACATACTCTTTTTCCTGGCAACATAGTGCCCTGAGGGTGCCCCCACTCAATGAGACAGCCACTAGAGGCTGGATTAACCCTAGTGTAAACAGAGCAGTTTCTCTGAAACTGCTATGTTTATAGAAAAAAGGGTTAATCCTAGCTGGACCTGGCACCCAGACCACTTCATTAAGCTGAAGTGGTCTGGGTGCCTAGAGTGGTCCTTTAAGCATTACAGAATGTTTATGTGCTGTTATAGTCTGCAATCACAGCCCGCAGCTACAGCCAAGGGCAGGCCCGGACTGGCCATCGGGCATACCGGGCAAATGCCCGGTGGGCCACGATGGCCGTGGGGCCGAGGCCGGCAGGGGATCTCCCTGGCCGGCCCCTGCAGGGCCAGCGCTATCCGAGCGCCGGCCCTGCTGTGTGCCTCCATGGGCCGGTGGGGAGATCAAAGATCTCCCTCACCGGCCCAGAGGCATGGAGATGCGGCCGCCGGCTGGGTGAGGGAGGGAGGGAGGGAGGAGAGAGGACCTGGCAGAGCTCTAACAAGCAGCTCCGCCGGTCCTCTCGCGGGATTCTGAGTGTTGCCGCGGCAACGCTCAGATCTCGCGAGAGTGAACTCTAACCTGCAGGTTAGAGTTCACTCTCACCACTGGACCACCAGGGAAGGATGGCAGAACGGCTCCCCTCCCTCCATGGCAGAACGGATCTCCCCCCCCCTCCCAGGATAAAGGTAAGAAGGGAGGGGGGGAAATAATTTTTTTATTTTTTTTTTTATTAGTAAAAAAAATATATGTAAATTTAAATAAAAAATACATTCACTCACACACACACACAGCACCCCCAGACACAGCCCCAGACACACACAGCACCCCCCAGACACACACAGCACCCCCGAGACACAGCACCCCCGAGACACAGCACCCCGAGAGACAGGCACCCCCAGACAGACACAGCACCCCCAGACAGACACAGACACAGCACCCCAGACACACACAGCACCCCCAGACAGACACAGCACCACCCCAGACACAGCAGCACCCCAGACAGACACAGCAGCACCCCAGACAGAGCACCCCCAGACAGACAGCAGCACCCCCAGACAGACACAGCAGCACCCCCAGACACACAGCACCCCCCAGACACACAGCACACACACACACACACACACACACACACACACTGGGTCCTTTACACAGTAGATCTCCTACACACACACACTACATTCCTTGTCAGCAAACACAGCCCGTATGCACACACTCACTACATCCCCTATAACACTATGCCCCCTATACACACACTCTCTACAGCCCCTAGCCACACATATTACACCACAAACACAAATTAAATTGACCTATTTATGCATTACCACACCACACTCTACACACACACAATCCCACAAGCAGGCTCCAAACATATGCACCATGCACTTTCCTGGACCTTTTGTCCTCTGGTATCCCACTTGTGGAGACACCAGAGACAATTTAAAAGCAAACACAGCGCAAGCATGTTATTTCATTTGCTTCCTCTGCGCAGAACAAATTCAGGGCCTTTTTCTAATGCCAGAGCTCTTCAGCAGGGCTCTGCGCATTGAACCAACATGCTCACTTTGAGAGGGGGCGTGTTGTCATTAGTGATGACAAAACACACACTCTCTGGCCCCGCCCCCTTCTTAGGAGGCCGCTCTGATTGAAAAATGCCCGGGCCAAATTTTTTTTCCCAGTCCGGCCCTGGCCAAGGGCAAGCTTTTACCTTGAAGGCTAGTACAACCGTATGGTCTGTTTTGTGACCAAGCATCCTGCATTCTTGCCGTATTACTGAGATTAATAATAGAGAGCAGAAAACAATGGTGCTTTAAGGCTGCACCCTGCAACCCCTGTATACTTGTGATGTTGATGCAGTTTTCCACCTGCCACATTTTCCAGCCTAACCCTGGCGATTGCATGGTCGTATTGTTGTGGGAAGCGATGTTTTAAACTTGTTTTGGATATTTACTTTTTACTTGTGACCTTTTAATTTCTTTGTGATTTCCTGGTTAGTATCTTATGGGATGCCAGAGGCATAAAACAAGTTAACACCAGGGCAGGTTTCTTAATGCAAGTTAAATATTTACAGCCTTTGGACATGATTTAGAGAAACCTTCTGGCACCTGTTTTAGTTTAGCACTTACAAACAGGGATTGGCAGTGTCTGGTGAGCCAGCAGGGTTTTTTGTAATAAAAGGGTCGGCTATGCAGACACACACACACACACACACACACACACACCCACACACACCCCAACATACACACACACACGCACACACCCCAACACACTCGAAACTTAAATAATCTAAAAATAAGAACCATTTCAATAATTCTTACCATTGTGTTTACGTATTTGGCTAAACTACACACAGTTGGCATGAGATGATATCTAGAGGTCTAAAAGGAAGATTTCAGCAGTGAACACTTCAAGCACCATAACCACTTCATCTCGCACAAAAATTATTTTTTATTAGGAAATGTTACTTATGCACCAACAGTTAAAGTGATTTTGTCGTGGAAAATATTGGCCACTTTATTGTCAGTCATTTTACCGATGCAGTGTGCCAGCCATTTGACTAGCAAATCTACATATGTAGAATAATTAAAAAATTAAATACAGACTTGCGTGATGTTTAACAGTAGCTGGTGGTTGAACTTGTATCTACAGGTCTGGCCATCTTGGAGGTGAAATAGTGTTCGGCAAGAATACATTTTTATCCTCTGCTACTTGTATGAAGCTGACATGGTCATACGATAATTTTGTGGGATTTTTTTACCTTTTTTATTATTCCTTAAAAAAAAATACAATTCAGAATCTAACTTTAATATTAAGATATTTAAATTAGGTTCTTGCATATAAATTATTTTAGAAAACACTTTTTAATTCTAAAAATACTTTTTTAAACAAAAAAAATCATCTTTTTTTATTGCATTCCTTTGAAAATTCGTCTTCTTTCTATAGTAAAACTAGCTTTTAGTCTTTTTAGCTTTTAAAATAATTTTTTTTTTTCTGGAGTAGAACTAGTGTTTAGTTTTTTTGTTTTAGTTTTTTATGCTGTCATTCTGTATATTTCAGTAAGCTCTTCCCCCTTCTTGGTTGCACATTTTCTTCTTTCCTATCCTTTCTGGGCTTGTCCTGTGTCTCATGATACCTGGAACTTACCTTTGGCCTCTGACTTTACACAGATGAATAATATCACAGGAAGCATGTCTTCATCCCCAGTCACAAACGGAACGATGAACGAAACATTGAGACTGTCCACTCTACCCACCCTTATAAACGTGTACAGTCTAGAGACAGACGGTTCCTCCCAGCTCAGGGATTCTGCTAACAACACGGTATCTGGTGACCAATTATTCCTGACTACAGCCGCTGCTAAAGGGATTTCGGGAGTGTTCGTTTGGACCGCTCTGCTCCTGACATGTCACCAGGTAAGATCATTTTATCTGGACTACGGGGATCTATGTAATATGTAAGATAACTAAATATGTGGGGGGCAGATTTATTAAGGCAAAGCAAGTGCAATTTTGCTAAAAGTAGACATACATTGGGAGAGATTTATCAATGTTTTGTTCTAAAAGTGGTGCCCCAGAACGTTTCCTGTTTTGCCTTGTTAAATCTCCATTACGGTGTCTTATATTGTCTTCCAGGCATCACTAAACCTCCAAAACTGTGTAATCTTATTGACAGATAGCATTTGGTTTTAAGAATTTGAGTCAAGCCTCCCTCACAGACATGCGCAAACACAAAAATAAAAATGATATGCTTGTGGTTCTTTTTTCAGTGAATCCAAAGAAAAAAGTTCAATCCTTTTTTACCGTGACACTTATTGCTGTGGAACTCTGTGATAAATTGATAAATCTCAGACACCAGTGAGCTCTGTTACAAATTCATACACGACAGTTATTCCTGTAAATTCTATTGCTAGGGAGCTCTGTGATTCATTCATAAACACCAAGTGTATTACACGGTTTTATTACTGGAGCTCTGTGATAAACTCAGACACAATGCACATTGCTGTGAGTTTATTGCTCCTGGAGCTCTGTGATACTCATTCACACTGCACATTGCTGAGCATTTTATTTTGAAGGCAGCATGGTGTTACCCACACACAGCACACCACTGCAAAGATAAAATCAATGTATCCTGTATTTTATTAGCCCTTACACATGTTGCAAAAGAGGTTACTTTGTCAAAAGTGTAAACTTTGTCGGCATAAAACTGACAAATGAGTTATAACTCCCAAAAATCCATACTGCACCCATAAAACATTGCTTATGGGATAAGCTTAGCCATGCTAAACTAAGTGAGTATCATGATTGTCTTAGTCACTTCCTGGTTTGTAGAGAGCTTGCGTTTTACCGCAAATTCAGGCACTGCAAACCATAAGTGATGATGGTGCCTGAAGTTTGCTGGGCAGCATTTTGATCTGAAATGTTGCACATATGGAATTTAACCATTTTGCCGCCGAAGTTGTATCTCCACCTTCAGCAGCATCCATAGGCGTGCGCAGCCTATTGCATTAGGGTGTGCACCCTAAAGCACAAGCGCACACCATATATATATATATATATATATTTATATATATATATATATACACACACTGCTGTGTGGGTGCTGTTAGTGTGCTATGTGGGTGAGGGTGTTTGTGTGTGCGCACTTGTGAGGGTGCTGTTAATGTGCTGTGTGTGTGTGTTTGTTAGGGTCCTGTTTGTGTTTGTGAGGGTACTGTTAGTGTCCTGTGTGTGTGTGTGGGGGGGGGATGCTATTTGTGTGCTGTGTGTTTGTGAGGATGCTGTGTGTTTGTGAGGGGGTGCTGTATGTGTGTGTGTGGGGGGGTGGTGTGTGTGTGGGTTGTGTGTAGGTGCTCTGTATGTGTGTTGGTGCTGTGTGTGTCTGTGGGTGCTGTATGTGTGTAGGTGCTGTGTGTGTGGGTACATTACTTAATATCCCCCCTCCCTTCTCACCTTATGTAGGTAGGGGGAATCCTTCCTTGCTGCCTTCCCTGGTGGTCCAGTGGTGAGTGAACTCTAGCCTACAGGGCTAGAGTTCACTCTCGCAAGATCTGAGCATTGCCGCGGCAACGCTCAGATCTCGCCGAGAGGAACCCGGCGGAGCTGCCGGCAATAGCTCCCCGGGTCCTCTCCTGCCTCCCTCCATGCCTGTAGGTCGGTGGGAAAGGAGGCTGAGAGCAGAGCCGGCGCTCAGATAGCGCCGGCTCTGCATGAGCCAACAGGGGAGATCCTGAGATCTTCTCTGCCGGTCTTACTCCATAGGCGTGCCGCGGGGATTAGGGTGTGCCTAGGCACAACAGGCACACCCTGTGTGCACGCCTATGGATCACTGGGGCATTATTAGCCGTAGGTCTATGCTTTGAGTTGCATTCATTGGCTGAGAGCGGTCAGCTGACACTCTCAGCCAGTGAATGGCTGACTAGATCGGCATTAGGCTTCTGCAGCTCTGCGTGTTACATGCAATAGAGGACCTTTGGTGGCTGGTGGGGGCCAAGTTAAGAGGGCAAATGGTTGCAAACAGTTTGCCCAATTAACGGGAAATGGGCCAAGATCCTACTAGTATCAAAAACCCTACAGCAGGCTGTAGTGGTTATGGTGCTTTGAGTAACATTTTAACTCCGGCAGTGATGTACAAACGGCACATTTGGCACTGCAAGAGACAATTCTAAGTGTGCATGTTCACGTACAGAATTGGTCTTTCCAACTTACCTCCACTGTTCAGTTTACTTCTGGAAATGCTGTAAGTGATCTTCCAGTCTGGAGAGTCCCTTTCCCGCTTCCCCTTTTTCTCACAACATTTTGTGAGTTTTGCTGACACGTTAAGTCTTCACTCCTATCAAAGGATCTTGATAACACAATATGGATGCAATTTAATTTTAGCAAAGGATCATGGAGAAATGTAAACTGACATACTTAAAACTAATAAAGTGCAGTTTTACTCATTATAATACTATACTCTAGTATTTTATTATCTTCAGTTTGGGATAAAAAAAAAATATAAAATGTATTTTACTTACCCCTTTTCCAGCGCCAAGACTTCCTCGCATTGCTGACCTCTCCACCTCCTGAAAGTACATTGAGGAGGCATCACCTCCTCTCCGATTGTTCAAAACAACAATCCTGATAAGGGAGAATCAACTGCCTCTGCATTGCGAGAGCCGTGACTGCGCCAAAGCTTTCCAAGCTTATACGGGCCATGCCACGGAAGCGCCCTCATACTGACAGCCACTAAAGGTGGACTTAACCCTACAATTTAAACATTGCAGTAAAAAAAAAAAAATAAAAGTGAAAAATCTGCAGTGTTACACATTACATGGTTAAAATGATGGGGCCACTGCACCCAGGCCAGTGCATTGAGATGACGTGGCCTGGGTGTCTTTAGTGTCTTTTTAGAATTTAAAAAAAAAATTTTTTTTACCATTACGGAGACAGTCCCTTCGATGCAGCTTCATTTGCCTCTACTGAGATCATCATGATTGAGTGATCTCCAGTTCCTACATAAAGAGGCAGTGAGCAACTAGGGTTTGTTCATTGCAATTGGTTCTACCAATAAAATATACAGAGAAGCCTTGATTTTTAATGCTTATCTATATTTCCTTCTATGAAAAGATATTTAAAGAGAATGAGGCAGGAAACCCTCTCAATTATCTGACAGATGGAGAGTGTAATAGACGATTTTTCATGAAAGTGTCACCTTCTCTTGAAATAAGAACTTTTATAATATAAGAAAAATGAGACCTTTAGCTAAGCTGAAGTGTTTTTTGGGATTGTCCAACAGTTCTGTTTTAACTAAAGGTTCCTTTAAACTATGTTTTGGGTAGATTTGCAATAATTCATTTTCCTTTGCTTCTTTTCTTCAAAGTATAAGTGTGTATGTCCTACTGTGACTGCAAGGAAAACCCACCTTATTGTACCTTGCAAGCATGTAGTCTGTGACAGCAGTTTAAGTGGGTCTTCTCATATCCGTGCACCTGAGCACTTTATGTTAGAGGAAAGTACTTCGAATTGTTTAAAAATACCAGACTACCATCTACAGTGCAATCTTGACTCTGCAATCTCATGGTTAGAAAAAAATAAATAAATATATATTGTGAATTACAGCTTTTAGGCCAAAATAGACAAGTATGAAAAGTTCTCTTGCCCCGCTACATTACCAGGTTGCCTATCGTGCTTATAATGTATAATTCCCTTGTCGATTATCGGTAATTCCTGGTTTAGTGAATAAAGCACGGAACAGAAATAACTTAAGCAGTTTGCTTAGAAGTCATCATCCAATGCTGGTTAAGTATTCCGATTTACCTAATATTCCTGTGTGATTTTTATTTTTATTTTTTCCCCATAATAATGTTGCTGTAACAAGGTTGCGTTGTTATCTAAACGAAGAAAAACCTTATGCTACAGGTAGATTAGATAGTTATCGTTCCAGGGCTTATGCGATTGGGCGGAAAAGGCTGAGAGCACGGGATTTATTGTCCATTACTCATTAGTGATCATGTTCCAAGAGATATCTCCATCTGTCACATACCCAAATTATGTTTGATCAGGGAAATGACCCTTGTCCTCTGTGCTAACCGCCTTATGTCTCTCTCTCTGCTCAGTCCAGCTCCGCGTATTGATTGCTCCAAACACTGATAATGGAAAAGTACTTGCTAGATCATTGTAACAGATCACATTCTCTAATGTAACGGTGAGATCACTGCGACATGGTTAATGGTTATCAAAAAAAATTAAAAATGTTTCTCATTCTCTTTGCAGATCTATGTTCATCTAAGGAATTACACCATCCCCAACGAGCAACGCTACATCATCCGGATCTTGTTCATTGTTCCGATTTACTCCTTTGATTCTTGGCTCAGCCTGTTGTTCATTGGCAATGATCAATACTATGTATATTTTGATTCAGTCAGAGATTGCTATGAAGGTAAAGTCGTGGTGCACATTTGACATCTGTATGCGGATTTGATTTATCATGACATTATTCCTTCCTCTGCTTCAGGTCCACCACTACATGATTATTAGCGTGGGTGCAAGACTATTTTGCACGCTAGGAAAGACCAGCAACTTGCACCCCTTCCCACCCCAAAATTTGTTTGAAGAAATTGCCTACTTTGTGTGTCTTTTTCTCCCCCAAGTCCTTTGTGTGTCTTTTTTTTTTTTTTTTCTTTCCCCTGGACCATTCTGTGTCTCTTCCTCCCTAATCCCTCTGTGTGTCTCTTTTGTCCCTCTCAGCCCTCTGTGTGTTGCTTTGTCCCTCTCAACCCTCTGTGTGTTGCTTTGTCTACCCCAGCTCCTCTGTGTGTCTTTTTGCCCCCTGTCACTTTGTGGTTCCCCACCCTCCCAAGTCAGTTGCCTCCCGTGTAGCGAGGCCAAGAAGCAGGCAACAGTATAGGAACACTTGTAACCTCTACCCGGTCTGATAGGAAGCATGCGGCGTTCCCTGCTCATATTTCCTGTCAGACTAGGTAGGGGATATAGAAGCCCCTCTAACGCGGTCCAAGACTGGGCCACACTACATGCTGTGACCGGCAGGAGGGGAGCCCTGACGGACACCCGAAGACTGCTCCCCTCGTGCCCGTGCATCCTTGGCGGCTGCCAAGTTCGCCTAGTGGTCGCGCCGGACCAAATATCATTCTATGCATTGTGGGACGTGTAGTTCACATCACATGTGACATCCCAATGTTAAGTATGGCTGAAGCACTAAAGCAGAAAGACTATCGGAATACTGTGCTAACATTTGTTTATCCACAAATGTATTAAAGATATTTTAATAACCTATTTGCTCATACAGAATTTATAGGCCCCAACGTGGAGTGAAATGCACACGTTTCTTTGTCACTTGGCAACACATGTTAAACAAGATCTATTTCTGCAATGTTCTCAAATGGAACAATGGAAGGACCGTGTCAATTCATGGATATGTTTATGGTGACAGTAAAATTAATAACACACAGTTTGTTGTGGGTAAAACAGTTTCTTATCTGATTTTGTAAGGTAGTATTGGAAACTAGCAGAAAATGTTACCATACTTGTTGTAAAATGTGTTCAAGGTGTCTGATGTCTCACTCTTATTTTCACAGCGTTTGTCATCTATAGCTTCCTCAGCCTCTGCTTTGAATATCTGGGAGGAGAAAGTGCCATAATGACAGAGATTCGGGGGAAGCCAGTAAGGTGAGGTTTTCCTCCTCATTACTTTATGTATAGAGTATTTATTGATATTTGCTGTCAGCAGGGCCAGATTCCTATTTAAAGGGCAGTCTCATTAGAATGGCACCATGTTGTCACTGCATTGAAAATATTTATATTTCACAATGTCCTTTGTAATGCAGGACTCACTGCTTCACCCAGTGCTGTAATGACGCAGGTTACAGGAGTTTACCCTATGAAGTAGGAGGTTCTGATAAACCGTAAAAATGTCATATATGAAATACTGCTTTTTAAAAGGATTTTGTATTAGAACAGATTTACGGTTAGGGTGGGTTTGGGGTTAAATAGGACTTTTAATTACTGCCCATTTTGAAGACCGGTACCCTGTGACCTTGAACCCCAAAATCCTACTGCACAGATAGCTGTGTACCCAACACTTTAATAGCATTCATTATTCTTACCAGCACTTTTAATGATGTTTGTAACGTTGCTAAACTTGAGATGTTTGACATTAGGTGGAGTTTCTGAGTAAAGATGTAGCCTAGTAATATATTTTTAAATGCAGCGCTCTTTTGAATAAAATTATAGTTTCAGTGTTGTTTAAGCAGTGCCTGGCATTTAATATGCCCAGTTTTTATAGGAAACGGAAGGTTGACCATTAAATGTAGCCAGGACAATAGGAAGCAATGAGTAAATATATTTGATGCTTGCAGACCCTACGTCTTGTTCCATACAGTATCTGTGTGTGCTTTTACATTGCCCTGTGTAGCTAAGCCAGGCTGCAGTAGCACAAGTACCTCTCAGATTTGCACACATTTTATGGAGTGCTGGACATTGGCATCTCCTTGAACACTGGAGAGCCAGCAATGTTGGCAGCCATAGGGTTATTTTATAATCTAGAAGTGACTGGGTGCCGTGTAACAAACCTCAATACACCTGTGATTATTCACTAAAGTGAGAATTCAAGGTGAATTTCAAATTTAAGGCTAAAATTGCCAAACTGAAAACAGTGATTTGTAGATTATTATTTTTTTTTCAAATTCAGTCCTTTTAGCCTAAATTTTGAAACTAACTTTAATGTCTATTAATTCTCACTTTAGTAAATAACCCTGTTAGAAATCCAGAAATGATCACCAACTAAGTACCATTCTGGATCTCACCATTAGATTCAATGATCTGATCTATCACAATTAAACTGTGTGATCTATGAACCTTATGTATGAGGTTTGCCATTGACCCACACACTTGTATCATTTGGTCTGCATTGTCCTGTACAGAAGGCAAGTTGGGTTACTGGAAATGAACAACAAGAAGGAAATGGTTCCTTATGTACAGTTAATAATTCTGGTCACGGTTGCTTAATGTCTGTTTCTTCCACCCAGGTCCAGCTGTTATTATGGTACCTGTTGTCTGCAAGGAATGTCATACTCCATAGGCTTTCTACGGTTCTGCAAACAGGTGGGTCACACATGAGTGGTAATTTCAGAGACTTAACCAGAACCACGAGAAACCTTGATGGCTTTATGTAGCAAGCAATTGTGGAACAAAGATTGATAAGTAAAGTAATCACCATGGAAACCAATGGAATGCTACTTCTGATTGATCACAAAAAGAAGGTGCAAGAGAATATTGAGAACAGACCATGGCTCAAGTAGTTTGCCCTTCGGTGGGTCCCCGCTCAGATCTCAAGCTAGTTTTAGCTCATCTTGTGACATTATAAAAAGAACCAGGACCATTTGCATATCGGTCTTATTCCACTCAAATTGGCGGTCCAGATATGAAATTCAGGCAGACTCTTTCTTTCTGCACGAGGGATACAGCAACCCCAGAAGGTCTTGTTAGTCTTGTCATTGAGGTATAGCCAATATTCCTCTAGACAGTGTGAGCAAAGGGTCCACGTCTAGATTACCCTTTAGGAAGACCACTCTTGATTGCTCCACTATAGAATGTTGCTGTAAGAACTGCTCTTAAAACAGAATCACCATCAATCTCTCTTCAATGAGCCTTGTATTGTATGTACTTGGTAAATAAAACAAAATAGCAACATTTATGGAGCAGAATATCTCATCAACACCTGTCCACATCTTCTAGTAATTCCATTTAGGTTAAAAACCAAAAGACCATGTATAATGCAGCTTGTATGGGGACTGTTTTAGTCATTAAGTTTAGAACCCTTCCGAAACAGGATAAATCTTTTAAAACTGTGCTATTTTACTGAATTGTTTACCCACCCTATCTGTAGTAAACGTGTGTATGCATGCACTAACTACTATATGTCTCTAAAAAGACCCAACACATCAATCTCATGTATTTATTTTTTACAGGCCACTTTGCAGTTCTGTATAGTGAAACCCATCATGGCAGTTGTAACAATTATCCTGCAAGCATTTGGGAAATATAGAGATGGGGACTTTAAGTAAGTAACGGTGCTTTCAGTTTTATAGGATTTGGTATTTCGGGATGGTTTTGTGTTTTTTTTTTTGTTTTGTTTTTTTTTTGGAGGGACATGAATATAATTAGTTGCTGTAAATATTATTTGTCTCTCGATCCTAATTGACTTGTTCACTAAATTGCAAATGGCAAATTTTTGGGCCAAAAACAAATCAAACAATCTTATAGGCATGTGCATGGGGAAAATTTTCGGTTCAGTTCGACATTCCGAAATTCGGAATTTCGGGACTTCGGCAATTCGGGACTTCTCTTGCAGCCACTTAGTAGATAACTCTCTCTAATTCCGATTGTAAAAATTACTTAGTATTCGTAAATTTTGCTATACCGCGAGTAGGGGCATGTCTATTAAACAGTGAGCAGCCTGTGTGTGTGTGTGTGTGTGTGTGTGTGTGTGTATATATACACACACACACACTGTCTAGGTGTATTTTACTATTAAAATATATTATCACATTACACGTAGACTTATACTGATTAAATATATATAATTATTGTTATATATATATATATTACAAAAAATGTAAATACGTTAAAAATAAAAAAAATTAAAAAAAATATATAGGTGTGTTATTTCGTTCTAACTGTATTGTGATATTAATATATATTTATATCAAAATACATGTAGAACGAAATATATATCTATATATACATAAATATATACGTATATATCACTATATATACACCTATATATAAATAAAAATATTTAAAAATTTTTTTATATATATATATTTATATTTATGTAATATTTTTACATAATTAGGGATCTTAATTACAATTAGCGTGACCTGCCTGACAACCCATGCCGAAAGTATAGGGAATTTAATTTGCTAGCATGTTACCCTATAACTTTCCAAGACACCATAAAACCTGTACATGAGGGTTACTGTTTTACTCGGGAGACTTCGCTGAACACAAATATTAATGTTTCAAAACCGTAAAATGTATTACAACGATGATGTCGCCAGTAAAAGTGAAGTTTTTTGCATTTTTCACACACAAACCGCACTTACACGGACGATATTATTGCTGTGATACTTTTTACTGTTTTGAAACACAAATATTTGTGTTCAGCGAAGTCTCCCGAGTACAACAGTACCCCTCATGTACAGGTTTTATGGTGTTTTCAAAAGTTACATTGTCAAATATAAGGCTTGTGTTTCATTTTTTTCAGATTAAAATTTGCCAGATTGGTTACGTTGCCTTTGAGACCCTATGGTAGCCCAAGAATGAAAACTACCCCTATGATGGCATACCATTTGCAATAGTAGACAACCCAATGTATTGCAAATGGGGTATGTCCAGTCTTTTTTAGTAGCCACTTACTCACAAACACTGGCCAAAACTGGCGGTTTTTTGCATTTTTCACACACAAACAAATACTAACGCTAAATTTGGCCAGTGTTTGTGACCAAATGGCTACTAAAAAAGACCGGACATACCCCATTTGCAATACCTTGGGTTGTCTACTATTGCAAATGGTATGCCATTATGGGTGTAAATTTAATTCCTGGGCTACTATACAGTCTCAAAGGCAACGTAACCAATCTGGCGAATTTCAATTTCAAATGTAACGTGCTATATTTGACCCTGTAACTTCCCAAAACACCATAAAACCTGTACATAGGGGGTACTGTTTTACACGTGAGAGTTTGCTGAATACAAATATGTGTATTTTATTGCAGTAAAAGCAAACCGTATTATGACATTGACAGTTAAAATGTGATGTAGAACTAAAAAAATAACATAATTTCTTATTCTCTCCCATTTTCATATTAAATAGTTTCATAGCTAAATATTTGATATTAAATGAAAGCCCTGTTTCCCCTGAATAAAATGACATATAATAAGGGTGGGTGCATTTAATATGAAAGAGGTGAATTACGGTTGGACAGACATATAGCGCAAATGCCACGTTTTGTTTTGTTCACAACGTGTACATTTGGCTCACTCCTTAAGGGGTTAATAGACATGCCCCTACTCGTGGTATAGCAAGTAGGGGCATAATTTACTAATACTAAGTAATCTTTACTTAGTATTAGTATATTTGGCTGAAAGACCAATTTAGGTCTATCAGCCTTTTAGTAGATAGCTCCCTGATACCGTGGGAATTAGGGAGTTATCTACTTATTCATTCCTGTCATTACATTGACAGGTTAAGTAACTTACATTTTATATGAATGTTTGTTACTTGTTTGTTGTAAGTGTTGCAAATGCTTACAGCTGAATCCTGGCTATGTTTGTATATTTTTTATTTAACATTGTATATAGTGTAACATTCTAGATTATTCCATTGGGTAAGTATATTAGTTCTTAGGCAATGCTGTGCTTCCGAACTTCGACATTTCGGGACTTCGGCAATTCGGTAACTAATCTATTCGGACATTTGGAAGTACCCGAATGTCTGAATTTCCCGAAATTCGTCCGAATTCACATTCGGACCGAAGCGAATTGCACATGTCTACAATCTTACTGTGCACCTTTTCTAGTTTGGCCTTTTTGTTCCATAGTTAATGGCCTCAGCACCTTGAGAGGTGTATCATAAATGATAATAAAATGATAACAAACGCAACCCTACTTTGATCTCCTATAACATTTCCCTCACCTTTGTTCTTTGATCTCATTTTTGTTTCTCTAAAAATAAAAATGATGCATGGTTATTCACTTTTTTTTTTTTTATTGAATTCAAAGTTAATTTCTAATTTCATGCCAAGATATCCAATACTATAGTACAGTATCCAATATTCTGATAACAGGGGGCTATTCAGCTATTCTATATCTCTATGCATTTCGGCTGTTTTGATATTTGTTAGCAAAATTATTTAAATTCACTCTGAATTCCTGAATAAAGGAATATTTAGAGGAAAGCAGTATTCACCTCTTGGAGTACCTCGGATATAAGACCAGGTTTGATTGCAGTAGACCTTGAGTTCCACATATCCTATGTGACAGATCTTCTGTTATTACCTGATCGTTATCACCAGTGGTGCATTTGGGTCAACTGTTTGAGTGATTTAGACAGTAAGAAAAGTGAAAAATATAATTTATTTATTTTTTGCATAAAATTTTAATTTGCATGTGACATCATCTTCCTCTTTATTGCAGTGTTCAGACTGGTTATCTCTACATTACCATCATCTACAATTTCTCGGTTAGCTTGGCACTCTATGCCCTATTTCTCTTCTATTTTGCCACTAAAGACCTACTGCGTCCTTTTGAGCCGGTTCTCAAGTTTCTCACCATCAAAGCAGTCATCTTCCTATCATTTTGGCAAGGTTGGTAAAAGCAATCTGTGGATAGACAATTTATGTTAAACAGGTCCTTTTTTTTTAGATATGGTTCTAGGGTGTTCATGGAGGAAAATCTCTTGAGAAAAAGGAAGTTTTAACATCTGACTACCATGATGCGAAACAATATTGTTTTACATCACCTGCATATTTTAAGTTGGACTTAATTGGAAAGCCTTTCTTGGGTATAAAAACTTGAGAAATGATGTATCCACAACTATACCAGAGTTCCTAGCTTGACATGCAAATGAGCAGACATTGTGTTTCGGACTTCATACTGCGTTTATGTAGATATCCTTAATAATAAACACAGTTTTAAGCACAGTTTATTTTTAAGTCAAAGCAAAAGCATCAGTGACCATAAACCATCCATGGACTGCAGTTTCAGCCTTGTGGGACTCGTCAGCATGGCATGTGCCCTGCTGTAGATGTTAAAGTATCACTAAGAGCATATAGATAGGTTTGCTAGGTACCAAAAAGATTGTAAGGAGACCAGGCATGATACAACGCCTTATAGTGCAAATACAAAAAATATATATATTTCCTCATAGAAACTCCATAGCTATTAGGGTTTCCAGTTTGACATGCTAATGAGCATAGACAGGAATTGTTTCAATATGCATGGATTTAAATAACTTCTTTTCGATTTTTTTTATTTTTTTTTATTTATTTTTTTATTTTATTTTTTTATGCCATGTCTTCTTCCTCGGAAAGGGTGTTCACACATATATGACTGTATGTGATTTATTTATTTTTTCCTATTTGTTTTTATTATTTTTTTTATAATTCTCTTCAATATAATGTGTGGCCCCATATTTCACAAGACCTGCGTTGGCTTAAAAGGGAAACTACAGAAGCCATTGAGAAGATTATCAAGACAGTGAGGGATATGTACAAAAATGTTCTATTCTAAATAGTGGTGCAAAAAATGTAAAAAGGGGAGGAGTCGTAAATGGAATGTGTGTGCTGGTTCCATTGGTTTCCATGGTGACTGACCAGTTTTAGAACACAACTCTGTTAAAGGATCCACAAAATACTAAAAAAGGAACAATCACCATGGAAACCAATAGAACGTGTCTCAATATTTAGCTCTTTGCTCCCAGAATGCAAAGTGCCTTGATAAATTATCTTCATCTCCTATTATCTTTATTTATTAAATACATAGTTTGAGAGAGGTGTTATATTTTTTATTGAATTGGTTCCTCTCCCATCTGTGACATCAATATGTTCACCATTTGAAAATTAAGTACTACAAAGGAGGAAAAAATAATTTGCATACATTATCACAAGTGAGAAAGTAGTGAAAGAGGTCAAACTAAAATTTATTTTAAATTTATTTTATTTTATTTTATTTTATTTTATTCCAATATAATGTAGAGGCCCCATTTATATTCAAGTTTATAAAATTCTCAAAGCAAAGATTGCACAGCCAGGTAACAAGTGCTTGGCTTATCTAATCTGCCCATTATGAAACATAGTTTAATATTTAGTCTTCAGGATAGCTTTATGCACATCCTGAGTATTATTCAATTATTTTAGTGGTGTTTACGCACCATCAACCAAATTGCAGTGAATTGCAAAATTAAGGCAAACAAAGTGCAGATTTAGGAAAGATCCCCAGTTGAGCCATCGTCATGGCTTGAATGTTGGAGATTAAACTTAGCAAGTTAGTTTTCAATTAATTACATTTGGTGATAACCCCCACTGTGTCTACTGGTCCACCTGTAGGAGTTTCTGGATATATATATATATATATATATATATATATATATATATACTACCCTTTCTGCAAAGTAGGATTTTCTCAAATGAAAAACACTAATTTGCACACATTACAAATTGCATATAGAGCTGAAAGAAGTAACATTATTTAGATTTTTTTTTTAAAGCCAATATAATGCAGAGACCCTTTTAATCTTCTATCGATCATGTCCTCTTTTGGTCTAGTACTATAATAAGTGTTTTAAAGTGACTATAAAGTTACTCTTTGGGGCCTGCTATATACCCTTTTGTGCATCAGGGAGTGTCCAAAAGGTGTTTATAGAATATTCTCTCCCATGTTGCTTTGCAATATACCTTTGGGCCACCTTTTACGTAGAATAAAGAAGACAATCACCATTCATGGTCATATGGCAGTGCTCCTAACCTTCCCATTTTCTACAGGAATGCTTCTGGCTATTTTGGAACGGTGTGGCGTCATCCCAGAAGTCCAAATCATTAACAACAAAACAGTTGGCGCGGGCACGGTGGCAGCCGGCTGCCAGAACTTTATCATCTGTATTGAAATGCTATTTGCTGCCATTGCTTTGCGTTACGCCTTCACGTGCCAGGTTTACCGGGAAAAAAAGGAAAATTCAACAGGTAACAGCAAATGTATAGAAAGGAAAAATGCAATTATTTGTTCTCTATTTTTTATTTATCAAAATGATTTTATGTATATTTTTTTGTAATAACAATATGTTCCTTAGAAGGTTTTAAAATTAGGTAAATACGACAGATTATACTGTCATGATTTATTCAACAAAAATAAAGCCAAAATGGAGAAGCCATGTGTGAAACACTTAGACTAAGACTGTGTATATAAATAAATAGTGGGCACCCTTTTAGTAGATTATAGAAATTGGAATATTGTCAGGATTAATCACAATAAATGAGTGTGAATTGTTTGGAATACAAACTCGATTTCAAAATTTAGACAAGTAGCTGAATTTGAAGAAGTCTTCAACTACGTTGGCATATAATCTGAATTTTACTTTGAATTCTCAACAATTTACACTTTAAGTTTTAACATGTGTAGTTTTTCTTCAGTGGATATACATTTGCCTTATAGGGTTTCTCCAACTTGTTTTTTTATTTTTTATTTTTTAACCTGTGAAAAATGCCCTTCTGTCATCATTCATCAGGGTCCTACCTCTGAATGCTTGAAAAGCATTTTAAACGAAGGTTTTACTTCATTCCAGCGCCGAGCGACGCTCTCGACACATCCCAAACTATGAAATCGTTTCATCAGGATTCACAGACTTGTGAAAAAGTTATAAGAATTGTTTGTGATCACTGGCACTGCCATAGGCAACAGCATATATTCCTCATGCACATGCCAGCTGTATAGCTTTATTGTAAAATTTCTTATTGGTGGTCAATACATTATACTTGCCAGCAGAGGGTGCTGTTACTAGCCTTAAAAAAACTTACCGTAAATGCAAATATCACATCCAAAAATGGATGAATTTTCTTATTTTATTTTAAGACTTACTATTTTTCTTTTATAATCATCCTTCTATTGCTCATCAGTAGGTTTATACTAGGTAGGTAAATCTCAAGTCCCTGCAATGGTGAGCTGGTGGCAACAGTTTATAAAAATGAGTCACATTTTGCAGTAGACATCAGTCATAATTTTTCAAAACTATTAGATTAACCTCTGTAGATTATATACATAATATAAAGAGGGTGCTTAATCCCTGTGGATTATATACATAATAGAAAGAGAGTACTTAATCCCTGTGGATTAAATACAAATTATAAAGAGTGCCTAATCCGTGTGTCCCTTATGATATCCCCACAAACTGCTCTGAAGAGGACATTGTGTGTCCAGTGCTCTGGTTTGAAACTGCTAAATATGTGTACAATATAAAAGCCTCTCTGTGTCACGGGAGTCCTACCCCAACACACAGGAAAGAGGAAACCCACAAAAGGTGTGTTACCGAGCCTTAGAATGGCTGGACTTAACGTATAAATACAACAAGAAACAGGATCAAGATAGGTAAGTATTATATTCGGGCCGCGTGGCCAGAGGAGCGGCGCGTGCGCCGGGTAAAGGTAACTTTTTGTGACACTCTGTCACTTCAAGAACTTTAATTCATTCCAGATAACATATTTTACTTACCAGATGAAGAGAGGTAGATGGGGTGTATTACTATTAGGGGAGGAGCATTGAGATAGGTTGGTGTCTTGGGGTTTGGAAACCCCTATCTACTAAATGCAAGGGGAGATGGGGGTGTTGGCACTGTCCTACCAGGGGACCGAATCCTGTTGTCTGCCGTGGCACTGAAATTACTTTAGTACGCATGCTTTGTTGGGCTTCTCAGTTATTTATGTATATTTAGATATCTGCTAATATTGCATGAATATAGATATCCAGTCTGAAAGGAATTGTTAATCCACTTGTCAATTTTCCAAGAAGGCACTAAACCCTGAGGCTTTTTTTTTTGTTTTGTTTTTAATCAAACAGTGACCCAATAGTTACTTGGTAAAAGTCTGTGACTAAATTTGAGAAGCTAATGATATTTAATAAGAACTGGTAATACAAATGATAATTGTCAGATGTCAAGTTGACCAGGGTTACCTGGCTAGACTAATCTGTTACTAGAGTTACTAGGAGTATTGTGAAAAGAATGAGATATATATGGTCTTGGTTTTGGCTGTTAAATTGATTGTATTTGCCTTCTTTCATCAGCAGCGAGTGTGCCTCCAATGCAAAGCATCTCCAGTGGCTTGAAGGAGACCATCAGTCCTCATGACATTGTCCAGGATGCTATTCACAACTTCTCGCCAGCTTACCAACAGTACACTCAACAATCTATGCAGGAGTCTGAACGAAAAGCACAAGACCAAAATGGACACAGTAGTGCCAGCTCGACCAACAATCATTCCGGCAAGAAACGGAAACAGAATGAGAAAATGATGCTGATTATTTCAGATGATGAACTCTAGAAGATAAAGAGACACACATGGAGTATGGACCGTGTATGGATAGTTTCATTTTAAACTAGAAAAGTTTACCAACAATGGAGAGTGACACATGGATTCTGAACAAGACCGGCATATGTGACACAAATCTTCTCTCCAAATTCGGTGGTCGATAGTTTTTGAGAAACTATTGAATAATTTATCAGTCAACTTTCAAAGATTGGCGATCCAATTATGGTTAAGGCAACTTCATGGAACGTTATAAATAATCCTCACCATGAATTTTTTTCATTTTCATGTTCGTCTTAATTGCATCTGTTATATATATAATTTGTTTTCTTTTTTACTTTTATGCCAAAGATCTTTTAAAAAATATTCCTCTTTTTTTTTTTTTATAATTATGGTAATTCTTAATTTCCAAAATGACGATATTTAGGATCACCAACCAATTTGCATCCAAGGTCAATATGGTTCCTGAGATCTGTCATTGACCGTTTACAGTGATGTGTCTCACATTCTTCAGTAGCACAAGTTGCTTAATAATGTATCAGTGTCAAAGTCATTTCATCTCCTCTACATTACCATGGATTATGCATCTTCTTATTAAATGGAGGATTGAACGGAAGATTTCATGCAGAACTCACACCTCTATCTACAAGGAATGTTTAAAAAAAATTGGTCCTGTGGACTTCTCAAAGGATGTCTTAATGAGAAATAAAAGGAATGTGATATATATATTTTTATTTAATTTTTTACATTGGAGTTGCTCTGACGTCTGTAAAGTTACAGAAATACAGTAAAAATGGTTTTGTCTTTCAATTGAATATCAGATCATGACCAGCTAAAAGATAGTCCATATAATCTAAATTAACAACATAGAATGTAATCTCATTGCTTTAACGTGTACCAGTCATTGTACATACATTCAACAAGGGCTAATGAATATTAGTTATTTAAATGTTTTTGATGTTTTTTGAAAATCTGGCCCATCCCCACCTGTTACTCAGTTCTAGCCATTAGAACTGTACGCCAGCCGCATATGCTATAAGTCTAAGAAGAGGATTGGGAGGGCAAGAGAGTATAGGATGCGCTGATGCCAATTGGCTGCCAGTGAAGGAAACATGTCAGCGTCAAGATTGCCCGTAACCACCCATAGAACCTTTGAAAATGTGACATTGACTGACGTGAGGGGAAACAGTTGAATATGAATATAATGGTTCCCAAAGTACAGAAATATATAATTTAAAGTGCACCCCAAAGCTAAATAAGTAGATATATTTTTCAGGTTAGTTTTTAAAATCTCATTCGTACACAAAGCTAAGCTTAGCATAGTACGATGCCGACTGTGCAGCCAACCAGAGTAGGCAACGCAAAATTCTTGCATCCCACCATTACTATAAAAACTACAATTGCCAACTCTCTGTCTCTTTCTTCTCCCAGTCCCTTTGTGTTGTGTGTCTCTCTTTCTCCCCAAACTTCTTTGTGTGTATTTTTCCTCTTCCTCAGCCCCTCTGTGCACTGTGGGTCTCTTTCTCACCCTAGCACCTCTGTGTGTCTCTTGCCTCCCATCCCAGCCCCTTGTGTGCCTCTCTTCTCCTATCAGTCCCTCCGTGTGTCTCTTTGTTCCCCATCCCTATGTGTGTCTTTTTTTTAACCCCACCCCCTTTGTGTCTTTTTCCTACTCAAATCCTTTGGTGTGTCTTCCCCTCTTTGTGTCTATTTGTCCCCTCATGCCCTCTTTGTGTGTCTCTTTTTTTCCCGTAAACCCTTTCTGGGTCACTTTTTCCCTTTCTCCAGCCCCTCTGTGTGTCTCTTCCCCAAGCCCCTTTGTCTTTCTCCCCAGCCCCTCTGTGTCTTTGTCCTCCTTTGCTTCCCTATCCAGCTTTGTCCCCCAACCCTTCTGTGTGCCTGTTTGCCTCCCCAGCCCTTTATGTGGCTATTCTCCACCCTCCGTCATCTGTGTGTCTACTCATCCCTCTGTGTGTGTGTGTGTGTGTGTGTGTACCCCAGTCCACCGTGTGGCTTTCCCTTTAGGCCTCTGTGTGCCTCCCACCCAGTCCTCGATTTGTCTCTTCCCCCTCCCTCCTCCCTCCTCAGCCCTCTGTATGTCTCTTCCCCCTAGCCCTCTGTGTGCACATACATGCCCTACCGAATTCCATCCATATAGAATTCAAAGAGCACATATTTAGTAAAATGTTTTTTTACTCCAATAGTAGATATACAGGTGTATGACATTGGATAAAATAGATTAGTTAAGTAAGCAACCCCTACACTGCTCAGCATTATCAGAAGGGTTTTACATTACCTCACTTAAGATATTTTCCTGGCTAATCATGGCAGCATCACTTATGGGTAGCTCCTCCCTTAGTAGTCACAGGACAGGAATTAATTAGATTAATTAATCAGACTGATAGGTATAAAGAGTCCCTCCTCCCCTTACACCTCAGTCTTTTTTCCTGTCCTTAGCAGGTTCTACAGGACTTTTTACAATTTTGTTTTATGGCTCACCTTCCTGCGTTTGTCGTGGGTTCGTTCCAAATGAAGTTCAGCCTCTCTTCATTTGAAGGACCCAGTAAACAGCCTGCATGAGCAGGACTAACTGGGTCAGGTTCAGTGTAAGTACTGAACTGCACCGTGGGAAAGTAAGTGTTTGAGGGAGACACTAATGCTTCTGGTTTATGGTGGGGTTGGTTATGCCTTAAAAATTCCCCTGTTACTACCTGCCCCTACTAATTGGGGTTATATACCCCCCCCCCCCATACCTTGTGGGCAGTTCTTGGGGAATCCATGATGAGGGTCTCTCCCTTCCTCTGTTGCTCCTTCTTGCCCCTTTTCCGGTTCTCTGGCTTGGGGGGACATGCCCAGGGTTCCCTGGCCCTTGGGCCCCCCTCTGGGGCTTGGGGTTTGGGGGCTGGAACGCATTTGCGTTCCAGCTGGCTGTTTTGCGGCCAGTTCCGGCGAAACCGGAAGTGTTCTGCCGGTCGCGAGCAAGTGGAACGCATAGCGTGCGTTCCACCGCTCTGCGCATGCGCGAACCGGGCGGTCAGCTGTTCGCCGCCCGGACCTATTTAAGGGGATTAATTCAGCCCCCTTAGTGCTGTTCATGCTGCCCTTTCTTCGGATTTCTCTCTACAGCTTGGAATACCAGTCTGGCTCAGCTTCTGTTTGCTTTCTGGCTGCATAGTGGTTGCTCTGCTCTTAAGGTAGGTTTGCTGATTCTTGCTCATTGTTGGACTTTTTTCTGGTCAGTCTGCCTCTTTCCCTTTAGGGAATTTTGGTCCTGAAGTTTGTTTTGTTTCTTGTTATAGTATGGATTCTCTCTCTGCCTCTGCAAGATCCCTCTCTAGAAAACATAGGTGAGCCATTTATTTATGGTGTAGGGGGGGGGGGTTGTTAAAAGAGTGCCATACTGAGCCTGTAATATATGTCATATATGGCTTTTTTCCAGCCCCAGCGTTCATTTGGACTCTCCAGCGAGAAAATCTCGGGATAAGTCAAATAAATGCATTAATTGTTCTTCATCCGCTCCGAGTGGAAGGAACCTTTGCAGGGAATGCTTGTTGGAAGTCGCTGATGCCCCTAGTAGGAGCTCTCCTCAAGATGACCTTAAGCTCTGGATTTCTCAGGCTATTGCTGAGGGCTTTAGGACCACCACGGGTTCTAGTGGTCCAAGTAAGAGACGCAGAGCGGAACCTCAGTCTTCCAGCTCTGATGAGGACCCTGATGTCTGGGAGGTTTCGGATGATGGTGAGGAGAAAGCTGATCATACCTCCAGGTCTCTGGACTCCAGGTCTGTGGATAGACTTATTGCCCTTCTTAGAGACACGCTTAGTCTCACTGAAGAAAGATCTGATTTGAAGGAGGCTGACAGGTTTTTTGAGGACCTAAAGCCTAACAGACCTACTTTTCCAGTACATACGTCAATCAGGGATATGATCCTTCAAGAATGGAATAAACCTGAAAAGAAGTCCACCTTAAAAAGTAAGTTTGCGAGGGTTTATCCGTACTCTGCGGTGGATTGCGGTCTGTGGAACTCTGTTCCTAAAATTGAAGCGGCAGTGATCCATATGGCTAAGAAAACTACACTGCCTATAGACTCTATGGCATATCTCAGGGAGCCTATGGAGAAGCGTTTGGATGGAGACCTAATTAAAGCCTACTTGGCCCTTGGGTCCGCCCTTCATCCGGCAGTGGCACTGACGACTCTTTCCAGAGCCTTGAAAGTGTGGCTCGCTAATCTGAAGGATGACATTGAGCAAGGTATCCGAAGGGAGCATCTGTTGGAAAGCCTCAAGGACCTTAATCTAGCCACGGAATTCTGTTCAGAGGCCTCCCTGGATATCACTCGCATGATTGCTAAAAGCATGGCCCTGTCAGTGGCTTCTAGAAGGGCTTTGTGGCTGCATTCATGGGGTGCTGACTATGCCTCTAAGGCTTCCCTGTGTGCTCTTCTGTTTCAGGGGGATCTCCTCTTTGGAAAGATTTTGGAAGATGCTATCCAAAAGGCTGCTGATGGGAAAAAGGCGTTCTTACCTCAAACTGTCAGGAAGACTTTTTCCTCCTCCTGGAAGACCAAGCGCTTCAAGGATCGTTCCTTTCGGGACAGCAGAAGCTATAAGCCAGGTAGGGAGTTTTCCAGGAATTCCACATGGAAATCCTATCCGCACTCATCTTCCAATAAGGCTTCCAGAGGTAGGGGTCCTAGAATCTCAGGAAAGAACTTCTGAAGGTCTCCAGGCCCGTTCGGGGATGGTGGGAGGAAGACTGAAGTTCTTTTACCCCAGATGGGCCAGCAATATTTCAGACCTATGGGTCACTTCGATAGTGAAAGAAGGTTACAGAATAGAATTCTCTTCTCACCCAAAAACTGCATTCTTCAAAAAATCAAAGGTGCCGGTAGGCATCAAACGAAGGGCCATGAGATCCTGCATTTCTGTGCTCCTGGAACAAAGAGTGGTGGAAGAAGTTCCCAAAAGAGAATGGTTCCAAGGCGTTTATTCCACGGTATTCTTGGCCCCAAAACCTCAAGGAAAATGGCGTCTCATCTTGAATTTGAAAGGCGTAAACTCCTTGCTCAACGTAAGGACATTCAAAATGGAATCCTTGAGGACCATCTTGAAGTGTGTCAAGAAAGGAGACTGGATGACCTCAATAGATTTAAGGGACGCCTACTATCATATTCCGATACATCAAGATCATGTAAGGTTTCTCAGGTTTTGGGCGCTAGGAAGGCACTTCCAGTTCCGGGGTCTACCGTTTGGCCTCGGTCTAGCCCCAAGAACATTCTCAAAAGTACTGGTTGCCTTATTAGCCTTTATAAGGGAAAAGGGTATCGAGATATTCCATTACTTGGACGACATTCTTATCCTGGGTCCATCTCAAGGAGTCGTGGCTCAACATACGTTAGTCGCAATGTCCATCCTTCAAGACCATGGTTGGCTCCTGAACTTGGAAAAGAGCTCCCTTGTTCCTGCGCAAACGATTATTTTCCTGGGGGCGGTGGTGAATACCGTGTCTGCACACGTGTTCCTGTCTCCGGAAAGGGTCGAGAAGATCAGAGACAAAGTAAGAGGCCTACAAGATCTCGAAGCTGCACCTGCAAGAGTAGTCATGAGCCTCCTAGGTTCCTTGACGTCTACAATAGGCTTGGTGAAGTGGGCCCAGTGGAAGTTCCGTCCGGTTCAGAACTGCTTCCTTCTCCAGTTCAACAGAGTGGAAGCAAATTGGGAACAGGTGATATCTCTTCCCCTTCCGGTAAGAAAAACCTTAAACTGGTGGAGGAGCGAGAAGAATTTGACGACTGGCTTCCCGTTGGAAGACCCCCCTTGGAAGGTTATTACGACAGATGCCAGTTCTTTTGGATGGGGTGCCCACTTCAGTTCGGTATGGACTCAAGGGAAGTGGACCCGAGAAGAGAGTCGCCTACACTCAAATTTAAGGGAACTAAGAGCGGTTTACAAGGCCGTTTTGAGGTTCCTACCAAGGCTAAAGAACTCGTGGGTCCTAATCAAAACAGACAACCGAGCGGTGGCCTCGTATGTGAACAACCAAGGTGGCACGAGGAGCAGATTGCTGCTGGAAGAACTCGCTCCCTTAATGGTTATGGCCATGACGTTTCTTCAAGGTCTAAAGGCCTTTTATCTCCCAGGCTCGGAGAACGTAACAGCAGACTTCCTCAGCAGAAGGGAAATTCTTCCGGGAGAATGGCATCTTCACCCGGCGATCTTTGCAGAGATTGTTCATCGGTGGGGCATGACCCAGATCGACCTGATGGCATCATCTCAGAATCACCAGGTGGAGAATTACTTCTCTCTCCACCCGGACCATCAGGCACTGGGCCAAGATGCTCTCTCTCTCCCTTGGTCGTTGGATCTGGGGTATGCTTTCCCTCCCCTACCTATGATACCCAGGTTCCTGAGGAAAGTTTGGTCGGAAGGCAGGAAAGTCATTGCCGTAATTCCAATTTGGCCTCGGAGACCGTGGTTCCCCCTATTGACCACGATGAGCCAGGAACAGCCTTGGCCTCTGCCAGTGATGGAGGATCTGCTTACACAGGGCCCGGTATTCCATCCTCATCCAGAACGCCTCAAACTGGGGGTATGGATCTTGAGAAGGAAAGACTCCAAGTTCTAGGTCTCTCGGAGGCTGTGATCAATACCTTTCTGCTCTCTAGAAAGGCTTCCACTTCCTCATGCTACCATAGGGTCTGGGATGTGTTCCAGTCTTGGGCATCATCCAATAATGTGGACTTTCTACATCCTAGCAATACTGAAGTTTTGGAGTTTCTGCAAGAGGGCCTGGACAAGGGCCTTAGCCTCAGCACCTTAAAGGTTCAGTCTTCGGCACTCTCAGCTTTGTGCAACATCTCTTGGGCTTCGGATCCTTTGATTTCCAGGTTCTTCAAAGCGGCCTTCAGGTTGAGGCCTCCTTCCAGGTCTACTACCCCTCCTTGGGACCTTCCTATGGTGCTAAATTATCTCACGGAGGATCTGTTTGTTCCTCTTGAAGGTTTGGATGCTACTCTCCTGACGTATAAGACTTTGTTTCTGGTGGCGATTACTTCCGCAAGACGGATTTCAGAGATTAAGGCGTTTTCTACATCTTCTTCTTGTTTACAATTCTACCAAGATAGGGTATGTCTGAAACCAAAGCCAGAGTTTCTTCCTAAGGTGGTTTCTCAGTTTCACCTCTCTCAAGAAGTGGTTCTTCCATCATTTTACCCCAACCCCTCTTCTCAGGAAGAGGTTAGATGGCAACGTTTGGATGTCATGAGCTGCTTGTCTGCGTATCTTAGACGTTCTGAGTCTTTCCGTAAGACGGACCAACTCTTCGTTTTGCCGTTAGGAGCTAGGAGAGGTGAGGCGGCCTCTTTGTCTACGTTGAAACGTTGGATTTCTCTGATAATTAAGAAGGCGTATGTCTCTAAAGGTCTATCACCTCCACAGGTGATAAAAACTCATTCTACTAGAGCATTATCAACTTCTTGGGCTAGCTGGGCAGAGGTTCCATACGATGATATTTGCAGAGCAGCCACTTGGTCTTCTCCGATGACGTTTATGAAGCACTACAAACTTGATGTGGAGTCTCGTTCCACCGCCTTTGGGAAGAGTGTCCTCTCTACGGTCTCTTTATCCAGTTGATATTAAACTTTCTTTGCTGCATGTGTTCGGCTTGGTGTGATTTTTACGTTATTATTTCCCACCCTAGATTTGTGAAGCTTGGGTATTACCCATAAGTGATGCTGCCATGATTAGCCAGGAATAGAGAAAATTTATGACAAACTTACCGTAATTTTCTTTTCCTGGCTATTTCTCATGGCAGCATCAGGGTTCCCGCCCATTCTCTATTTCAGCTTTATAATTGGACTGAGGTGTAAGGGGAGGAGGGACTCTTTATACCTATCAGTCTGATTAATTAATCTAATTAATTCCTGTCCTGTGACTACTAAGGGAGGAGCTACCCATAAGTGATGCTGCCATGAGAAATAGCCAGGAAAAGAAAATTACGGTAAGTTTGTCATAAATTTTCTCTATTATTCAGCTCCTCTTTATTTTTCTTAATATCAATCCCACCCACACCCTGTTTTGATTAATTAGTTTTTTGGAAGATTTAATTTTCATGAATTTTTTAAAAAAAAAACCTTTTTAAGCAGCCTTTACTGACCTCACTACAGCCCACTAATCCCAAGATTAGTTTCTGGATCTGCCCTTGGCACTGATAAGCTATTTGGGCACAAAGATGGCACTGATTGGCTATTTTGGGACAAAAATGGCACTAGGAAACTGTATGGGAACAGAGATGGCACTGGAAAGCTGGGCACAAAGATGGCACTAATAAGTATTTTGGGGGGCAAAGCAGGCACTGTAGGAACATGTTACCTGGTGAACTGAGGGGGCCCAAAGAGTTGGAGTGGTTTCCATAGAAAATGGATGTGGTTAGAAGTGTTATGTTTGCGAAGGGAAGGAGTTAGCTATATAGCCACACCCGCCTGCGGGGCGCCAACAATATTATTGCACCCAGGCGTCAGTGACCGTAGGATCAGCCATGAACATTACTGTGAGGTATGTTGTGGAGAAGCTCTGTGATACACTCCTCCACACTGCATATTACTGCAAGTTTTAATTGTTGTGGAGTTCTGTGATTAATTGGTACACACCACACATTACTGTGAGTCTGTTTTTTTCTTTTTGGTGTAGAGCTCTAAGACTAATACACACTGCACAATACTTTGAGTTGGAATTCCAAGGTCGAGGCTCATCCTGTAGTTGTTGTCCACAACCAAAAAATTTCAAACAGCGTAAATGAGAAAAACCCAGAGCTTCAAAGTAATATGTGTCTTTGTCAGTGTAGCTAAAAAATACCTATACCAACCTTGCTCTGGAGATGAAAATAAATTTAAGGATGCGTGGCCTAATGGATAAAGCGTCTGACTTCAAATCAGAAGATTGAGGGTTCTAGTCCCTACGTGGTCAATGTTTGTGAAGCTTCAAACACCAATGCAGAAGCCTGGATGTCATGTTCAAGTTTCTTTGTCGGTGAGGTAGCTCAGTTGGTAAATTCCCTGACTTCAAAGCCTGTTCACAAATGCAAGGTCTCAGGTTCAAATCCCGACAGTGTCAACTCAGCCCTTCATCCTTCTGAGGTCGATAAAATGAGTACCATCCCTAGTGGTAAGGGTAATAACACTGGTACTATGGTAAATAGAATTAACCAGTGTTATATGGTTAATTCTCTGAGAGCATGCACTGAGTAAAAGGCGCTATATAAATACTAGTTATTTATTACTTTATTGAGAGGGTAGTGGATGCATGGAATAGCCTTCCAGCTTAATTGGTAACACAGTAAAGGAGTTTAAGCATGCGTGGGATAGGCATAAGGCTATCCTAACTATAAAATAGTGAAAGAATAGTGAAAATAATGAAAGAAAATTGGGCAAACTAGATGGGTTGAATGGTTCTTATCTTTCTGTGTTCAAGAAAGAGGAACTCACTAAGCTCCAGGCTCTAATCTTGTTGCCCTGGAACACAGCACTGCAGTTAGGCAGCTTCACATTGAATGGCCAATAGGGTTCTTCACTAAACACTAGATTTTGTCTGAAAGGAAACAACCAAAATGGCAATGTTCATATTATAGCCATTTTCAGTCAGAATTCAGTCAACCCGACCAAATCTGCAACAGTAAGGAGGATGCATTCAGTGTCTGGTTTAAAAATCAGGGCTTTTCACTTCCAACCCGTATGCAAAGTACAGGATCCAGAATAATTATAAACAACGGATTATAAACCAAATCAGATCCGATTGCGTTGTGCAGGATGCACATTCCCAATTTATTGTTCACGTGCAAGCAAACAATGTTATTTACCCATTTGCAGCCATGTGGCAACTGGCCACCGCTTGCTAGCCAGCCACCACATTTAAAGGTTATAAAAATTTCAATCCTTCCTTATTGCCCCCTGTTAATGTATATGCCCTCATTATTGGATTTCTGCCCTCACCAGATCTCCCCTTCCTTGATATTTTGCAAATAACATCCTCTTTCTGAATGACTGGGCAACAATAGATGAGCAGTCTCTAAAGTTAGAGATGGTTGCTCAGTAATTAATAGATATACTGGTACTCCAGCATGGGGGATCTGGGCATGAGAGGTTTGAAGCCTCTACCAGCCCTGGAAGGTGGGCGTTTATTTTTAAGCAAATGGGGGGGGGGGGTAGAGGGGAAAATTTAACATTACAAAAATTCTGAACAAAAAAATGCACACCCATGTGTTCAAGGTCTGTCACCTCCGCTGGAATCATCCGCTGCACTTTCTATAAATTGTATTCCATATTGTAATCTGTTCATTTCAGTCCATTCTACTTATATTCTTTTCTTTTAGCAAATTGTTTTTCTTCAGAAAATTTCACCTTTTTTTGCAAGTCCCTTGAGATGGGTTTCCATCTTGTCATTTCTATTCCATCTCTGCTCCGAGCTATACATTTTTTTTTTTTTTCTTTGAATTTTCAATGTTGTACATTTTCTTTTCTAAAAATAACATTGTCAGAACTGGACACAACATTCTAGAAAACTTCTTTATAGGGGTTTTATAAAGTAACATCAGCACCTCCCTTATCCTAAAACAAGCCCCTCATACAAAAAGGTATTTGTTATCAAAGTAGAATATACATACATATACACAAACCCTTTACATAAAAATAAAGTTGATCCTTTGTTTTTTTGGTTTTTGGAATTCGGAATTTATTTTGGGGAATTTTCGAAAGTCGCAGCAGTTTTAAGCCTAAACTCACAGTTCTGATATCAAATAAATTATTATTTCCTTTTTCGCCGTCTGAGATCCGTCCAAACTGTAAGTGTGGTGTGGACATGTTACAAGCACAACTAGGACAAACCCAGCTCTTCTCATGTGCAGTAGCACTCGGAAGATCACAGCACACGGTTCATTTACAACATTTTTTTAACATACTCAGCAGCTTTACTTATCCAACAAGTGAAACTATGACTAGGTTTCACAATTATACATTCCCAAAATTTATGTTGGACGGAGGTTTATGGGCGAAATGGGGAACGAAAAGAGAAGGAAATGCTTCTGGTTGGTGGAGCCTCCTCCTAATCAGAGGGATCTACCTGCTGTGTTACTTACCTGTGCAAATGTTGCATTTTACAGAAGTTTAGTTGTAGATTTGTACAGATTATTTTGTTAAGGCATCAATGATTAAAAGGTTAGTGTCACAACACATACGTACTATGTATACTCTCTTTAAAGAGCATAACATTTCATCTATGTGTTACTCATGCATATTTACTAGCAAATGTAGTACAGATTGGGTGAAAAAAAACACTTTTTAAAAATTGGTATTTCTCTCACCTGTCAATTCTTTGGCATAGACTACTAAAGCAAATTTGAATAATAAGGAAAGCAGAAGACCCCTCCCACAGCGTATGGGTTCTGGTTGCCATGGTGACTTCATGTTTTCAAGAACAGGTTAAAGGTACCAAGATAGCGCAAATGGCAATATTTTATTTTACAAGAAAATTACTGTTTTGAGTTCAATATTAATAGTCTAAGAAACATTGATTGCACCAGTTGTACTTCCTGATCTCCTTCCTTTCATCAGATCAAGCGATTTTGAGATTTACAGGATTATTAACTAAAGCGAGGATTCAAAGATAATTTTAAAAGTAAAGTCAAAGTAGCTGAACTGAAAAGACATTCTCGAACTCAGCCTTGTTTCAAGTTTGGCTACGTTTACCTTGAATTTTAAATCCACTTTGAATTCACTCACTTTTGGCCAAACTGTGGTAATTTCTCTTACCTTGCATTTCTGTGAATAAACCGCTCTCTCTCATCCCCTAAATGTATTTTTCTTCTGTTTAAACTGATCATCCGTGACCATGACTGTGACACAAACACACCATCTGAAGATCGCTTTTTGAATCACCCAGGATGTCTCTTGCTCAAAACCAAGTCATTGACACATGGTACGTTTCAGTTTTAATAAGAATTGTGTTCAGAAGAAAGAATTTCACAAACTCGAGAAATGGAATCACACTGACTCAAACTTCAATGAGAACTCTTTATTGGAAAGGTACAAAACCAGTCACAGCAGTACTATGTACAGCAATAAATTACTTTGTGGCTGTCAGATAAGGAGAAATTGGTGCACACATACAGTACACAGGATTACGGTCTAGACATACAAACATAAATCCACAATTACTTGGATATATCCCAATAATTTATTTTATATTTATATGTATAAAAAAGCAGCACAGAAAAAATAAATATTGAAATTAGCCTACTGAATAACCACAGAAAAAAAAAAAATACAAAAAAAAAATCAGAAGGCGCTGAACATTACAACATTGAATACCCTTGTAGACATAAAAAGATAACTGCCCTTTTGGGGTTTGTTTGTCTAAGGATCCAAAATAATATGTAAGAAAAGTGATATGATACATAATAAATTGGAAGGAGAAGAAGTAAAAACAAAAAACAAACAAAAAAAAAAAATAACCCCAAACATATTTTAGAGAGTAAACTCATTTAATAACAGTAAAATTAGGGGAGAATATTACTGTGAAATGCTTTCGACATCCATTGGTATCGCACAGTTTCACATTTTAAATGCACACCAAGGATCATTTCGAATTGGATGATTGGAAGAGGGATGTATTAAAAAAGAAGTGCTCTTTACTCTTACACACATGTGCAATAAAATATTTCAGGCTCCCTTTCTACCGAACAATCACTTTTTCACTTAAAATAATAATACATAGGAATATGTGTTCATGAGCCAAAGGCCACGACAGAGAGAGATTAATGGCTAATTTAGATGTTGCTCTAATAGTTATAAATCCAATTAAGAATTATAAGCATTACCACAAACATCCAGCACCAGATTAATGAAATACATATTTTTGGGGGGGATGAGTTGATATTTAAGGAAAATGGTAAAAGAAAAAAAAAAAAATGTAAATAATTTTTTTTTTTTTAAGTTATAAGTATAGAAACTTTAGCACAGCGGCTTCATAGCATTTACCAAAAATGCACCGACAATTATAACAATGAAACAGCAACGGTGTATATTGGTTTAAATATGTACTCTTTCCCGATATTAAGGCGAATGTACCATTTAACATTTGTGTTAAGTCATATAATTCAGAAAAGTTTATTATATAAACATCCTATAGTTTATCACGGCAGCCAAAACATTTAGTGGGTTTTCACCATGGCTTTGGCATATATATATATATTTAGATCTTTGACTTACTGAAAATTCACAACTCTGACACAGACAAAAAGTTTCATCACTAGAACAAAAAACAGACGTATAACTCCATATATTAATTATAGAAAGAGGACTTAATACAATCATGTGAGGTGTGAGACTTATGACAAGCAGAAAGCTTTTGGAAGATACAGATTATTCGATGCAATTTAGATGGACATATGATGTAGACATTTTAAATTTGATTTAAAAAAAAAAAAAAAGCTACTTTTTATTTAGTAGCCAAAAAAAAAAAAAATCTAGTGTAGGTTTCAAATCCAGGGCTAGTCAATAATGGCAGAGTTGTTCCGTTGGGAATGAAGGTAATAAATAGAAACTATGTGACTTAAACACACACAGAGAGTAAAGAAAGGAAAAATAAAAATCTCATATTAAAAACAGGTGTAATCGAGAATTCACAGTGAAAAGGAGAGGGTTGTTTTTGAGCTGGGTGGACACACACTTCACTTTTTTTCTCTAAGGCATAAATGTAAAATCCTTTTGATTTATCAAGTAGTGAAAGACTGAAAAAATAGCATAAATTTGAAAGATTTAGATTTGTTGGCTTTATATAATTATTTGTACAGGTGTCCCCCCAATAAGGCTTTACGGAAAGTGATCAGTTCAGTTGTTTATTCTGTGTATAACTCAATGATGGCCAAGGTATAGCCCTGAAATCTGGTAGTCATAGGTTTACCATGATATGGGCAACGAAAACCCATCTGTTAGAATAGTCACGTTTCTTGATATCCTTTACGGTAGCTTTCATATGGAATGGCAGGAAGCTAAATAAACTTACCAAAGCTATGCCAACTATCTCGTTGCCCATAAGAACGCTTTACACTTATGTTTCTATAATTTAATTTCGATATATATATTTTAAACAAAAAAAAAAAAAAAAAATATGTATAACTGCACTAATCTTTACTGAAACTGATTGGGTCAGACCCGAGTGTTCAGTTCATCCTTGTATCTGTATTCATATTCTGATCCACCTGCATGCTTTCTGTAAATTCATCTCTTTTGTATAAATGATCAATTCTGGAGCAAAGTTCTAAAAGTGGAGTAATCAACAAACACATTCTATTGGCTTCCAAGGTAAAGACAACTCTTTGGAATTTTTTTCCCAGAAATGTTCTTTAAACCTTGAATACAAATTAGTAATCAATCTTACATTTCAATCATCAATTCAAAAATTAACACATTGTATTTTGCATATTTCCAACCCATATCTTACAGTAATGATAAATAACCCGACCTTGTATAATATATCCGTAGAGCTGGGTGCTCTGAGCAGAAGGAGATTGATAAATGTGGTACAATGGGAAAAGCGATGTTTTCATTCGGTAATATAAACATAAAAATACACAGAATCAATAAATCTTTAAAAACATAATTACATATATAAAAATAATATTAACCCGCAGATGAAATACGCACACAGTTCTACAGTGACGGCAAACTAAAACTACAAAATAATAGTAATAATTATAATAATAAATAGAGGAAAATAAAAACTCTTATACGCAACAAGATTCTTTGTGAATGTATAGTCGATATCTACAGCATGAAAAGGGTGAAGATCAACTTTTTTTTAGCTCAATTTCGGATTCTGAAAATTAAATCAGGTTGGCCAAAAGAGATCAAAGAGGGAGGGTCATTTCCTCCTTTCCCTAAAAATCTTCACAGTAACCCATATGCTTGCATTGTCTTCCAATAAAGAACTGCATTGTTAAACTTAAGGAAAAAAACAAAAAAAAGTTTTATTTTGCCATTTCCTTAAAAAAAAATCTGTAAGATAAAAAACTTTATTTTTAATCTTTCTTTAAATATTTCCATATGTTCCTTATTGATATCCAATATGGATTACCTACCATTTCCATGGTATTAACAGCATAATGCCACCCAGGTCCCTGTTCTCTGGCTAATCTCGGAACTGTAAAGGTCAGTTCTGGCCATCTGTAGCCATTGTGGTCATCTGCAGCTGTCCAGCTGTTAAACGATACCCATGATCCTCCATTTTTAGCCAGTACAAAGTGGCTGTGATCTAGAGGGTTTGAGTCACAAATCTACTGAAAATCTACAGATTGAACTATTCTTGATCTAATTTTTTCCCCACTACGACAGGGGAAAGGTGTCAAATTATTGGGCTAGCCTTTTCGTAGCCAAAACGTTTGGCACACGTCAAAAATAAACTTACATTTTTATTTTTTATTTTTTAATTATTATTATTATTTTTTTTTTTAAAGATCTACATACTGCAGAAGGCCTGTAAATCGGGGTGATGTTTTATATATATAAAAAAAAAAAAAGCAGAAATAATAAATAATAATCTGAATTTCTCTTATCTTGTGTGACACTATTGGCTTTGTGTTTGCATTTTCCAAGGAAGGTAACACTTCTATAAACAACTGTAGGTGTGTCATTCCATTAGATATGAATCAGTCACTGACTTCCATTCATTTTGAAGCCCACCAGCCCTTTTTTGCTGTCCATCTGCCTTTGAATATTGCCCAGGGAATTTGACTTTGATTGTCAGACAAAGCTCGGATGCCTTCAGAAAAAGTGCCAGAAGCTGGAAATCCTTATGTCAACAGCTATTTGTAAGAGCTTTAACCACGGAGAAGAGAAAATTGATTAAAACAATCTTGCAGGTTTCTTTTGAGTGAATAATAGTAAACAGCAAAGCAGAGGGAAGTCTGTGGGCTGCACTATGCTATGCACTGATGTTTATGAGTCATCTGGAACACACAGGTGCAATGTGAAGGTTTGGTATAGTGCCTACAACCACAAACCACCCCAAGCCAACTCCGTTACATCACTTCCCCAAGCAAAGCGCCAACATCAAATTAAACACCACCAACTATTAACCAAAACTACCACAAACGGTATTAAAAATATATACTGATGTCTGGAGATCCCCCTTCAACTTTCACAGTTGTGGTGAGGAGGTGAAAACTTGAGATGTCAAAAAATGTAGAATTGTGGGTTCTTATGAAAAAGGCAAGCTTGGCTCGTTGTGTACATTGACCAAAAAAATATTTTCCTCAGGCTAGTCTTCCTTTCTGTTAGACAACCTCAAAAAAATAAAATAAAAAAAAAACAACACACATACACACACACACTACTGTTTTTAATCAAACCTTTTGTCACACTAGTGTACTAGAGTCTCACAAAACAGTAAATTAAAAAGATGATGGGTACAGCATGTCCATAAAATGAAACCAAAACAAAATATAATTCCAGACCATTCTAACAATAGCAAAGTTGGTTTGTGAAGATACAAACGTGAATGTGTTTGAACAGATTAAAATAGCCAAATGATTGCAAAGTCAGGTCAAATATGCATTCACCTTTATCAGAGCCCTTAAGAAGAAGAAAAAACATTTTTACAAAAGCAATTTTTACAACTACGGTACCTTCTGAAGTAAATCTTCAAGCAAAACATTCGTTTTCCACAGATTCAGAACAAACTTTCCTGTAATCAGTCTGTTTATTCGTCCCATTCAGCAGACCTTGTTTCCTTGAAAATTTAATAAAAACAAACAACCAAGAAAGAAGCCTCTTTGGTTTTGGTCAAAGTCAACACTAACAAGCCAGTTAGGTTTATGCATAACGGACAAGCATCATATTATAGGTACGACGCACACTTTAATTTAAAAATCCTGTGGCTTCGATTTTTCCAATCCTCTCCATTGCATAAGACAGTAGTCCGTTCAAACCGTACGAATAAAGTTGAAATTTCATATTAACCAGCAAGTGTCATTTTGTTAAGCTTACAAAAAGCTTCTGCACACATTTTACATATAATAGACCTGAAATAGTTGAAACAACGGGAATGAAACATGCATTATTTCCTCCATTGCTTCTTTTTATTACCTGATTAACTCGGTCTCCAAATATCTGCCAAAATCTCATTTCACTACAATAATAAACTTTTAGGACAAAGAAAAACTGGCAGTAACCAATACCACACTATTCAAATTGAGAACCTGCTTATAGCCAACTTACAAAGCATGAAAATCATATATAGATGCACTTACTAATTCCAACCACAACCATCTTCCTTTGCAATCATTTTTTAGCAGAGTCCAAATAAGTAACATCTGTACTCTTCATAAACCAGGTAAACCGTCGGAAGCTTCAAAAGGCCTCCTTAAATGACAAACAGCAGCAGTACACATGAGACTTACAACAAAACAAAACATAAAATAAAAAGTTTATCTTTCAATAAACCACCCACCGCCTTTTCCCTTTTCAAATCTTCAGAACTTTCCAAGTAAGAAAGCAGCCTCACTTAGCACAATGTTAAGGTATCGTGATCAGCTCATAGTGATCACTATTACTGGGCCTAAGAGTTATGTGTATGTTTAATCGGCATTGGTAACCAAAAATGTAGCTTTTGTTTCATTCCTCCCTGTCAACCTAAACACTGCATGTAAGCTCTGTGTTAAAGGTTTGTTACCATCCAGCAGCAGTAACTGATTAAGCTTAATTTTACACCAATCTCTAGGAATTAACGGTGATTAATGTCATATTATAGCGGCTATGTCAACACCACCACACCACGAGCATTTTATGAAGATAAAATCTTTCTGAAATGCTCATAAAGACGGTGTTACAATTTCACTGAAATTCCAACCCAGCCATATATATCATGAGACTAAGTAGGGTCTACTTTTCCTGTGCTTGATGAAAAGGCAAAGCTATAAATGATGTAAATAAATATTACCCTTCTTTTACTCAACTGCTGACTATTTCACAAAATTCCACCAGCGAGGAAATGACTCATTGTGAAGTATGAGGTATGTAGTCAGATAGGTGAATGGTACCCTATATGGGTGAATTCCATCTGATCTTTCATCGTCATCGGTTTATAGTGATAAAGTCTTAACTTTATAACTGATCTGATTTAATTTGAAACTGAGAGGACTATAGAAAAAGAGTGGAAATTATAAATTTGTATTGAAATGTAAGTAAACTTTTTTTCTGATTTAGGAATCCTAATTTAAAAGATGTACTCAGATTTAGATATACACAATACTATATAAGCTTTCTGGACACTAGTTTTCTAATAAATAATGCAATAAAATGACAATGATAAAAAGAATGCACAATACAGGGACGTATTCACAAAACATTGACTTGTGGTCAATTTTAAGTGAGGTAAGGAATAAAATTAAGCCTAGCTTGAAATCCCCCAGCCCTTACCATCCCCCACCCCCAAGGACTACTTTGGCCTAAATTTTGCAAAACATTTCTCACTGCTTACAGGACAAGATCTGTAGTCATTTATAACAGTAACACAATCACGTATGAGACAAGAAAAAAAATAAATACAAAGCAAAACTACAAGTAGAAATCCCTATAATTTCCTGCAGGTTACAACATTTCCCGGAATAACGCAACTGCTGTTCCTATAGAGCTTACAGTCTAAATACTGAATGAGCACAGCATTTTTTTCTGAAACTGGTTTCTCAACTTTAAAATAAGTGTAACGATTAAGAGTTTTCAGCAAAGCTGAATCTCTCCATATATCCAAGTTTTCAGAAACCCGGAGCCAGTGGCTCTGACTTTGTACTAACTCAGCATCTAATCCTTGCGTTACTCAAAGGGAATTATTTTTTTTATTTTTTTTTATTTTTTTAAATCGCTTTGTTTCATTCAGAAGGCATATTTTAAACAACGCAGCCACACATTCAGTATCTGGATGGAAATGTCAGCTGTGAATTTGCCAGGTTTAGCCAAAAACAAATTTGTTCTTAGAAATAGAAAAGAGAGCAGTGTAGATCAGCTACTAAACCATACAACAATTAGCATCACTTTCCTCATTACAGAGATGTGTTTCAAGAATTATTGAGAGGCACAAGTTCTAGCCCTTAAACAGGCAAAAACTTTGTCCATAAGTAGACTGTAAACATATTTCTTTGCTTTCAAAGACTGATTTTTCTTTTTCTTTTTTTTTTTTTTTTTTTAAATCTAGCTCTGCAACATTATACAACTAATTATAGTTGGCACCTTACATACTAAAATGTATACGGTGACTTTTTTGGAGCATCTGAAATAAGAGGAGAGTGATCACCTTCCACTTCTCCCCTGTAATACGATATTCATATTTTTTTCTCATAAATATTTGTTTATGCAGGGTCCAGGTAGCTCAAGATTAACAGTTTTCATAGATATAAAAAAAACAACAAAACAAAAATACAATTACAGACTCTTCAAACCTCATTCAACAGAAGGAGTCAAATTCCCTGGTACAATTATGACAGGGCCATAGTTCTCCAGTCACATGTACGGCCTCTATGCATCATGTTAGGAGGGCAATGGAATAAAAGGCAATGCCTTCATTAGGCAGGAAAGGAACGGAGAATCTATGTAGGTGAATCCCACAAAGTCCCTTTTAGAACAGGCTGCTAGTTCATTCCATTCAAGGACACTAGGATGCTGCTGAAAATGGTATGGACGCCGATGAGATATCGGCAGATTTCACAATGGTGATGACGCTGGTGGTAGCAACCTTGGTTGGGGTGATGGGACCCCGAGCAACTGTGCGTGCGAAGGTCTGGAGAGCTTCGTATTTGGAGCGCAGAGCATCCAATTCGAGTTTCATGCTTGAGTTTTCCCTTGCCAGCTTATCGACTTCTTGTTGCAGCTCCACACGCTGCCTCTCCAGCTCTTCTTTCTGAGTGACTCGTTTTACTCTGCAGCTGGCAGCGTAACCGCGGTTTTTCAGTGTGCGCCGACGCTGCTTCAGACGGATGATATCTTCTTTGGATAGACCTCGGAGGTGCTGGTTTAGCTCCCGCACAGACATTGACACGAGTTCATCGTCGCTTAATACTGGGGCGTTTTCTCCCGCCTCCTTCTTAACCTGCAGAACGTGCATTACGCATTAGTACAAGAGCCAATGCGGAATATCTTGTGAATGATTCAATATGGTGAAACGTGCTTAACACACACACTTTAAAAATATATACACACTGTATTGACCAAATACAACAGGTTTAGATTGTTTGCTATCTGTATTTTCTATATTTTCAACCTTATAACACTCAATGTAATGAATAGTGGGGGAAGGAGATGCTGCGGGTTAAATAATTCACATCTTTTACTAGTTGTTTGGTTCACCCCTTACAATATAGCATATGGAAAAACTGCAGAACGAATTGTGCTCTGCAACAATAGATATTTTTAAATTACATGAATGGAGTGTGACTTACTGAATAGGATGGCAAAGGTCACCTAAAAAGTAACAATCATACTTAATAGTAAAAAAACATTGAAAAAAGTGAAAATTCCACATATAGAGAGAAAGGACCAGGGCTGCATTCAGAGACCTGAATATGTGGGTAGGGGACTTGGCCAAGCATTCGCATGCCATACATGCAAACGGAGTACACTTGGATAGTCAATTATTAAGTAAAAATCCCTACTTTAGTTTCACAGGAAAAACAGGCAGGGTTATAGATGCAGTGATTTTCACAAAACTATTTACTTGTTTCCATGATTTTCTGCAGGGAGAGTTTTACTTGCTACATGTTGCCTACGGTCAGCATACACCATGGTGATGTGGATTATATTGGGATTATATTAGGATACTGGTAGCTCTGCTATGTGTACTACAATATTGATGCAGTCGTGCCCACTAGGGAGATAGCGGTTTCAGACTAAGAAAAGTGGGAAGAAGCTAAGCATCCTTTTGCTCAGGAATCAAACGACCCTTAACTTAGTATCTTTACTAACATTAGGAATTTATTTATTTTTGAACATAATGCACTTTTAAACGTGAAAATATTGTTCATCTTGGTAAATGTGCTAATGGATTAGATAAGTAGTGTATCTTTGATTTTAAAAATGGCTGTTACAATTCTTCCTAAATGCTGAATTTGCATCAGTCCAAAGCATGCATAGGGCTACTATTTTTGGACCACAAAGCTCACTGGAACCATAGACCAACAACTGATGGAAGCAATTTGTTTCCCAGCTTTATGCCTGGAGGAAAAGGATGAACACATTCCAGGAATCTGAAATACTGTTCTTTTCAAAATCTTACATTTTTGAAGGTTAAAATATATTTGTTTTCCCCAATCAGGGGAGTTTCAGCGAGGTGTAGAGGTATTGCTTCTAACAAGCGTTACTGTAGACACGTTTTTGGGGGGGTATTTAAGAATTCATATTTATGTGGGCAACAGCATTTATGCCTTCTCAAAATAAATACAATATAATTTTCCTAAAACGTGCCTATTTGCTCATAAATAAGACAGAAAGTTGTCCAGCCCAATTTCTAAATGTACACACCTCTAATGTTTACAATATTTTGTCAACCACTACTATTCTGGGCAACACAATTCACAAACATTAAAGTTTTCAAGCTTACCTTTAATGCCTTGTTTGATTTAGGATTAGTCGTCATAACCTGTAAACAATCACCAGGACAGAACGGTGCAGAAAAAGCAACTGAAAAAAATAATAGAAGTACAGTTACAGATATGAAAAAAAAAACACCTTAATAATCAAATGCAACAGGAGGGATATATAACATGCAAGTAAATATACAGATACTTTGTAATATAGTAAACATGATATGCCACTAAAAGGCTGCAGTTTTACATGCAAAAAGTGAAACATGCTTACCATACAAATTATCTGTGATTAGAGTAGGGTAAGCTAGCTGACTGTGCAAAATCACATCAAAATGACATCAAACGTAAAAGAGACAAGCATAGATATCAAATTAAATAACATTTAAAAAAAAAAAAGAAAAATGGTTCGCAAGAATAAATAGATTTTAAAAAATAAATAAATAAAAGCCACCCAGCAGCTAGTTAGTGTAGAAACAATAATGAAACGAGCAGAATTGGATGAAGGGAACTGCCCCCTGGGTGAACAGATAAACAGCACCAGAACTGAATGTGTGCGTTCTAACAATATGACATTGTGACACACTGCTCATTATAAACCCGGTATTTAAATCATTGATGAAAGGAAAATGTAGCTGAGACACTACCGATTTGCAAAAAATAAAAAAAGATGGTTGCTATGGCAACCATGAGAAACCAGCCAACTTGGAGATTGTAACCATGGATACAAAGAGGAGAAAAAAAAAAAAAAAAGAAGAAAAAGGTATAAGTGCAGAGATGATTTGATGGCAACTCTACAAAACTGACCAGGAGAAGAGAAAAAAAAAAAAATCTTAAGCAATGCCGAGTGGGAGCAAATTGTGCAGTGTTTGCAAAACAAAACAAACAATTAGAGATCCAAACAGTACACATTGTGGCTAAAAGGGAGTACTACCATTCCCATGATTAACAGCCAGGCCTTGCAGTTATGCAAACAGGTACACTTGCTCTACTGCATGGGAAACAGGATGTGTTCAAGAACCATGGGAGCAGAATTTCATTCACAGCTCAGAGTTGCCTCTGATCTCAATGGATGTGTTGCCCTCAGAGACTTTGATGGCTAGATCTTTAAGCTAAAAAGAAAGCGTCAAGAACGAATATCTTGTGAAACAGCTACAAAGGTCACCTAATGTTTCATCCCAAAAATATATATCTGAAAGCAACAAAACTTGACACCTCAGGCATGCAGACACAAAACCGAGATACAATGACACAAGGTAAGCTGATCAGTCTGTAACATTACATAGAAAAAGAGAAAGCTGTAAATGCTTTATAAAAAAAAAAAAATAATGACAAACACTAAAAATTGGGATACAGTGAACATGTAAGCACTACAGATATATCTTCTACTGAATTTACCAATTCATAATTTTAACAGAAATTTTTTTTTTTTTTTATATAAACTAAAATATTACATTGTTGCATTTCTACTTTGGTTTTCAGTGATTCCATTTTTTTTGTCAAAGTTCCTGCTTCCCAAAATAGCCTTTGTTTATTACAACATATGCTGAGTGAAGCTTGATGCGATGATGAGAAAGACGAGAATATGACACTGTTGATTTTAAAATTGTAGGCGGCCAAGTTCAAGAACTGCAGTTGCAGACCGTCCTCTAGTAACTTGCATGTTTAACGTAGCTTTGCAATGATGTAGGATTTGTCCGAGAATAAATCTCTGTGCCAGACTACGAAAGTCATTGGATACGTCTTCTAAAGTCCCTCTAGTATATAAAAAAAAAATTAAAAAAAAAGTTTCTAAGGTGCCACTGAGACGGAAAAAAACGGTTAAACATTTAACAGAACTATTTTCTTCCCATTGATTGATCAACAAATCGAATGGTGATCTTTGATTAATTCCTTTCCCACTTTAGACCATTTATGAACACAGTCTTTTCCATTCTGAAGCAGGCTCGCCAAAGAGAAGCGAGATCGAACCATTAGAGATCATAGAAGCAGAAACAAGCCAGAATGACAGTTCTCTGTACTATAAAAAACAAAGTGCTGAACTTGTGTGCTAGCAGACGTGTTCAGATGCATGATAAAAATAAACCAAATCCGTCTCTCGCTTGCCAAAAAAAAGAACGATTTGTCAATGTCGAAGATGTAAACAAATTAGGGGGGTTGGGGGGAACCCCCACAAAAATAAAATAAAAAACACAGCATAAAGTCTCAAATTCACAGTAAGGTTCTTTTCTTATCCAGCTAAATCAAATTGAAAATTCAAGCAAGGCTTTGCAGCACATGTAATCCTCACCTGGCTATGAAATCGATGACCTGCAATGGTGCTTAGTGTGTAAATATGCTGGTTGGGGCCCTGTTCCCCGCAAAGACATTGCAAAGAGTACACCCACTCGCTTACACAGAAGGAAGCCACATTGAGGGAGGCCCTCTGATCACTGTGTGACATAGCAATGCTCTGACTCATCGGCTGTTTACAGTCTTTACAGCTCTCACATTCCCACAGAACCAGACCAGCACACTCCCCTGTCTCCCACGTGCTTGCAGACGCAAACTATAGTAAAAGGAGGAAGTCCCCTTGCAGTCTGACTTTTAAATCTATGTATGTGGGTTAATGCAGTGACAACACCATGCATGACCTTAAAGGGCACAGATTGCTACAAAACACTTAGATGCAGAGCACGATAAACGCCACGAGTCATTGCTCTTAAACATTACCGATAGATCCTTATTTACTGGAGGACTAGGGTTGTAAAAATTCATAATCATAATAATAATGCAATAGCAGAGCATCAATTATGTGGGACACTCTTTGCAGCTTTGTCTTAAAATACATCACTTAAGGTTGATCATCCATCAAAACTCAATTATCTGAAAGCATGGGTCCCCTGTGACGGCAGATAATCAATGCACGTAATCAGATTTGCTTTGAAACCCCTGACCTTAAAGGTAATTTAAATCCCAATGGAGTTATTTGGTTATGTACTGCCAGCAAAATGGAGTAACTGAGATGATACTTGGGATACGTATGGGTTAAAATATTCAGGGCTGAAAATGTCAAATTGGGAGTAAAATTTTGCCCTGGTGAGTAGCTATTAAGGCCTGGCTAGTAGCAGAAGACTTGATATTTTAAGCCGTGCAAATATTAGCCAGTTCCCAAGAGTGATAACGATATACAAGGTGATGACGGTATCTAGAGAAGTACCGTTTTCCCCATCATGTCATTAAAGAGACGTGACAAACTTAATACAAGTCTGCTGAGTCTCTTAACAAAAATAGAAATAGAAAAAGAATTTCTCAAAGATTCAGGACTTCCCTAGCCTTGTGTGGCAATATTGTAGCGAAGTCTACAATGTAGATTTAGGCTGGCTTAAATACAGCCATATTCAATCATCATTCAATTCACTAATGTGTGGTAACACCTAATAAACTGTAGTATATGTAATGAATAGGCTTTGGAGCGGCTGCTATTAAGTTTAAAGGGACAGAGTATGACAGCATAACCCATCAACCTCATATTGCTAGCTCACGGCCCACCTTACTGAGCATCCCACACTGCATATACAATTACAAGTCAGGACCTTTACATGTTTAAAAACGCATCAAGCCATTACACCTGTTAATTATGAACCCCTCACTTTGGCCTGAATTTACCAGAAGGGCATCATTTGGGGATTTAGGGCCTATAGTACTGTTCAGCAGGGTTCATTTGTGTTAATGTTACTAAAACATCACATTATACCAGAGCCCAGCAATACTTCAGCATAAGGATGCTGTGGTGATTAGCACTTACAGCAGCATAGTGAATGTGCTTCTTAGCTCTAACATAGGCTCAGGTCCTACAACCTCTAAACTAACGTCCCATCATACGTGGACCGCCATTAGCCTGGCTCGCATCGTATGGCATATTGTATATGAATTGCTGCTGTGATTAAGACACAAACTAAATGGGAGGATACCGCTGGTTTAAGGAACCAGCCATCTTTCTTGTATGGTTTGTAACTATTTAAAAGCTTTCACATCATCCGAGATGTATATTTACTCAAGTTTCCATACCTAGTATGTGCAATGCATATTCCGCAAGATTCTTCATTGCCTAATTGTGTAATCATATAAACCTTCTTCTGAATTCTACATACTACAGGGCAACCTTTTTAACTTGCTGCCCATCAATATGTATATGTGTCTCTGAAAACATGGTGGGTCTCTAAAACCCCTGCTCTATCCCCATACATTGTTTTATGCACGTGAGGAGGAAGTGGGTTGCAAAGCCTTCTCTAAAAGAGCTTCATATAGCATAAACTCGTTCAATGGATTAAAAACAATCAACGGATAAACTATGCAGTTGCAGACCCTGCTTACAGATTCTCCTGCAAGCAGGATCCAGTTAGCTCCACTAAGCCAAGCAGAGCTCACATTCTTAAAGGGTTTGACTACTTGTGCCAGGAGGTTGCTAGGGCAATTATGGTATCATAACCACTAGAGCAGAGTGTTTCTTTAATGGGTATTACATTGTATGAGCTGAAATGCTAGGACATGTGTAGATTTTAATTTAAAGCTATAGTCCATTCCCCACCTGTCAATCAAATCCTTGGCATTAGACCTGTGTGCTGGTGACAAGGGCTGCATGTAAGTAATGATATAAAAGCTCCCAAAACATATAAATATATGGTATATCATATATCTAGCGCATAGGGAGCATTCATCTGTTATAGCGTAAGTATAATGCCTGATTTGCTTTAGAATGAGAAAACATAACTAAGCCTTTATCTTGGAGATTCAGCTTATGAAAACATTTGTGAACGCTAGGTTCATTTGAAAGAACATTCTTTTTTAAATTATAAAACACCTGCTCACCATATTACCCATTTTATAATTCTTCTACAATACCCTTAGACATGGCACTAGCATATATTATTGTACTTTAAATTCATTTTCATTTGCACTCAGCCAACACATTGTGTATTTGCTTTTGAATTAGCCATCCAAAAAGGACCCAACTGAGAGATCAAAATGCCCTGGGGACATAGGGATGTGACATTACATGCGACAAAGAGAAAAGGTCACTTGAAAGTTTGATGGATGGACGGACAGACAGACCCCTTCTCCCTAAACAGATGGATAGACATACAGATAGACGGGGTAGACATACGCACCCGGTCTTTGTGCCACTAGCAATGCTTGAAACCAGGAAGTCAGAACTTCTTGGAAAACTGCATAATCTGATATTTATAAACATAAAATCAAAACAGTCAGAACCAAAGACAACGATAATTACATACAAAGTAAGAGCATTTGATCTTCCACATAATTATTTTACGTATTGTATGTATGGGATCTTGCAAAGCAGACACACTCCAGCCTCCTCAGACAAACAGAAAACAACTTGCATTGCCAATTATGTAGATGGCATTGCTGGTGGATACATAGAAGGTATTGATATATGAAAGAAAACGTAAAACAAGTTTGTAAACAGCCTTTTGTATTATGTAACTTCAAAATAACATTTATAATAAAATGTAATTAATAATTCAGGGGTAGCGAGGCTATAACATTAACCTTGGTTGAATTTTTGTAAGTTACATGGTTCAACAAAAATCTCATAAAAGACACCAATACTCTACACAATATCTCAGACAATCAATGCCATTTTGCTTGGATATAACAAACAACGTGGAGTCAACTCATGCTTATTATCAATAGGCCAAGAAGTTGGAGGTTTACGGACACATGAAAGAGCCCCAGTTTATGTCAAACTATTCCCTAAACGAGTTAACATTAAATTGGAGAAAACCCCGGGACACTCATAGAAACAGATTGTGACGGCAGATGAGAACCATTGGGCCCATCTAGTCTGCCCAATTTTCTAAATACTCTCATTAGTCCCTGGCCTTATCTTATAGCTAGGATAGCCATATGCCTATCCCACGCATGCTTAAACTCCTTCACTAGCAGCATAATCAATAAAGTGAGCTGTAAGGGATTATGCTGCCTACAGTGTTCATTTACAGCAGTATGATATATTGACAACAAAAACATGGCTGATTTTCTTTTGGTTTCTTTACAATTAGCAGTGAAAGGAATACAAAATGTTAGGCGTCAGCAGTAATAAAGGATTCATGCATCTGTGTCTTTAAGAATGCTGCTTTCATACAGAGAGGAATTCTGACAACTATGAAAGGAAATGCAATAGCATACTTCACATCTGACTCACTTATGGCCCTTGCCAGTAATTGTAAGCCAAATGCAGTTAAGAGGCATAGAAGGGTAAGACTGTAATTTGCCTTTACACTAGAATGTGTATTTTTTTTCGTCTGTCATAGGAGGGCAGCTGAAAGTGCGGCATGTAATGTATAACAACAATGCAGCATAAAAAATACTCAGTGTGTGTAAACCAAAACCAGACGGCACAAAGTACATGGGTGTTTAAAAAACAAAACAAACAACTAACATGCATTTTATTGAGTTTACTTACTTATTTTGAAAGAATGCAACACATATGGAATGGACTATAATCTGGAGCTAAAGGGCCTGAGGGTGTTCTTGGATCTGAGACTGTCACCACTTAGAAACAAACGCAGAACGAAAACATTTAGCAAATTCACAAATGAACATGTGATCAGCCACGAGATAAGAAGGCAAATGTGACTGATCTGAGAAGTGTGCAACTTCTGACGTCTTTTAGATGGGTAAGTGGGTGTACATGTTGCAAACTGGGGAGTTAGATGGCAATTAAAGAGGAAATAAAGGAACGGTAAAAGGCATGAGTATGAACCACTGTCTAGCCGCACAAAAAGAAAAATAGTTTATTAAATCCTTGTCAAAGACCAGATGAAGTCACAGGTGCATAACTAAAGGGACAATGTAGGCACCAGAACCACTACAGTTTTATGTAGTGGTTCTAGTGTCTTGAGCCTGTGTCTGCAGGCTGAGCATGGTAAGTGTTTATATTACTGTCCAAGTACACCTCTAGTGACTGTCATTCACTAGATGGGCTTCCTGGGTTCAGTCCTGTAATGCCGCACTAACTCTCTAAGAGAAGATACAGATTGGTGCGGCAATTTGTTGCGTATGCGTAAGAGCCTCTCATTGACTCCTTATGGGTATGCATTGATTATCTGTGGTGGGGTGGCAGTGTGGCTACACAAACGCTTGTATAGTGAGGAAGTACAGGTAAGTAAAAAAGCTTTCTTATTTGTTAAGGGGGGGGGGAGGGAGAGAGAGGTGGAGGGTAAGATAACACTATAGCATACAGAATATGTTTCTTTTAAAAACTCTATATAGTGTTCCTTTAACATTCTATAGCACTGTTACGCTATTCCTATATGCAGTGCTATCAGAGCACAATAAGGGGTTCCAAATGGTTCTAACATAGAAAGGCAAGGGCTGACCTACAGATTCCAAAAACCTGAATCATCTAATTATATATATATATATATATATATATATATACATATACACACATATATATACACACACACACACACATACACATACATACATACATATATATATATTTTTAAACAATTACGTATGGAGGAAAAACAAAATATTTCAAAAAAAATGACTAAAACCACAAAACATACCCAGGCTAGGTTTAGTTTAATTTAAAACAAAAATAAAAATGTATCTGAAGAACTATTTACAAAATAAAATATGCACAGAATTGGCATAAGCACCCTGGGACTCTATTCCGGACTGTCTGAAGTCACATGTGCTTGGGGTTTAAAGAGACACAACAGGCACTAAGACCACTTCAGCTTAAAGGAAGTGGTCTGGGTGCACAGTTCCAGGTCCTTTAACCCTGCAGAGGCAATTCTGTTTTTTTTTATAAAATTCAATAATTTCCTTTGAGGGTTAAAGGGACACTCCAGGCACCCAGACCACTTCTGCCCATTGGAGTGGTCTGGGTGCCAACTCCCACTACCCTTAACCCTGCAAGTGTAATTATTGCAGTTTTTTTTATGAACTGCAATAATACCTTGCAGGGTTAACTCCACCTCTAGTGGCTGTCTACTAGACAGCCACTAGAGGGCACTTCCTGCTCTATAGCACAGAAAACCTGTGCTAGAGCGTCGCTGGATGTCCTTTATGCTGTGTGAGGACCTCCAGCGTCGCTCAATTCCCCATAGGAAAGCATTGAAAAGCATTTTCGATGCTTTCCTATGGGGAGCTCTAATGCGCATGCGCGGCATTAGTTCTCCCCGGCCGGTGGGCGGGATCAGTCTCGCCCACCGGCCAACGTAAAGACTGGGTGGAGCGGCGGCGAGAAGAAACCACTGCCGAGGGACATCGGCGGGGTCTCAGGTAAGTGACCTGGAGGGGTTTTCACCCCTTCAGCTACCGGGGGATTGGAGGTGGGGGGGGACAGGGGACCTGCAGTGCCAGGAAAACGGATTGTTTTCCTGGCACTGGAGTTTCCCTTTAACTCCACCTGTAGTGGCTGTCTGTCAGAGAGCAAAAGAGGGACTTTTGGTCATCTGATGCTGGACGTCCTCACGCTATGCCTAAAGAACATCCAGCGTCATTTAAAACCCCATAGGAAAGCAGTGCACGTGTTCCTATGTGGGAAATAAAAATGCGAGTGCGGCCATTGCCGCGCATGCACATTAGGTCTCCCTCGCCGGCTGACAGCGGGTGAAAAGCAAAGGCAGAGTCCGAACAAGCACCAAGGAACATCAGCACAGAACTCAGGTGAGTGACAGAAGGTGGCCGCGATGGAGAAAGGAACTATAGGGAGCCATAGTGCCAGAAAAACTACTTTGTTTTCCTGGCACTATAGTTTTCCTTTAACTAACCCTAGGCATACAATTTCAAATAACTCTTGATGCGCAGTGTTTCAAGCAGAAACACTGCACATCCAAGATTCCTACAACCATGAACACTTCAAAAAGCAAAAGTGGTCACAGTAGGGGGCGAAGCCAACCTTGGACCTGCATGGACACTTGCTAGACGAGCTCCATGAGAAAGAGCGGACAATCCACTAGCATAAGGCGCAATCGTTACGATGATGGGGCATCCCAAACACTCCTCATCTACCCACCACACAATGAGCAAGCAGGAAAATCGAACGCTCTGACAAAATATTTCAGAGACAATGACTAACACCATGCCGAGGCACCAGGCCCCAGGCCTCTGAACTCACCTCGGACATATTACCACCTTTCAGCCCAGCCAATTCGGAGGGATCGATACTCACCATCAATTACGACACGCGGAAGACTATAAAGAATCTCCCTTCTAAACAAGATCTTGCCTCCGTGCTGCACAAACTGGAAATTTCGTTCCAAGTGAGAATGGTTGCCATTTCCACAGATATAAAAGGAAAAAGGTGACAGAGTTAATACTCTGGAAGACGGCCGAGACCTCACCCAAACTCCAATACACCAACTCCGACATCAATAGAAGCACAGAACACGCAGATGGCGGCGATGTCCAGGTCCCTAGACGACCACGATAACCACGGGAGGCGAAACAACCTCAGAATGAAGGGCCTTCTGGAAAGGGACCAAGAGGATCTGCCTGCAAACCTGCAAGAACTCTTTAATCTTGTCCTCAACAGGACTGCAGCGGAGCCCATACTATTTGATAGGGCATACAGGGCGCTCAACCCAGAGGTACACCGACTGAGGCACCAATAGATGTAATTTGCTGGCTACACTATTACGGAGTTAAGGAGGACATCCTCCATATGCTCAGGCAAACAACACAGCCACTGCCATTTCATGGTACACAAATACAAATCTACCCTGATCTTTCCTGGATGACTCTCCAAGCAAGAAGGACACTGTGGCCTATCACCGATATGTTACAAACCAGAAATAACCGGTACGGGGGGGGGGGCTTCCCCCTTGCTCTCACTGCCTCTAACAATGGAGCCACTGCCACCCTGTCACCTCCAAATAACGTGGTAGTCTTTACCCAAGCCTTGGGCCTCCCAGAAGTCCAAATATCGGACTGGTATGGCCCGCAATAGGCCCAACCTCCATTAAGAATGGCGCAGCGTACACGCTGGCAAACGACGTCAAAAAGACGCAGCAACCAAGCTAGAGAGCAGGCACTCATGTTTCTGTCACCGGTCCTTCTTCCCAACACTAGTCTGTTCCATAAAGCCTGCTGGTTGGCATCCCAATCACCTCAACCTGCACCCACTACCCTTGTTTTCACCACTCTCCAGTACTCACGGATGCGAACAACCATGGCAACATCAATCTCTGGACCCTGCTGACATGCCATCATTCAGCAGAGGGACATAGGAGGAAGAATATACCATACAAACCCCAATACACACACCTCCAACTCTCGGATTAAATCACCCGTATTGCAAGTTCACTAAGCATCAACAGGTGCACATGTAGGATACAACATCCAGGTACAATACCCTATCTACCACTGTGCAAAATCTGGCAGCTCCCCTGGAACTTTCCATTACTGCATACTTCCGTGGACTTATCGAGACTCTTCCTACACAAAACCCCAGTTTATAATTCACCTTACCCGCTGAGAACTCAGACAACTCTATCTGTATTGTGGGCGAACACATCATATAATCTAACTACTGGCCTCGCCACACTATAACCTGGGCTTATCCTGGGCGAGACGCACACAGTTTAATTATTATGAAGCCAACAGCACCGGCAGAAGATGGGCTCTCCACATGTGGTAACTTGTAATTCACAAAAACTTTATATGTGATGGTCAATAACTACTGTTGCCCCCCCACACTACATTGTCCCCTATGGGATATCTATCTCTTACGACCTTTGCCCCGTCTACCGTCTCGCTCATCCCTCTGGTACTACCGCCTTCAGCTCCCTACGTAATCTCTGTCCACTACGCTTTTCCTCATACCTGTCCCCTCTCCCCGACAGAATGTATAACACTGCTTGATGTCAGAGATAAAATTACACAGATGGGAATGAGGTGATTAGATGTCACTACTGTCCTATATGCATCACCTCTACCAGGATCCAAATGTACGAGCGGCAGAGTAAGATGGTGTGACCTCAACTTGAGAAATCTCCCCCCACCCTTACGGTCTACTGGGGAGCATATCCGAGTCTCTCCTTTCCCACCCCCAATTAACTGACTGGTGTCGATCATCAGACTTAACCTTGCCTCACGTCTACCACACTGGTATCCGACTCAGCACACGTACATGCCGATTGCCACCGATTTCCATGAACCCATTGACAAAACAAAAAATATATACATAAAAAATAGGATTGCCCACCTCAAACTTTGCATGGCGAATCCATCCTTATATCCTCCCCACGACTACTTAAGTAGAGATACAAGAGCCATCCCTGAGGTGCTTGAATTGTTCTCCATTGGTTACACCCATCACCTGGGGAAAGCCACCGTCATGCTACGCTTACTACTATAGTCCATCGCACTCAATTTTTTAAATTTTTTAAATTTATCTGTAGTGTCGGCTGTGGCACAGGATTTTCAGACATTACATAGAGTACAATTTGAATAATAATGTGTTCTCGTACATCAAGTTTCATACATGGTTATTTACATGTTTTCTTACTTTATTTTTTTTTTGTATACATTATGATATCGTTTGGAAGTACAAGTTTCCTGACAACTTCTCTTTTTGTTAATGTGTATATAGTTACGTTGATTTTTGTTGTATTGATTTATTGTATTTATCTAAGGGTACCGATTGATACTACGGACACCTCACTACATATACAGATGGCAAGCCTTAATGTAGTTACATTGAATGTACGAGGCCCCAACTCCCCACCTAAACATTCTATGACGTTCTCCGCAATCAAAACTATCCATTGGGCTACTTTAGCAACTTTACTGGTGCCAAGGCGAGAGGAGTGGCCATCCTCATAGGGACACATACGCCCTTTACTTAAAAAGCTCACTACACGGACCCAAATGGCAGGCTTGTCCTAGTCAAAGGCCAGATAGGCAACACTGTAATGACCTTTGCTAACCACTATCTCCCTAACACAAAACAATGCACTTTACTCCAAAAATACCTCAGCTGTGTGGAGTGCTTCACAGAGGGGATCCTCATTCTAGGGGGGAGACCTTAAAATCTTATTAGACTGACTTAGACACTACCTCATGCTCCACTACATACCAACCCTTGTCCAAACGAAGAATGAACCAAATATTCGACAAATCACAGCTCTTCAATGGCTGGTGGGTAACTCACCCACAGACTTGAGACTATTCATACGTACTCTAGGCTGGATATGTGGTTTCTTCCACACAGGTTTCTCTACCTAATGCAATCTTGCGGATATGGTCACATAACTTAGTAAGACCATGCACCCGTCTCTTGCTGTTCCCGTACCCACCCTTCCAACCAAAAGCTTTCAGTGGAAGCTTAATGAAATACTCAATAATCCCTCTATCATCCAACAACTGAGTGACATTTTGCGACACTACTTTACAGAGAACTCATCACTGTCCATCTCACCCACAATTACATGGGAGGCACACAAATCAGTGCTCCGAGGGCACATCATAGCACTTGCATCTAAACATAAAAACAAAGAAGCACAAAGTCACACTTACACAGGACAGACAACTAGGACAGACACATAATCAGAACACATCCCTCGACATTTATAAACAACTCACGGACAAATGGTCCACCTTGCAACAATTATTAAACTCTCACGTCAAACTCAAACTCTTACTATCCAAACACTCTTATTTCACTCAAAGGGGGAAATGTGGCCGCATGCTAGCTAAAGCCTTGCAGCACAGCAGACAACAAACATTCATTGCCAAGATTAAGAAACCCCCCGGGGAAATATCTCACCTCCTACCCGACATACTGCAAGCTTTCCACTCCTTCTACTCCGACCTTTATAACCTGAGACAGATCCCACCCTCTCCAGCCGAAACTGACCAATTCTTATCCACGCGATTTAATCAGACAATCCCTCTGAATACCAGACAAGTTTTTGACTCCCTAATCTCTCCAGACTAATTCACTTTAGCGGTCAGCCATCAACCCGTTGGCAAGAGCCCGGGTCCAGATGGTTTCTCAGCCACATACTATAAAGCTTTCTCATTTATCCTCAATGGCCCATTCACGACAGCTTTCAATTCCATCACACAGTCGTAGAAGCTCACATAACGCTAATACCAAAACCAGGGAAGGATCCTACGGAATGTGGGAGCCACAGGCCGTTCTCCCTGATCAATGTAGATCTCAAAATCTTCACAAAAATTCTAGCTAATCGTCTTCGGCCACTCTTGCAGGGACTAGTCCACCCTGACCAGGCGGGGTTTGTACCCAGGAGGGAGGTTAAAAATAACACTACTAAACTTAATCCACCTCTCAGAGATGGAGTCCTTGCACAGCCACATCCTTACTATCGATGCCGAGAAGGCATTCGACAGGGTGTACTGGAGACGAACTGCAGGCTTATGGAGACGTTACAAGCACTGGGCTTCAGTCCAAACTGGATGAAATGGATCTCAGCCATATATTCCAGACCAGGTGCCAAAATTAGGGTCAACAGCCAACTCGCCGACACAGTAAAAAAACAAAAAACTAATGGCACGAGACAGGGGAGCCTTTTCTCCAAGGTATAATGGACCACCATGCTATCACACTCACTAGGATATACGAATGGGTGAAACCTCAAAAATCACAAACAATGGGTACGGCTGGAATCCCGCTCCTTCACAGCCTCTATTCACACAGTACCATGGGACAAAACGGGGAACCACTTCTTATTACCAACCCACACCCCATGATAACGCCAACCCTATGGCTATGGACTAAAATCATATGCGTCCCTAACCTGTCACCTCACCCATCACCCCTATATCCACTTACGGGAAACCCACTTTTTCCGCCGGGTTGCCAACCAGAAGCCTTCCAGAAATTTACAGCCACTGTACACTACCTTCTGGGGCCATACGGAGTGAAAATGGCATATAACCCTACCAGGACCTCTTACAGATAGACCAACAAACCAAAATACTTTGTTTCCGACATACACAACTCACTCATTTTATTAACTCTACTCCATCCCCGTTACAAGGCAATAGAACAGCCACACAATTTAAATCCACATGTGCACAACACACCCTCCAATCCAAACATCTGTCCACCTTCTATAAACTTATACAAAAAAATAAAAACGACAGGATGACCCTCTGCTAGACTTTATTAAGCTTTGTGAAAAGGAACGAAGCATCGCTCTACAACGAAAGGACTGGACATGCATATTTACCATTATCTTTAAAACATCCATAAGCAACAACACCCATAAGGGAAACTACAAACGAATTTCACTGTGGCATTACACACTGACAAGAATCAACCGATTCTTCCCCAACTCACCTAATACATGTTGGAGGTGCAGACGATCTATAGGGACCCCGGGACATATATGGTGGACATGTCCCATAATGCAAGATTATTGGGGGAAAAATAAAATCCTTAATACACATTCCAAACATACCTGAAGCTACGCTCTTCATGCTATATCCCTTCCCCATAGTTAAACACAAAACACAGCGGCCAACCTCTTGATCCCCACGAAATGGAAACACACCACAGCCCCTCCTATCAGGGAATGGATCCAAAAAGTGGACTCAAACAGAATGGAGGAACTCTCCTACCCCTTCTCACATAAGTATGATGAGTACACCACTACCTGAGAACCTTGGCTGACCTTCTTAAACACTTCTCATCAAAGTGTGTAAATGGACTCTGATCATTTGTAGGTTGGTGACACAAGCCCTTCCCACCCTGCCCACTACATGGAACTCTGAAGATTCTCTCACCAACTGTTCTAAGTACAAGCCAAGGGGTAATCGGGAGTTGACATGCGACACTACCTAAGGAACATATCTTACTCTGTGCTCAATATTAGGGTCTAAACGCGATACCAAGGGGAGGCATCAGGGCCGGAGAATTACATAGGATGACGGGGCCCGATAATTCCCCAAAACACCTTCCATACCACATGCTCCACGTTGCGTGACTTGCATTAAGGTTTGACTGTCCAATACAATGCATTTTATTACAGTCGAGACCACACAACCTGATAGATATATCATGACGTGACAGCTTTCATACAGACATGTGATCCCAAGAACCCTGGTATTCCGCTGAATGCAATTTAGACTTGGCTACCTAGTTGTACTGCATGTTTTTTATTTTTCACAATTACTGTTTTAGTGAATAAAATCTTATATTTCTGAAACCTTTTTTTTTTTTTTTTTTTTTTATAAACCCTAACATATCCATTTCATAATTTCAGCATTGCCTCAATTGATGGTTTATCTAATGACACAGATCATTACGGTTTTACTCAAGTTAGAAAATGTGCTAAATGGAATTGCATTACCACTAACAAATATATTTCTATCTGCAATGTTCTTTAGAGGATATGGCTATGAAGCAAAAAGGAAATAGATTTTTCTTGTGCCTGCAAGAGCCACGGCCTAAAAGGGACATGCTAAGCGCCACGACTAGTTGGGCTCCAATCATACATTTTGGTATAATGATCGCCCGGTCAACGTAGTTATGTTTCATCTATTAATCTATAACGTCATAACATCTTTTCCCGGATTACCAGAAGCTTTTGCGATACGTTCATACTGCACAGCTCCTAAATGACCTTACGGGCTCTTTATATAGATTTTAATAAAATATATAACATTTATTTAATTTTCAGATTTTTTTTTAGAAGAAATGAAAGCAGCCACAGGCACACAAAAAAAATATATTTTTTTTTAAAAATGATATATATCATAGAAAACACTAAAGCTATTCTTGAAGCTAACAGACACTAAGGGATGCTGTTAGCTTGCCAAGGCAAGGCAAGGTAATCTACAGGTCACTAATGATCTGTGTCATTAGATAAACCATCAATTGAGGCAATGCTGAAATTCTGAAATGGATATGTGTTAGGGTTTATAAATGAAAATTATCCTAAATGTTACTTTTTTTTTTTTTTTTTTTAATACACCTATAAAATTGGTATTTCGAAAAGATAAAATCTTTATGAAATACTCACATTAACCATGTTGGATTTTACTGAAATTCAAAAGCATTCAAAAGATATAGACACGATTTTGTCTCAGTATTTTTCTTACTTTTGTCAAGCCCACAACCATCACAAACCACTTCATTCAGATTACATATTTTTGGCTTTGCCTTTTATTTTTGCAGTGCATAGTTTAACAGACATGCATGTACAGACAATTCCCAATATGACATATGTCAAGATAGAATTTTTTTTATACATATATTTATAAGTAACAAGGTAGAGTGGGTAAGCTCAGTGGTGTATTTTGGGTCTTTTCTGCCCTAGGCATGACGGAACTCGGGCACCCCCTAATTTAAATGTGTCCCACTCCTTCCTGCCAAGTCCACACCTATTCCAGTTAAAGACTAACAAACACACACACACTGACTTGACACAATCTGATAGACACCCACAATCACTAACTCACTCACAGACACGCACACACTGATATACATACCCAATGATGCAGACACCCACCCACTCACTGACACACCCACTCACATTCAGACACACAGGCTCCCTCACAGACATATACACACACACACACACACACACACACCCCAATCAGGTTCCTAGATAGCACTCACTCATGTAATTAAGTGTTCTATTCTAGATGTAGCTAGAGCGATCTAGCACTGTGGATAAGAAAAATGTCCTGTCTCTTATGTCTTCAAACCAGTTCCATTCTGGAGCACCAGCTCCCCTTTGTTGATTTAAGAGCCCACCATGTTTAGCTGGAAACGTCATGCTCATGCTGCATAGTAGAGTACGGAAGTCATATACTCCAGGAGGGAAATGAGTCAACCAATCAAGAAAGATAACTTGGCATATATTCTGTGATTAATGCATCAATTTCCATCTGGTAGGACATGAATTCCACATATTTCGCACTTGCTCCCCATTAACATAAATACATTATTTGCGTTCAACAACCATGGTGGTTATGAGACCCCAAACTTCTTGCCATTCAACCATGAGGATGTCGACACCAGTAAGACCTTTCTATTGCATATGTTACATACATTAGTACGCACACAATGTTTTACAAACGCATCCCTGCCACAGGACATTGTTATGCTGTATATAGTGATGCAAAACTATGCTTTTCAAAATAATAAACCAAGTAGTCTACAGTAAACAGCCACATGCAATGCACATTTTCACCTCCCTCGCCCCCCCACTCACAGATTTTTTTTTATTTAATTGAAATCCACCCAGCCTCCCTACCTTTGGGAGAGCTGGGTGGATTTTTTACCTGGGGTCCAGTGGGGCTGCTGGTTGGGCTGTTTGGGCATGCTTGCTGCAGGCAGGCGGCGGCGAGGGAGCTCTGAATTGTGATCTCTCCCTTCTCCAACGTCATATTCCAGTTCCCGGCATCACTCTGCATCGCCGCCTGCCTGGACTTCAGCTAGCAGTCTGCCACCAGTCCAACAAGACATTTACCTGGGCATATGAAAGTGCCGCCCAAGGCAAATGCCTTGTTTGCCTCACGGCAAATACGTCACTGGGTAAGCTGTCTCAATGTAGTATTCAATAGATAGCTGAGTTTATGCAATAAAGAACAAATAGGATGTCAGAGTGTAAACACAAGAAAGGAGTCTCGCTATATTAACTGACATGTTGCTTAGAAGGGAGTATCCCCAGGTGTGAAAACAAACTATATGAAAGCCAAACAAATAAAAACAGAACCCCCCAGTTATGAATGTAAGAGGTTGCCCACAGCTATGCCTCCGCTCAACAAATGCCCTGCAATGAGTACACCTAGACCTGGCTAGAGAGTTTACAAAAGAGTCCCATGTTATAGGACCCCACCAGCACTGTGCCAAAATACAATTCCATGTGCCAGTCCCATTAGTGCCATGTGAGGTTGCAGGCAGGACTTCATCAGCTCACGGTGAATGAGGGCCATCGGAGGGAGTGTGTGGTGTCGACAGGGGCTTCCCATGAGGATCAGAGGCCTATGAAGGCCACTGGGAGCAGCAGGATTGGGTTGATGGTTTCCAAACTTTTTGTGAGGTACTCTCCTCAGCTTTCCCACCATTCCCATTTGGGTGTCGCCTGGCGTATCTCGGCTTGGCGGTGTTCCGTGAGGGGCAGGTTTGAACAAGGCTGTAGTGACAGGCTTTTTTCTCTGTTGCTGGGTTCTATTCCAGAATTGCCTCCAGAAGTGCTCAAATGGCATGGCTATGCGGCCCGGGTTGTGGGAGTCAGGAGTGCTAAGGGCATTGTGTCGGCGGCCATCTTAGCTCACGGATTTCGGAAATCCAGCTCCGTGGGATCCATCAAGTCTGGGCGAGACATCACCCCAGTGAGGACAGAGATAACCCCCACCGGTCCATTGGGGGGGGGGGGGGTAGGAGCATGCTTGATCTCTGCAGTCGACCCGAGAACGAGGAGAGCGGCCTGCCTCTCCTCACCTGGGCCTTCCACATGCCACAGCTGCTTTCCATCATAGAACCACCGACCTCTGGCTGAATAGCTGCAAATGATGTGGCCACGGTTCACTCACGAGTGCACAGCTTGTGTATTTATAAGAAGAAGAAGGTATTTTGTAGCAGAAACAGACGGATTTTGGATCTCAGGTTATGTGCGACCAGCCAGTTCAGCAGTCAGGCTCCGCCCTTGGCTGTGTCCTTTAATGGAATGTATAATACCCAAAGATACTTGGCAACATGTACTTCAACTTTAAAATGTGCAGAACGGAGGAGAGAAAAAAAAAAAAATATGTGTGTGAAGGGTGGACAAGTTTTGTAGATAACCCAAACATTCTGACATTTTAAATTGTGTTGGTTTACGAACTGCCAATTAGTAATAAATTTAAAACTGAATTGAAACATATTGGCTAAAATAATATAGCAGCCCCATGGTATCTATACCTCTCACATCCCGGAACTAGGGAGGCACAGCACACACCATAACACCGGGGGTCTGTGAGGACCCGGCGCACCCCGACACGTGCTATACATCATGTCTCCCCCCCCCCACCCCTCCCCTCCTTTCCTTCTCCCCTCTGCATCTAATCAACTTCACGTAACTTCTTTTCCTTTTCTGAGGGCTTGGGTGGATGCGGCTTGACCTGCCCCCGAGGAGGCCAGAGTCGGGAAGGCCCCGAACGAGTCACTAAACGATATATAGCCACGACACGAAGCAGCTCCCATAGATACGAGTCACCGACTTATATAACAGCTGACTGAGAGAGATGGAACGGGACCAGACAAGCAGAGAACTAGTTCTCAAACAAGACACAATTACCTGCTGGGAAGATAAGAACTAACACCTGTCCCATGACAGACTGGGGAGACTAGACGCAGGCAGAACGTACAACTGATCAGGGGGATACACGAACGCACAGAACCAGTCAAGCCAACGTTTCTTACGCAATCCTCCCCCGAGGCAGCTTTCTCTAAGAGATTCCTGGCTAACGTTAGGATTAAGGGAATCACTGTCGCAACAGCAACATGTGAGGAACTGGAACCCGAATTACGGATTCCATTACAATAGAATTAATAAAGCAAATCATTCACTATACTAGGTTCCATAACCTATGTGCCAACTATCATTACTCATTGACGCAATTGCTCCCCTGCTACAAGTGTCAAATAGTTTTAGTAATACACCTATTACCCCATCTTTTCCGTCAGACCAGTAAGCTTAAATCTACAGCAGAATTTTAAAGTTTGGTAGAATGTAGCTGCCCATTTCTAACTAACTAGCTTGTCATTATTGCTATGGCTTCAGCCTCAGAAATGCACACTCACCTACAGCTGTTCAACCTACCTGCATCTCAATGATTGCTGTTATGACATTTGCAAATGTTACGTAACCGAAAGATACCAATGCTCATTATTTGTATCGTTATTCAAATTGTTCTTCTATGCCCATGTGCACTGTTTTGGTGTATGTATGTATATTGTACTCACATGGACGACAAATAAAGAATTTACAAAAAAATAAATAAATAATATAGCAGAATTGGGAGATTTTGAAGAACCGGCTATAATGGTCTAAATGTTGCAGATTGGTATTCTATTCAGCACAATGTGACTCCTTGGCAGTGTCAGGAACGTACATTCTTGTACAAATTACCTAAAAATAAACCAGGCATTCTTCAAAATGACTGAAAACTAACCTGAGTATCCGATACAACTGCAGAATGTTTCAATGCAAGCACTGTATGTAACACACACACACTGCCAGTCTATCTAAATCAACGTCTGAAATGTAAGCTTTAACTCTACAGGTGAAATCATGCACGCTCAGCTTAATGTGTATGGAGCATTCAGCAAATTACAAGGCAGACCCACTAGTATGTAATGGAAATAAAAACTACTAGATAATATTCGTATTATAAACAGTGTGTTTTTTTTAACCAGCCAAATTTAATATTAAATGGTTTCTCCAACTTCTCTAGTTCATGAAATTTGTCAAGCGGTGCTAAAACATTCATATTATAACTTAAAACGTCAAATATGTACATTTCTCACACTTTTTTCTCTAAGCTAAGAGCGCCAGCTGATGCTTTCAACCAATCATTCTTGCCCATTCGGAGGCCTTGTCACTGTAGCAGAGGACTTAGCTGGAATATGGTAGATTGCATGGGTGCCGTCTATACAATTTTGGGGTTAAACTGCTGTTATATGGTTTAACAACTTATAGTGGTTTCAGGTCTTGGGACCATTTTACTTTAACAACTTAATTTAGATGAAACTTATGTTGTCCAGAATGTTTAGTTAATTATGGCTGTTTAATGTAGTAAAACAGTGCAATATGAAGATTTGCAAAGAGATTAACAGAAATGTAAACATCCCACTTGTTACGATATTCGACTAAAGATATGAACGTATTCCACGTGGTCGAGTAAATTAGATCTTTAAATGCCAGCATTGAAAGGGTAACCCACAGAAAAATTATGACACGCACAGAAATTTATTTCATATTTCCACAGCAATAAAAAAAAAAAAAACAGGCTGTGAAATCAAACAGAAATGACCTTTACTATCAAATACACATACACACACACGTCGGAAAAGGAAAACCATGGGCGTGGTGCTAAGTGAGTAAGCGTTAAATGTAGAAGGCTGACTCATGTTGCCTGAGTCCACACCTTTAAGGAAAATCATGTGTGAGTGTCTGACAATAACAAAAACATTACATTTGGAAAAGTTGACTTATTTCGTCATTTGCACAGATTTATTTAAATGTTGCATAAATACATCTTTTCCCAACCATTTTTTTTTTTTAATAAGCGCTTCATTTGTCTATTTTCATTAGATTTGTAGAGTTATTAGCAATAACATAGTTTCTATAACTTTGGCTACTGTTAATTCAAGACCCTAGAAAATATGGGCTTCAAACTGCCCCTACCCAATCTCAGTTGATGATAGAAACAGAATGTGACGACCCATCTTGTCTGCCCAATTTTCTAAATACGTTAAATAGTCGCATGCCTTATCTTAAGTCTAGGATAGCCTTATGCCTGTCCCAAGCATGCTTAAACTCCTGCACTGTGTTAACCGCTACCACTTCAGCTGGAAGGCGATTCCATCCACTACCCTCTCAGTAAAGTAATACTTCCTGATATTATTTTTAAACCTTTGTCCCTCTAATTTAAGACTATGTCCTCTTGTTGTGGTAGTTTTCTTCTTTTAAATATAGTCTCCTCCTTTACTGTGTTGATTCCCTTTATGTATTTAAATGTTTCTATCATATCCCCCCTGTCTCGTCTTTCCTCCAAGCTATACACGTTAAGATCCTTTATCCTTTAAGTTTTATCCCGCAATCCATGAACCAGTTTAGTAGCCCTTCTCTGAACCTTCTCTAAGGTATCAATATCTTTCTGAAGATATGGTCTCCAGTACTGTGTACAATACTCCAAGTGAGGTCTCACCAGTGTTCTGTACAATGGCATGAGCACTTCCTCTTTCTACTGCTAATACCTCTCCCTATACAACCAAGCATTCTGCTAGCATTTCCTGCTGCTCTATTACATTGTCTGCCTACCTTTAAGTCATCAGAAATAATCACCCCTAAATCCCTTTCCTCATATGTTGAGGTTAGGACTCTATCAAATATTCTGTACTCTGCCCTTGGGTTTTTACGTCCAAGATGCATTATCTTGCACTTATCCACATTAAATGTCAGTTGCCACAATTCTGACCATTTTTCTAGTTTACCTAAATCATTTGTCATTTGGCTTATCCCTCCTGGAACATCAACCCTGTTACATATCTTAGTATCATCAGCAAAAAGACATACCTTACCATCAAGACCTTCTGCAAATGATCTCTCTCTGCCACCCATAAAGAATTAGAAGAATTGAAAACCAATGATCTGTCTCAGTAATTTGGCACTTGACCCTAATCATGATTATCAAGAATGCAACCTTTTAACCAGTACCCTGGAAATCTAAATTCTATAGAGCACTGGCTTTGCATTGGACACCCATCTTCATTTCTTACTTTACACAATTATTTCCAGCACCACCAGTTTTGTTTCTATCACAGGTAATGTATATGTTTTATATACATTCTGGCTACCCCCTAGTCCTACAGAAAGAGACTTAAAGACCTGACTCTACTGGCCACAGAGAAATCACCACGGGACATGAAATTGAGGCCGCAACATTATTATTTTTCTTTTTAAAGAGTGTGGGCGGGCAAATATGAATTCTGAGAAAAATTGGGGTCTTGACACCAGCACGCACAGCAGCCGTCCCTGTCCTCCTCTTTGCCCGGCCTTTCTGCCCCTCTGGCAAGGGGGAGTGACATTAGCCAAGGAGGATTTGGCTGTGGGGAGAACTTGGCCTTGGCCATTAAAAAAAGATTTCTACTTTATGTTGTGTGTAGGAGGCGGGGACAAACACAAAATGAGAGTTACTGTTACCCTACGAGAAATGGAAAGTAGTAAAATCGTTTATTATGATCCGGATATTATTTAGAAACTGTAATTGTTTTTTTTCTTTTCAGTGTTTCAAAATTTGCTGTGTTTTTAGCTTTTCAATATTTATCAAGTTTTAAGCTGTAGCTGCGGTATACAAGTTATCTTATAAAAATATTATATACCCTCTAATGCGTAAAAAATAGTCTAAGCTTCATAACACCTACAACACGCCAGGAACCCTTTGGTGCCATCCCAGGTTATAAATTCAACTAATTTAGAATGGCATGGCACTTAACTGTACACCTCTGGTGCCTCTTCTGCAGTCTCCTTTTCAAATATCACTAAAGTGGGCACTTTCAGACTATGAATTCATTCCAAACAGGGACTTAAATTGATATAACTAATATAAGGGGAACTTCTGACTAAGGTGTGAAGAAGGGGTTGGACTATAAGGACCAGGTAAGTGTCAAATCATTCACAAATGGTTTGACAACTTACTGTGGTATAATGCCAAGGGCCTCTTGGCACCATAACCACTAAAGTGCATTCTCATGATTATAGTGCTTAGACTGCTGTTTTAAAGGGACAATATAAGCACCCAGACCACTTCACCTCATTTATGTCAGTCTAACCCTGCATTTGTAATTATTGTAGTTATATGTAGGCACAGAGATAGAGCCTAACCCAGCGCCAAGGGTCATCGGCTCTGCAATCAGCTAAGTGACAGAATGGTTTTTAACCCTTTCTGCACTGCGGAGGGAGCACAAGCGAGGGTACCTATAGGGTATTATAGTGCTAGGAATACAACTGCATTCCTAACACTATAATTTCCCTTTAAGTCCTTTTATGTCTCTCACAACTTACAATGTTCACCATTATGGTCATAGGATCTGAGCCACTGATAATACTACACAGTAATGGTAGCTAATGAAAACGGTTAGCGGAAACATGAAAATGTATCCATGAATTAATAATTAAAGACACCATGTCTACATTAACAAAGCAATAACTTTAGGACTGGACACATTTGGAATAAATACATTTAATAACCTGCAGCAAATTTTTTAATCACAGTTGTATTATGCTAAAAACAAAAACATTAAACACGGTTATTCACTCATTCAAGTGAGAACTGTTTGTAAACTCAAAGTGAACTTTTAAAAACAAAATAGCCAATATGAAGCATAGCTGACTTGAAGTTTTTTTCCAAATTCAACTACATTGGCCCAGATTTTAAATTCACTGTGAAGTCCCAACAATTCTCACTTTATTAAATGACTCTGTACCAATGAACTCATAATTCTACGTGTGACATTCAGCGACAAAAAAGTGATCTTTGACAGCTACACTGTTTTCAGAACACCAAAATAGGCTTCTTTAGCTAGGGATTTTAGATACATGTGGTGTTTACACAACACAAGGCATGAAGAAGAGGAGCAGAGGGAACTGACTGTGTGTGTGTGTATGTGTGTGTGTCTGTCTGTCAGGGGGTAAGTATATTTAGATGACCAACCCCCATCCGATAGCAGGTAATGGTGTTTTTACTCACATTTTTTCCTATGCCGTGCCTGTCTCCCACGCGGAGGGACCCACCTTTATAGCTAAGATAATCAAGACTGATGATTTCAGCCAACCCAATGCTTTCTTATAGGAAAGTATTGGGACACTATTGTGCATGCGCTGCAAAACCCTGGACTAATCATCTCCTCATAGACTTACACTGAATCAACGCAACTCTATGGGGAACGTTCAGCATCTCCATGCAGAGCGTGGAAAAGCTGAGTGTTGGTGATGGAGACTGCATGAGTGAGGGAATAATGGAGAGACAGGTTGGTGAAGTTTCTCTGGAAAGGCAGTGTTTACATTGAAAAGACTGCAGGGGCAGGCTATAGACACTAGAAACACAACATAAAGCTGTAGTGGTCCTGTTGACTATTGTCCCTTTAAGAATTGCAACTTTTAGAATTGAAAATAAAACTTTGTGTGTAAAAAAAAAAAAAAAAAATTGTACAAAGTTTTCATCAAAGTGCGAATTGCCTGGAATCCAAAGTGGATTTCAAGCTTTAGACCAAAATTAGCCAAAGTGGTAAACAATCCAAGTTAGCTACGTTTTTCCTTTGGCTATTCTGGTCTCAAATATAAACTCCACGGTAAATTGGCAACAATTCACACTTTAGTGAATGGATGGGATCCCTCCTGTAATTTATTTCCTGACATCATCAGTTGTTGTATTCAAAGAAAGAAGAAGGGTCCAGGCATTTGAGAAAAACCCTGTGTGGATTGAAACATTGCTGTTTTGTTGAAACTTTGTTCCAATAAACTTGTCATGCGGAGCTCTGGAGTGCATGGACCATTCTTCTTTCTTCATGTTTAACCTTGTGGGGGCTTCTGCTAGCTCGTGGCCGAGTGTACCCAGCTATAGCTCAATCGTTCCTACACATCTGGTTAGTACATATCATCAGTTGTTGTGACACGTGTGTATATGAAGAGAACAGGAGCTAAAGGAAGTCAGTTTGATCAATTCCTCTATGCAACAGCTCTACCAAGAGTTAAGATCCACACTTGTTATTGAACTCCATCTCCCATAAAGCTTAGCCAGCCTTAACGTGTAGTGCAGGAGGAGGTCTCACCTTTTGGTCATTCCCTGCCATAATAAAAGACTATAACCACTTAGCTGTCCCATTGCGGCCAGGGTTACCTCCAATTCGGGGGCCCCAGGCTGCCTGCAGTGATGGAGAACTTGTGACATTCCAGCTGTTGGGAACTACATTTCCCATGATTCAAAGAGAGCCCATGGCAGCTGGAGTGGCAGAGCCCACCATCACTGGCCCCCCCATCACTGGCCCCCCCTCCCCATCACCGGCCCCCACTATCACTGGCCCTGAGCCCTCTCCAGCTGTGCCCAGAGACCCCCCCCTATCACTGGCCCCGAGCTCTCTCCAGCTGTGTCCTGGAGCCCACAGACCGGTTACACCGAGCAGCAGCAGCCGCCCCCCCCCCGCAGGGCCCCAAAGGTCACCCCGTGCCCCCCCAGCCCCCCGCAAGCCAGAGGGAGTCCGAGATCCTCTCACCTGCTGTGCCACGGCGGGCTGCACGGGGGGAACAACCCAAACCTGAGCTTCGGGATTCCAACGGCCGCCACCGCCACAACAACAACAACAACAACAGCAGCAGCAGCTCCGCCGACCGCGCTCCACTTCCGGGATCCCGCGTCACCGCTACGTCACAGCCACGCCCCCTCCCGCCTGCTCTCCGCTTCCCATTCATCGCAAGGGCGGCGTGACGTCACTGCCAGAGAGAGACAGCCAGGGAACCATGGAGAGACAGCCAGCGAACCATGGAGAGACAGCCAGGGAACCATGGAGAGACAGCCAGCCAGGGAACCATGGAGAGACAGGCTGAGTGAGGGAACCATGGAGAGACAGCCAGGGAACCATGGAGAGACAGGCTGAGTGAGGGAACCATGGAGAGACAGCCTGAGTGAGGGAACCATGGAGAGACAGGCTGAGGGAACCATGGAGAGACAGGCTGAGTGAGGGAACCATGGAGAGACAGGCTGAGTGAGGGAACCATGGAGAGACAGGCTGGGTGAGGGAACCATGGAGAGACAGGCTGGGTGAGGGAACCATGGAGAGACAGGCTGAGTGAGGGAACCATGGAGAGACAGCCTGAGTGAGGGAACTATGGGGAGACAGGCTGGGTGAGGGAACCATGAGAGACAGTAAGGGTTAGGTAGCCATGGAGAGACAGTAAGGGTGAGGGAACCATAAGAGACATTAAGGGAACCATAGAAAGACAGGTGAAACCATGTAGATGATGTGGGGACAGGCTGAGTGAGGGAACCATGGAGAGACAGGGGAGACAAGCTGTGTGATAGAAGCATGGAGAGAAAGAGGAGACAGGCTGAGCAAGGGAAGCATGGATAGGCAGGGGAGACAGGCTAGGTGGGGGAACCATGGAAAGATAGGCAGGGTGAGGGAACCATGGAGAGCCAGGGGAGACAGACTAGGTGAGGAAACCATGGAAGACAGTCTAGGTGAGGGAACCATGGGAAGACAGGCAGGGTGAGGGAACCATGGAAATACAGGCAGGGTGAGGTAACCATAGAAAGACAGTGTGACGAACGCCCCTTTGTCTGGACATTCGCCACGGGCTACTGGAGAAGTGTGGAGGCTAGCCTCCTACCCACTGATTATGGGCCATAGAAAAGGCTGGTAAAAATTCTTGGTTCGTCGGATTCATTTGTACTGTTCGGAAACCGAACAAACTCACGAACTGGGGACCACCTATGGGCTTGTTAACCCCTGGTAATCTCTCCTGACACTTCAATTATCATGTGTTTTAATTGTGCGACTGGGTGGCCACCTTTCGTATGCACGTTCGCGGGAATGCAGTTCAGTGGTGTCGATCGCATTGAACTAAAATCGGACATGAAAACTCCCGAACACCACTGAACTTTGACAAACGCCTTCTTCCTGCCACAAATGTCAGGAGAGCACCACTCGATAGGTTTGTTCATATGAACCATACAAACAAATGCTACCAACCAGCCAGAGTCTGCGTTCAGTATTTCTTTCGCATGGAACTTCCGAAGTTGACCGGCAAAAGCACAAAACACCCTGAAACTGTTTTGGGCGTAGGACCATGTGTGTTCGGCAGGTCAGAACTTCACCCCTGTGGCGTTTCAGCTATGTTCATGGGATCTGAGCGCTTTTCGGCTATGTTGGGCGCTCAGATCAAGGCTATCTGGGGATGTATAAACTATTAGGGTTCCTCTATGCGAAATATGTATTTTGGTGTGTTTTCTATAATTTGTCATTTTATGCTTAGTCATGGTGACATGACATTTTGTGGGTGTGTTTATGGCAGTGTCATGGGTATGTTGTCCCAGCAGCAGCAAACATCCCTGGGAGTGGAGACGGTCGATCCCACTACCCAGCACCAGGCAGCGTTACCGGGAGTCGAGACAGTCGGTCTGACTCCCCAGCGGCAGCAGGATTTAAAAGGAGAAGAGACAACCAGCATTACTGGGAGAGGGGATTGTAGGTCCCTCATCCCAGTAGCACTGGGAGTGGAGATGGTCATTCCCACTAACCAGCACCAGCCAGTGTTACTGGGTGTCGCGACAGTCGGTCCGACTCCCCAGCAGCAGTATGGTTTAAAGGAGAGGAGACAACCGGTTCCTCTCCCCAGCGGCAGTGCTTGTTATCAGGAGACAGGACTATTGGAGCGGATGGTACAGATGGGACCGAAGTCTCTGCACCAACCCGACATGGATGCTAAGCAGCCTTCCTAGATCCCCAACCGCAGCAGGAGTACCAGGTGGTAGAGACAGTTGGTCTCTCTCCCCAGCAGCCGGGTGTCGATCCAGCAGTAGAGCTGGCCTCAGGGCAGAGCACCGATGGTCTCTGTCCACAAGTACCCGAGACTTTGGGAACGGGAGGGGTGGATGGGACCATGGTCTCCACCCCTGGAGTACAGGGATGCTGGGCAGCCAGCCAAGGTCCTCAGCTCCTTAGAGGAGCCCAAGCCACCCCGATTTTGCACCTTCCGCAGAGCGAGTGTCCAGGAGATGGTGCCTTCTGTCTCCCTCCCCAAGGGCTCTGAACATCTCTGAGAGGGGAGAATTGCACCCTTTCCCCTTCAGCAAACATGTGATGCGCAGGAGTGGATTCTAGCTGTTGCCCTGCCCAGAAAAACCCTGGAGTGATACCTTGGAGTGTGTGGCAGTAGGCCTTCTGGGGCACTGCACAGTCTGGGAAAAGACACCAGACTAACACAGACCCAAACCGATTGGAGGTCTAGGGTCTGGTTAGTCTCCCCAGGAGGGAGGAGATATGTGACAAACCCCCCATTGCCTGGACATTTGCCACAAGCTCCTGGAGGAGTATGGAGGCTAGCCTCCTGCCCACTGACTATGGGCCATAGAAAAGCTTGGTAAAAAGACTTGGTTTGTGGGATTTTTTTGTACTGTTCAGGAACCGAACAAACTCACGAACTGCGGACCACCTCTGGGCTTGTCACCCCTGGTAACCTCTCCTGACACTTCAGTTATCATGTGTTCTAGTTATGCTGCTGTGTGGCTGCCGTTCGTATGCACGAACACGTGGGAACAGAGTTGGCGGCCATCTTGTTCGTGGGAATGCAGTCAGCGGTGTTTGGGCATCGATCACATGGAACTAAAATCAGACACAAAAACTCCCGAACACCGCTGAACTTTGACAAACGCCTGCTTCCTTCCCACACGTCAGGAGAGTGTCATTCGGTAGTTTTGTTCATATGAACCATACGAACAAACACTACCAACCAGCCAGAGTGTGTGTTCAGTATTTCTTCCTCATGGAACGCCTGAAGTTGAAGAGCAAAAGCACAAAAGGCCCTGGAACTGTTTTGGGTATAGGACCATGTGTTCGGCCAGTCACAACTTTCCCCCAGTGGCGTTTCAGCTGTGTTCATGGGATCTGAGTGATTTTCGGATATGTTGGGTGCTCAAATCCAGGCTATCCAAGGATGTATAAACTATGGGGATTCCTTTATGTGAAATATGTATTACTTTCTATAATTTGTCGTTTTATGGTGACATGACATTTTGGGGACATTTTGTGGATGTGTTTATGGGAGTGTCATGGGCGTGTTCACTGTATTCCTTTATTGTATAAAAGCAGGCCATTAAATCTGCATTAAACAGATTAGTTTTACCCTTCATCTAGTCTAGGCTGATGTTTGGGGAACTGGGAGCTATATTCACTGCATCACTTGTGACTTGGGAGACTTATAACAGATATATATTTAGACGGAGTATAGGGGATCCGTTACATACGGGAAGATTAAGGGAAGTATGGAGAGACAGGGGAGACAAGTTCAGAGAGTGCATTTTCTTGTCCTTGTTATTGATATTCCCAGTATTCTGACTTTGGCTAATCTTGATTTATACTGAACTCTGGTTTCTCTGACTTGGCTTTCTTATCGATCTTGTGTATTTCTTTGACCTCGGCTTTTCCTTGACCATTCTCTGTCTTTCAATGTATTAATCCGGCCATTCTAAGGACCGGTTTACGTCTATTTTTCTATTCTATGTGGATGTTACATAGTTTTGCGTGTTGGCTCACATTAGTAGTCATGACACTGGGTGAATGAAGCATGGAGAGACGGGAGACAGGCTGGGTGAGGAAACCATGGAGAAACAAGGGAGGCTAGCTGGGTGAGGGAAGCATGGAGAGACAGGCTGGGTGAGGAAACTATACAGAGGCAGTGGAGACGGGCTGGGTGAGAGTAGCATAGATAGACTGTAAGTATAGATTTATTTTTTATGGGCAGTCCGGCTAGCTGGATAGATAAATTATTGAAAAGCACACTGGCAGACTGGCTGGATGGATAAAGTATTGAAATGCAGACTGGCTGGATAAATAAAGTATTGAAGGGCACACTGGCAGGCTGGATAGAGTTTAGAAGAGAATACAGGCTGTTTCGGTAGAGTTTAGTTGGTCAGAATGGCTGTGTGGATAGTGTTATAAGGGGGAGACTGGCTGAGTAGATAGTGTTATAGGGTCAGACTGGCTGTAGGGATACAGTTTAGTGCAGCGGCAGGCAATTTTCCGCACTCCAGATGATGTGGGCTACATCTTCTATAATGCTTTTATAGTCATAATGTTGCCAAAACACCAAGAGAGTTGTAGTCCACAACATCTGGAGTGCTGAATGATGCCTACCCTGTTTTAGTGAGTCAAACTGGCTGTGTGGATACAGTATTATGGGGCAGACTGGCTGGATGGATAGATTATTATACGTCTAGACTGGCTGTTGGAAAGAGTATTATAGGGGCAGATTGGTGGATGCATACAGTTTAGTGGGTCAGACTGGCTGGGTGGGTAGAGTGTTAGGTAGACAAACTGGGTGGATTGAGTTCAGAGCGGCAGACTGACCAGGTGATTAGTGTATCAGTAAGAGTAAGGAGCTGTAAACTTCCACTGTTATAGAATCTGAGCCAAATAGCCAATACCCTCTGAAAAGCCTTTTCAAATGAACCAAATGGGGGGAGGGGGAGGGGATATCCAAGCACACCTGAGGTTTCTTCTGTAAGACAGTCTTTTTTTGAAACAAGGAAGTGGAGACAATGTTTTGGCTCCTCTCTGAGCCTTTATCAAGTCTAGCCAATATCCTCTGAAAAGCCTTTTCTAATTAACCAGTCTGAGATCGGAATAGTGGAAGTATAGGATCACGTCTTTATTGCAATAGAGGAAAAACAGTCAAAACTATTTTTGAGAGCATACATCTTAAATATAAACATGATATCAGTGCAAAAAAACAGAAAGGAATCTTATCTTGGCAGGCTTAGCATCCAACGTTTTCTGTCTATTCTTCTAACAGGAAAGCAGGCTCTTCAAATTGGAAGGAGGGTAATTACTCACATTAGAAGTAGGATAACTCCTCACACACCTGTTGGCCTTGATAAGCTTAGTTACAAACAGTGAAAGTTTTGTTACAAAATAATTATACTGCCGAACATACACTTTTGCCAATTAATCCTTTTATATCAGTTTCCCTTTTACCTGTTGTCATGTGCGTGGGCTATAGGCCACGCCGAGACAGTGGGGAGAGTGTGGAAGTGACAGGGTTAATGACACCAGACCCCTGGTTACCTGTTGCTAGTCCCAGCAACCACTCAATTAACCCCTGCAATCCCTTCTACACTAACCCCCTTAGTATACACTTTACTGCCACCACCAAGACTTTTAAACCCGGGCGTCTTAGGTTACCCCACACACAGGAGAATTATAGTATCACAGTTCTACTTTTACTGATAAAACATATATAGTTAACCCTTTTTGGTAACGTGTTTACCTGAGCTTTCCTCTGGAGAGTGAAGCTCATAGAGAACAGAGACACAAGCTGATTAAGTAAACATTTAATCTGACAAAAAGGATTCACAGTGCTGAGTACAAAATACAGAAATAAATTACATACAGATAACAAATTGCAAAACAGTACATAAAATAAAATAGGAGAAAACACAAGAAATTCCTTACATGTAGTTACCCCATATAGAATTCTTGTGGGAGTCTTAGATGGTATAGGTCTCCTAGAAGTTACTGACAAAAGAAAAATGAATAACTGAACTCCCTGGATAGTCCAACACCCTCATATATCTAAACTAGTTGTTTCTCAGTGGGCAGACCAATGGGGGGAGATCAGAGGGGGTTGGTCTGGCAGTCTATTGCCCACTCTATGAAATTCCTTGTGTCCAGCTCTGGTGATGGCTATCTAGATGTTTTATGGTCTAGGCCTGGTGCAAGATCAAAGACCATAATAAATGTCATCCCAAGGTTTACAAAAAAAAAACATAATAATAATAATATATAAATAATATAAACACACATCAAACACCAACTCATGCTTTTGGCATGACACCTATCCTGAGGAAAGTCCAGACTAGGGACATAAATGTTGATATTTATGCACAGATATGTGTTTGCTTCTAAATGAAGTAATAAAGAAAGCTAACTAAAAGACCTTGACTGCAGATACCTATATGGAAACTTGTATTTAAGGCCACTATGTGGCACCTGGCATATGAAGTGTGTGTTTGGCAGAAGTGCAAGGTTACACCAATAATTGTATATCAATAAGGCTCTTAACATGATATTCACTACAGAAGAATGTAGAATGTGAGCATAACACATCTGGCTTATGACAACTGTTTGACCAAGGCTATTTCAACATCCTGATAAGCCTCTTCTTTTGTTGGTACAAGCTTGGCCATTTGAAGGCAAGTGTCTGTCCACCTTTGCACCCAAACATGCTATCATATAACTACTTATTCTCTATATAGTGAGTGTAACAAACAATGAATCAAAGGAATTTTGAACTAGCCTTATTGGTGTTTGTGTCATTACTGTTTCCTGAGCTTGTCCTGCTGTCCATTCTCTATGCCTGTATAAAATGCTGATCAGCTATATCTAGAGAGCGCCTGGGTAAAATTCCTCAGAACAGCCTGGTGTGAGATGTCAAATTAGGATGGAAGAGTGCTTTATGTAATTTGCTCTTATCTCTCTCCGGGATTCTGTCTTCGAGACTTCAGGTCTCTGATATATCTGTTGAATTGGAGAATAAATGCGGGAAATTATGAAATATAAATTCACATGGTGTTTATTTGTGCTTAGCTCAGAGACACTGGCATACATAACGTGGTCGCAGATGCCCTGCGCCGGGTGCCTGCCATCACCATTTGCGGCCCCGGGCCGCACAGCAAAGTGCCAGGGCCGCATTTTAAGGTTCTGTAGCGTTACTTACCTTATCCAGGGGCCGGCCGCGGTCCTCTCTTCGAGCCGCGCGCGGTCCTGCTGCTGCACGAGCCGCGCGCGGCTCATCCAACGGCTTCAATAGGAAGGCGCGCAGTGACCGCGAGAAGCGGTCACGTGTCCCGCCTGAATCTAAGAGCGGGCCGCGAGTCTCGGGCGTGCTCTTAAAGAGACAGTGGGAGCCTAAATTGTCAAAAGGCTCCCATTGGCCCCTGTCATGCCACACTCCCCATACACTTACCTTTTGGGGGTGTGGATATGACAGGAACCAATCACATTAGTTTAGAAGCTATTTAAACTTACCTCTCCCTTTACTCCCTGCCCTATCGTGGTTTCTGTTTCAGTTCCCTTTAGCGCTTGTTGTGTTCAGTTGTGTTTTCTTCGTATTGACTTTGGCTTTGTTTCTGACTACGTTTTCTCTTTATCCTTATCTGTTCTGGTTGCCGGCTTGCTGTTTACTGTGTACCAGACCCCAGTTAGTCCTAGTTTACGCTGTCTCTCTGTGCCCTTGACTTTGGATCGTTCCTGACTCTGTCTCCTCTCATATACGTCGAGTGTAGCGGAGATGCAATATTCCCCAGGTATCTCCGCTTATAATCCAAGTGAGGCTCGGGAACAAGTAAATTGTAAATCCACAGGCAAGGTCTCCAGCAGGCAAAATAACACAGCAATATCCCACAGCAATCCCAATAACTGGACGACACACAGTTTCAGGAGCAGAACTCAAATCTTTAATCCACACTGGCCTTTTAAAGCATGCTCCCATGCAAGGGAGGGATTACATTCATTAATACAGTAGCCAATCCTGTCCTGGTAACCTCCCACACATCTCCTCCCCTCAGCCAGCATCATAATCCCCTTATCCAGTACAGTAATTCCCCCCATTTCTGGATGTACCCCTAAACGTAGGGGTACCCCTTTAAATCCTACACCCCCCGATAGCCCTGATCTGGGTGAACAACATATCCAAAAATCACCCAGATCAGACCAGGGGTTCGGGAAATTTATGGAGGGAATAAAATGACCGACCGCACTGAGTGAAACCGCCGAATGCGGTTCCATGTGAATGGGCCCTGCGGTCGGTCCTGGAGTAAGGGAACAAACTGCATGAAAGCCTCTAGCTATAGAGGCTAGGGAGGGTTTGCCTGAATCCCCTCGTTCGGTTCTTTCTATCTACCGAACGAGGGGCCGTTCGGTAGTTAGGAACCGAACGGACCGGGCTTGTGGAGGATTCAGCGGTGTTTGCCTAGTCGAGTGTTCGATTTGAGTTCCAGACACTCGACAGCAAAACACCGCTGTTCGGGAGTTTTAAAATGGCCGCCGCCACGTGTTCGTTTGTCGAATGGCGGCCACCCCCGAGAACAAAGGACAGCTACTTCACTTGTCAATTACCCGTTCGCAACAATGTTGCAATGGGTAATTGAGGACACACTTCACACAGGGGAGGTCTGACTGTTCGGTAGTTTCATTCGAACATACTAAGGGAATGAAACTACCTTACATTCAGACGAATACAATACATTTTACACATAGAACTTAGCTATTTTACACGAATACATTCCCTTACTGCAAAGACATTTAGCAAATAGACGAATACAGTTTAAACATAATGTAAGTCCCAGGGCAGCTCATGGACATCCGCTACATCGAGTCCGGCCACTCTAAGGTCCGGTAGACGTATCTCTCCTCTGTGTTGTCTTCTGTTTAGCTGAATCCTGCGTGTTGGGGTATATTCACGTTACAGGTGCCCATCGAGTGGCCCATGCTGTCATTCTGCGTGTTGGGCCACTGTTTCATCCTGACATATATTTAACCTTCAGGAATTAGGCTATGATGATAGTTCAGTAGCTGGTAAGGGATGTTAAAATCCTACATCATTTTGACCGAAGAAGAAATTTGTTTATATTCAATCATGGGGCCCCCATGTGGACAAATTTCAGAAAGCAGTGGAGATGGACCTAATGGATCTGGCTGCTAGAGTGAAGGAAGGAAATTGTAAGTAAACTTGAGTTTAAGGGAGGAGATGGTCTTTAGGTATTTGGAAAATAATACCAATGTTGTAATAAAGAGAGCCAAGAATGTGATAGCTGCAGTTGTACACCAGGTTAAACTAAGTTGGTCATCAAACAGAGGATTTCAGACAGGTTAGTTCTAAAGAATCTTGTGATTCTATTAAAATAGAGCCTGGTTATTGTTTTTATAGTAGTATGTCTGTCAATCTTGGTTACGTGGTAGAGTTCCTTTTTTTACTGTAATGATGATCTTCCATCGCATATCCAAATGTCACAAGGGTACAACTTCCCCAATTTTTAAACCAATAGTTTTTGGCATTGGATTGCTTACCAGGATTGAACAGATTTTAAATGATTTTTGTCAATCTTTATTTTATGCGTGCATATGATGAACAAACAATCTTACTATGCCCCAACAGCATTGGTTAGGCAAGAGAGGTACATTCGTACAGTTGAAGGCATGTTATATCTACCGTATATACTCGTGTATAAGTCGATCTCATGTATAAGTCGAGTGCAGTTTTGTGACCAACAATTGTGAAATATGCTATGCCTCGTGGATAAGTCGAGGGTAAAACTTGGGGCTATGAAATTCTGTGATTTTTATAATTATATACACACACACACTCATACAAACACACACTCTGCATTATATATACACACACTCATACAAACAGACACTCTGCATTATATATACACACACACACTCATAAAAACACACACTCTGCATTATATACACACACACACTCTGCATTATATACACACACTCTGTGTATATAATGTAGTGTGTGTGAACTGGGTGGGGGGAGGGCATTTTATTATTTTAAATTTTTTTTTTTAATATTATTTATAAAAAAATTGTCCCTCCTCCCTGCTTGTTAACTGGTCAGGGAGGGGGGCTATCTTAATCCCTGGTGGTCCAGTGGCATGGGCTGTGAAGTGGGGGGGCCGGCAGGAAGCATTTACTTACCTTTCCTGCAGCTCCCTTCTCCTCCATTCCGGTCAGCTCCACTGTAAGTCTTGCGGTCTGTTTGCCGCGCGGATCGTTGCCATAGCTCTGACGGCCGCGGCTCTCTAAGTTACCATAATACAGACAGTGACTCGAGTATAAGTCGAGTGGGGGTTTTTAAGCACAAAAAATGTGCTGAAAAACTAGACTTATACTCGAGTATATACTGTAAGCACATTTTCATGTTAATAACATGCAATACACAGGTTGAATCATACACATCCAGCTGTTAGGTAGAGTTAAGTCAGAGTATTGAGGCATTTAACTGACTGGATATGCTGAGTACTACGATTTGTCAAGTTTAAGTAACAGGCTTAAGTATGTTGGGGATTTAGGGAAGTAGCTCACTAGGGTAGTTGCTTAGCCTACTAGCGCACTTGTATAGCTTAACGTTGTAATCTGGTCAGGCGTATATAGAGACATAGTAGTAGTGTTATGCATGTCAGCGGGATGTACAGCCTTGCGGCAGATATTAGAGTAGTGACTTCCCTGAGTTGTGTCAAGAGTCAGGCTGTATATTAAGTCAGGTAGGCTAAGGTGAAATATTAAAACAAGAGGAAACATGCTAAATCAAAAGTAACGGCAACATAGGTTAATGGCCACTGGGTATGGAACGTTCTTGAAAATCTCAGAGAGGAGAACAGAAAACCATATAGTGACAGGAAAATGCTTTGTTCATCTGATGCCACATAAAGGCCTCCAGAGGTCAGTGAATTCCATGCTGAACATCCATTTTTGGCCGCTCCGCCGGCCCCAGGCCTTCGCTCCAGTCCCCTGTGTTGGCAAGTCTGCCGAGCATCCGTGCGAGGTCCCGGGATCAGCTGGGGGGTAAAAAGAGAGACATTTCTCCAGTCCCAGGCCTTTGTGGAAGCCGACACCCTCTGTCCAGGGACTCGGTACCTTTTCCTGGCCAAGTCCTGGCCCCCCAAGGAGCAGGTGGAAGATCAAGATGTTGTCTACCGCCAGCGGCGTGTGACCCTCCCCCTGTGTGGTTGGTGCCTCAAGGTCATACCTCTTGCGGCTTTCAGCCTAGACGAGTGGTCGTTGGTGTGGTTAGGCTTTTGGGTTTGTGCGTTGCCCAGAGGTGTCTCTCCTGTCACTGTCTGTGGACTTCTCTCCGTACTCTGTTTAGACCGGATGGCAGTGGAGTGAGTCACAAAGCTCTATCTCTTCAAGGATGAAGACATAAAGACTTGGTTCTTTAAACCTAAGGTTAATACTGTAGTTGTTTTTCTAGCCAGACACTGCTTTCACATTGGATAACACATTCATTGGAGAACCAACAGCATAGACACAAATATATATGAAACCTAGTTGGCAAAAGGGACTGCCCATCAGCTGGCACCATATATGTCTTCTGTTATTTGGAAGATTTGAATTCTGGTGTCCGAAGGGAGATTATTATGGTGTTTTTCTACCCTGTAAAGTGGTTTCTAACTTCTCGTCTGAAGCCTTTTTGGACATTGTTCTATCACTATTAAGGGGGGTCTTATGTTACGTTTTTCTTTTTGTTATAAAGATAGTGTAAGAATAAACCTGAGGTTTCTAAAGATAACTCGCTTTTATTTATTTTTGTACCACAATTAAAAGAAAAGAGTGTCCATTTATTCCAGGTTTTAAATAACAGAAAACATTTCCATGCTGTATTGGAGTAATGGGAGTTGTAAGTGTTGAGAAAATAAATGGTATTCTCCAGTGTAGCAAACTTTTTCTTCCAAAGGATTTTAAAGAAAGAAGTTCATTAAAGCAGGTAAGCATTCCTTTTACTGCAGTGTGGAAAACAGCAAGTTAAACAGTAAAGTAAAAGCCCTCTCTCTTGTTTTGGAAATGAAATGTAAAAGGTCACTCCAGACCCTTAAAACACTTCAGCTTGCTGAAAAGCTTCATGTGGGAAGAGTGTGTCCTTTTTTTGTTCGTTTTGGAGAAAGTGCAGATTTTAATAGAAATTTATACTTTTATGAATGATACTGGTTACATCCCCCTGGCTTTTAAAGCAGACAACAGGTCATGTTACTTCCTGGTTTGGTTAGCTCATTTGCACTTAACTCAGTCAAGAGGCAGCAGTTTGCCCAGAGCACCTGCCTTGCAAAGACTTCTCATTGAGCTGCATTAGGAAGTCATTCTTTAAGACAAAGATAACGTAATGCAGTTTTTTTAGCTTGTATCTTGGAATCAGTCTGAATGAGGGATAAAGTCAAATGCATTGTGAAAGCCAAGCCAGGTCCGAATTCCGGTGAATCTTGTCCAAATGAAGGAGCGAGCTGAATGAAAAGTGAAAGTCAAGCCATGTCCGAAATCCTTTGAATCTTGTCTGAATTAAGGGATGAGCCAATTGTAAAGTGAAAGCCAAGCCAAGTCAAATCAGAGAGCCAGAGAATCTTTACCGAAATCCTAATTAAGGCGAACAGGAAGTTTCAGCAGAGGGTTCCGATTTAGCATCTCCTGGAGTACTAGAGTTAGTTCACACAAGAACAGCCTATGGACACAAACAATAGTGCGTGGAAGCCCTGACACCTTACATATCTATAGAATAACTTAATGGCCATCAGTGTCAGGAACACTTTTATAGCCACTAAATTGTTTTAAAGGTATATTTACCTTGGGGGGGGAGGGATATAATTTCTTAAAGGAACATTATTAAATTTATTAAAAATCACTGATAGGGATGTCATCAATTAAAGAAAATATGACACCTTATGTGTTAGTGCACATGAAAGCTTTAATTTTAAAATCTGTACATGGCACTAGAGTGGCTTGCATTATACCATATGTAGACCCTCCGACTCACAAATATACAATCAAATATGAAATGTTACAGAAACTTACACAAACACTTTTACAAACACTCTCACGTATACAAACACTCACACACTCAGAGTAATTTAGACACAGCCACACTCACAGACACAAACACTCTTACAAACTCTCCCAGACACTTCCACACTGTCATAGACACAAATATACACAAAACCTCTCAATTCCGCTCCAGGTAAAATAAAACACACTCAATATTTTAAAGCTTTTTAAGTTATGGTTGTGCTGTCATCGAGGAATTAGAAGTAGCTGGTGGGGAATGTCACTCACCTGTGAGAACAGCCCACTAATAATGTAAACAAGAGTAGCGACCAACTACTCTAAAATGAACCAAGCTCCTAGCTCTCGTTTTTCTGCCATGATAAGGTAAGGAAAAGCTGTACCAGGAGCTCCACTTTGAATCCAGGAACAGCTTGTGCTGCATCCTCCTTTATCTCAATTACCCATGTTAAAATTAATGTAGGGGGGGCGGAGCCTAGCACCCAGACTGAGAGGTTGTGCTGCATCTCAGCTCCTGCCTAATCCTGCACTTTTCGGGGGTAATCCCCCCAAAATCTGGCACAAACCCTCACTGGAGAGCATTTATCATGACGGGGACACCCGGGGGACTCACCCGATACCAAAACCAAGCATGCAACCCTCCGGGGACCCGACCATATAACCCGAGGCCTGCCGGAGATCGAGCTACGGGGAGACGGCCGCTCCCCGCGCTGACTGACCTGGACGTGGATACCTCTGGGCACTCACCTCCTACCCCCCCCCCCTATGGACCGACGGGGGTCATCTCGGTCCACATTAAGCAACTGGAGGGGCAGTAACAAGCAGCAACGCCAGGACAACCGAGCACATGGCACACCTAAAATGGCGGCGGTACGCGCACTGTGCAAGACATCGGAATGCCATACAGGGGTGCCGGATTGCGCGGCCAGACTACATGCTATATTTGAGGCCTTTTGGGCGAAACTGGAGATCAGGGCAAAGCAGATTAAACAAACACAATGCCTGAACAACGAGATGCACAGGCAACACAGCCGCAAACAAACTGCTCCTAACCCACACAGGGCCTCGAGATGGCGCCGCAGGAGGACACGTCCTCCGCACAAAAGCCACCACAGGAGAGGTCACCTAGCCCCAAACCGTAACCACGGAGTGCTGCGAACACTCCGCACACCCGGTACCCGACCGCACTCTTCTTCCGAGCCGGGAGCTCACCGGGAGGTAGCTCTCCACCACCACCCATACACCCAGGGAGATAACCGGGACCCGGAGGAACCCTGGGCCCACGACCCTGTTGATGGGGTCAATGGACATGTGGTAAGGGCCCCCACTAAGGCCTCGGGCCGAAGATATGCGAAAACACCCGGGAGTGATAGGAGAAGAAACGCAACAAGGAGGATAAAGCGACTGGCTGGTCGGAATGGGCAGGCAAGAAAAGCAGGGCAACCTCCTAGCCGAATGCAGGTTAGAGGGGGCCTCCCCCCAATGCCTGAAGAACTGGCCCTTGATTCTTGCACCGCCATCCCACCCTGTGGCGTTGGCTGATTTCTCAAGCGGACAACTGCAATGCCCATCACCCGGGACTCCTACTAATCATTGCAAGTGTTATAACCTGTACCAAAACTAGTGCTAGCTTTGCAACTGTCACACCAGGCCTACGCCTCACCGCATAAGACTTAGCAAAGTATTAATAACTGTATGTCTCCTTAGTTACTCACCTAAGTGTAACCTAAGCTAATTTACAGGTTACCCAACGAGGTGGAACTAGCTAGGCTTTGTTTATTTAGTTGCTTATAATTTTGACTTAATCAGATGCACAGTCCCTTATGCCCAGGCCCACGACCCAGTGGCATAACGGTCTCAATGCATGCGAGACTCAATGTTTAAATAACCGGTTTACTCCCAGGCACACCCGCCTGGCACGTTCTAGCTTGAAGTCACTAGCCTGTATAGTTGACCTAGCTCGACATAACTACCATTTGAAAATATGCAGAACCAACATATACTTTTCATCGAGCAAAGTGTTTGCTTTATCTTATGTTTAAACTATTGTTTATCTATATGTTACCGGGACTATAACCCCCCATAACTACCATCCGGGGACCAATACACACGGAACCTGATTATTCCCAAATTCCCCACGGGGGAATCTCCTGCAGAAATAACCCATGGTTATAGATGTCATGTCACTATATATGTCCATACATGTTCCTAGCCTAGTAACCAATGGCACTCTAACTGTCTCCCTACCTAGCCTGTTTACCTAACACTAAATGACCCTGAGCCCTAGTGCAGATCATATGCTGTTTTATGCAGTTTTGTCATAGCTAAACGTGTACCTCACCTGCTCAATTGAGCAAAACTGGAGAAAATACTTTAAAAGCGACATCAATATATATATATATATATTAAAACATGCAGTAGAACCTAATGCCTAGCTAAGATACTACCATGTTATAATAATTGTTCACCCAAGCAGTGGTAGCATCATAAACCTGATTAGCAATGTTTTAATACTAAGTGGAACCCTTGTGTTGTTTCTATCTATTTGTGACACATCTCATAGCCTGACAAATCTAGCAAGCTCCTTGTCTCACCTCACACAGGGCATCCATGTTCTAGGTATTTGCTGGAGCCGGGACGTTAGCCTGTCTGCTCATATACCACTGCACGTATGACAGATAGCAGTGGGGGGGTGCCCGGGGATATAGGTTCGTCAGTATTTGCAAGCAGTTAATCGCTTATTATGTTAGCGTGTTATTATTATTTGAGTTAATTCTACACAACAGGGAACTACTGAGCCTGCGCAATCACCCTATACAAAACTTGTTCACTTAACTTATTTTAACTAGTTAATGTTAAGCGACTTAAATTGCATATTGCCTAAACCTGTTTACAAACGCAACGTTAAACCATAAAACATAAAAAAGAGGTACAAATATTAAGGAAATGTTAGATACCACTGTTATTGAGCCCTGTACTGTATTCTAAATGCACATTTCCCTCTCTCTATTCTGTATCCCATCTAATATGCCTCAATAAAATACAGATTGACAAAAAAAAAAAAATTAATGTAGGACCAATTTTTTATTACTTGGACATAAAACACTAAACTAGTAGCTTAGACATATAGTGGTACATAACATTCAAAAATTAAAATGTTATATTCGTGGTTGTTATCAAATCTAACATGTTTTCAACATATAAACAGTATTTACATAGATTATTCTATGTAAAGATGGTCCCATTTACTCCAGAAAGAATACTTGTTTTATCAACTAGTAGTAGGTAATATTTAATCATAGAATGTCTTTGAATCTCTATCTCTTTTATTTTTTTTTAGGGGTATATAATAAAAAGAAGAGAAAAAAAATGTCTTTAATTTCTGAACGTACAAAATTCTATCTTTTTCTCGCTCTTTTCACAATTAAAAGACATTGTATAATTACATAGTTACATAGCTGAAAAGAGACTTTCGTCCATCAAGTTCAGCCTTCCTCACATATGTTTTTGCTGTTGATTCAAATGAAGGCAAAAATTCCAGTCTGAAGCGCTTCCAATTTTGCAACAAACTAGGAAAAAATTCCTTCTTGACCCCAAAATAGCTGTCAGATGTCTCCTGGATCCAGCAACTATTACCCCACTAATTAGAAATGATATCCCTTTATGTTATGTTTTTTGCAAGTATTTATCCAATTTCAGTTTAAACATCTGTATGGACTCTGATAAAACCACCTTTTCAGGCAGAGAATTCCACATCCTTATTGCTCTTACTGTAAAAAAAAAACTTTTCTTTGCCTTAGATTAAATCTCCTTTCTTCCAGCTTAAATGTGTGACCTTGTGTCCTATGTATAGCCCTGTTTATGAATAGATTTCCAGATAATGGTTTGTACTGGCCCCGAATATATATGTATAATGTTATCATATCCCCTCTCAGGCGCCGTTTTTCCAAACTAAAGAGATTTGTATATGTATGTAATTGTATTCATGCTATAACTAAGGACATTAGCATTGACAAAGGAACACAGCCCGAAACGTTTGAAACCTGTATGTTGTTCTTCAAATAAATGTGGTAGCACCTGGGTGTGCACTTTAAATACCAGTTGCGCATTACTCCAATTTTTTCTTGTTTTGACATTGAATGTCAGTGTTGGAAGCACCTCTAGCAGCCATCTGAGGAGTGGCCAGGGGAGGTATACCTAGGCTGTAACATAAACATTGCATTTTCTCTGAAAATATGTTGTTTACTGCAAAAAGCCTGAAGGGACTGACTATACTCACCAGAACAAATACAATAAACTGTAGTTGTTCTAGTGACTACAGTATAGTGTCCTTTTAAGTTTTTAATCCCTACTTTGTCTTACGTTTTAAAGGAAACTAGATCAGAGATCAAGACTTGAGACTTGAGAAATGGGAGGTTCTCCCGAAAGCTTAACATTCCAAAATTCTGTTATTATTGTTATCGTCATTTATATGGCGCCAACAGATTCCGTAGCGCTTTACAATATTATGAGAGGGGGATTTAACTATAAGTAGGACAATTACAAGAAAACTTACAGGAATGATAGGTTGAAGAGGACCCTGCTCAAACAAGCTTACAGTCTATCAATGACAAGGGTAAGAACAGATTCCGAGAGAGGAAGAGAAGAGGAAACAATAGGAGATAAATGAGTTTGGGGTAACAGTGCCGCTTTAAAGGGACACTATAGTCACCTGAACAACTTTAGCTTAATGAAGCAGTTTTGGTGTATTGAACATGCCCCTGCAGCCTCACTGCTCAATCCTCTGCCATTTAGGAGTTAAATCCCTTTGTTTATGAACCCTAGTCACACCTCCCTGCATGTGACTTGCACAGCCTTCCATAAACACTTCCTGTAAAGAGAGCCCTATTTAGGCTTTCTTTATTGCAAGTTCTGTTTAATTAAGATTTTCTTATCCCCTGCTATGTTAATAGCTTGCTAGACCCTGCAAGAGCCTCCTGTATGTGATTAAAGTTCAATTTAGAGATTGAGATACAATTATTTAAGGTAAATTACATCTGTTTGAAAGTGAAACCAGTTTTTTTTTCATGCAGGCTCTGTCAATCATAGCCAGGGGAGGTGTGGCTAGGGCTGCATAAACAGAAACAAAGTGATTTAACTCCTAAATGACAGTGAATTGAGCAGTGAAATTGCAGGGGAATGATCTATACACTAAAACTGCTTTATTTAGCTAAAGTAATTTAGGTGACTATAGTGTTCCTTTAAGTATCCTTGTAAATTGAAAAACTGTGTATTTCTCGAATCTAGATTGCTATGCCTGTAATTAGTTCCGCTATCTGACCACTAGATGGAGTTGATATACTATATATTTTCATGGTGATTGTCATTCCAACATTCCTATGCGTTTCATTTGGAATTCTTTCACAGTTATAATAAAATGGGTCTCCTAGTGTGTAAGATTTCTAACTATCTTTATTTAAAGTACTGCATTTTATAAGCAAACCAGAATGTGGTGTTTTGATATTTTGAGTAGTCTCTTTCACATTTAACCCATACACACTTAAACGCACCCGTACACACACATAATTATTTATATATAGTTATAGTAAAGATTGTAGTTGTATTAGTGCATTGATGCAGATGTAAAATAACAGATTAAATTAGCATCTTGTCATACCCTTGTTATTGAACTAACTATAGACTCTAAGCTCGTTTGAGCAGGGTCCTCTCGTTCCTGTAAGTTTTCTTGTAATTGTCCTATTTAAATCCACCCTCTTATAATATTGTTGGTGCCATATAAATGATGATAATAATAATAACAGAATTTTGGAATGTTAAGCTTTTGGGAGAACCTCCCTTTCTCAAGTCTAAAGCATTTCTGAGCCGGATGACACATAGAATTCAAATTTGAGTTGTGATACTGGGGTTAAAGTGACATGAGGGCAGATAAGACACAGGTCTGATAGAAAATAGACACCATTCTCGCAGACAGTCATAAATATCTTGTATAAGGATCATAGAGTGAGGGGGGAGAGAGAAAAAAAAAACAAGCAAACAGTGCAGAAGATTGTGATAGAAGGGGGAGAGTAAAAAAAAAAATAATTACACAGATTAAGAATGCATGAATTCACATCCAAGAGTGCAGAATATGCATTAAGGCCTATATACAGCATACACACACACACACACACACACACACACACACACATATATATATATATATATATATATATACACACATGTACATGTATATAATATACATATACACATATACACAAATACATATACATACATACATACATACATATAAGTAAAATCAAATGCACAATTATATGTACATGCACACATATGCATGCATCCACACACAAGCAGCAATACAAATACTTACATATGTACAAATGTGCCCACACATACTTTGACTCAAATATACCTATGTAAGCATACACATATTCACATACACATGTACATACACATACATATATATATATACACGCATACATAGATATACATACACACATACACATATAGTAATGCACAGCCATATGTAGTTAGGTTTGGGAATATTTGGACACTGGCACAATTTTCATAGTTTTGGCTCTGTACGGAATTGTCATGGGGGCTACCAGGAAAACCCCTACTACGACCTTTGAAGGCAGCACACTCACCTTCTATCAGGATATGTCCCGCCACACTATCCTCTGGAGGCAGTCCCTAGACCGCTTACCCAGCATTTATGAAACTACCAGGTACCTTATAAAATGGGCATGCACCAGCTCCTGGTTGAAAAAGATTGGCAAGACCCATTCCCTAATGAATATATCAGAGGTGTCTTCCATGGTTTGGGAACTAGGGATACCAGACAGATCCTTCTCAGCAGCACAAGGCCCGTCTTGGTCTGTCGACTGAATAACCCCGTTCATGCCCAGAGCAACGACTTCAAGCTCACAGGGTAAGCTTACAGCGTTTAAAAACATTATGTTATGGTTAAATAAAGCTTTGGCCATTGCCCTTATCTACTTGAAAAGGTGTCCAGTGTGTTATTGGGGGGCAACGGTGGGTTGGAAATGGGTCAGCAGTCAAGCATTTTGGTGTAACTTAGTGTCAGCAGAAAAGACTGACAAAACTGCTTATTAAATTGTCCTGTGTTTGCGGTGGTTGTGTAAGATGTGGGGGTAATTCACAAAGATAATATGACAACATTTTTAGGTTAAAGATTTTTTGGGGGGCCAACCTCTCACTAACTCCCCCTCAGGTTTGCAACCCTTGGATTATTTAAACATTCCCACTTGCAGGGTTAAAATGACAAGAACGTGGCTCCCAGATCACTTCGTTGAGATGTGTCTCTTTAATTCCGAATGACAAAACTGAGGTAAAAATTGCTTGTTTGGAAAAATTCTCGAAAAAAGGGAAATAGTGAAGGATAAAAGGCAGAGGCAGAAGAATGAGCAAATGGATAAAATATAATTATTACTAATTAGTACTTGGGGGAAATAAAAGAGAGAGACAGAAAGAAAAAATAGTCAGCGTAACTAACTGTATCAATATATTGCACCAAACACGTAAAGTGGGATTTAACGATATCTGCTCTTTTATTTTTTTTTCATGTACACACAGCTCTGTAAATGGAATTTTGGGGAGTAGGAAATAGCTTCACACAAAAAACTGAAGGTCAATATGATAAGAGTGTGATTTTTGGATGAGAACATAATTCTGGCCATACCCTCACACAGCTAATGATAACATGCAACTATTTTAATTTGCTACTTTTAAAAAGAAGTTATCATACTTCCGTCCTTATATTGCTGTGAATGCAAGCTGTTTCCTCTGCACCTGTGAGAGGGTACAAAGCTGTGCAAGCTGCTGTGTACCTACCATAAGATTCCAGCCACAGAGAGGGACGGGCTCTGGGTCTCCCAAAACAGAAGCCAAAGTGAGTATTCTCAGTGTATTCTCACATTATTCCACAGCACTGTACAATAGGTTGTCTAACAAACAAGTACTTGTAACAAGACAAACTAGATGTACAGTAACAGAAGGTGCTCAGATCCTTGCTCAATCGAAGCTGCATTGAAGTGAAGGATAAAATGTATTTCATGAATAGAAGAGTTTACAATAAAATATTTTGTTTTTTTACATGACACAATTGGAGGAGAGGAACTGAAGAAGGTATTTGTTGAGGTGGGGGGGAGGGTGAGCAAAGAAATTGTGTTAACAGTTTAATTATTTTGCTTCTTAAAGAAGTGAGATTGTAGTGAATTAAACAAACAAAAGGCAATGTTTACAGTGTCTCCCTAGAGATACCTCCAATGACCACTCCTCATTTGGCTACTAGAGGTGCTTCCTGGGACTGTGTTGCACAGTGTGCAGCACTGCTGTTCATTGATTCAACGCATCTCTATGAGGAGGTGCTGCCTCTTTTGCGATTTTAACCAATCCAATGCTTTCTCTATGGGAAAGCAATGGGTTGGCTAAAATCATAAATTCTGATGATGTCAGCAAGGAGGCGGCTCAAAGGCGGGCCAGCGTCGGCAGTCCTGCACAGTGCCGGAAATAAGGTAAGTTTTATTACCTTTTAAAGGGGGTTGGGGGGGGGGGCAAGTACTTTTAACAGTATATGGTCAGGAATACATGTTTGTGTTTCTGATCCTATAGGGTTCCTTTAAATGTTGTTTTTGTTAACAGTTCAATTACATACAGAGTAATTTATGATGTAACTTAAAGGGCCAGTAATGTCACCCAGACCAGTTCACGAATTAAATGGTCTGGGTGCATTGGTCCTGTCATTTTAACCCTGCAATGTAAAATATTACAGATTTGTATAAATTGCAGTTTTTACATTGCAGGGTTAAATACTCATCTAGTTGGTGTCTACCTTCTCCAGAACTGAGTGAAACTTTGTCCTTGAATCTAATGCTGCTGTTTAGGGGAGGGTGGCCAGACACCACTCATTTACAATTCATTGCTTATCTATAAAAAGCAGAAGCAGTGGATTGGAGAAGATTGCAGAAGATGCCAACAGGCATGTTGATGACATTGAAGGCTGAAGGGGGAGGTGGGGTGCAGCGGAGGAGTCCTGGCTCTAGATAAGAAGCTGGTAAGAAATCCTTATTTAAACTACTTTTATTTTTTTTATAGCAAAGGGAGTGAGACAAGGGGGGTGGACAGAGGAAAATGTATAGTCCCCCCAAAAAACTACAGTTATTTTCGGGACTATTGGTTTTCCTTTATGCCGTATTTTTGTAACAAAAAGGAAACTGCGGTTTTAGAGGGAGGAAGAGAGGGCGAAAGAGTAGACTTATGAAGCCAAGCTAATTATTATAAAAAAAACACTAAACTAAAGAAGTTTAAAATAAAAAAAAAGCTACCTAGTATAATTAATTCTAACCTAACTTACATGGTGCAGTTAATGTGGGTGGCTGCAGGGAGTCTTTAAAAAAACCCCTGTGATTGCAGAGTTGAACAAATCACAGTAATACAGACAGGGTTATCCAAATCAAAATTCATGAAAGCAAATGAAAGGATCACTATAGTGTCAGGAAGACAAACTAGTTTTCCTGGCACTATATAATCCTTAGGGTCCCCCACCTTCAGGGCCCCCCTCCAGCTGGGCTTAAGGGGTTAAAACCATTTCACCCACTTACCTTTATCCAGCGCCGGGCTCCCTCAGCGCTGGTGACCTCTCCTCCCCCTCCGACGTCAGCTCCCGAGCGGAGCCGAATGCGCATGTGCGGCCAGATGCATTAAAAACGCCCATCGGAAAGCATTTCTTAATGCTTTCCTATGGACGTTCTGTGTGCTTTATGCGATTTTCGCATCCAGCGTTGCAGAAGTGCCTCTACCGGCTGTCAGGAAGACAGCCACTAGAGGCTGGATTAACCCTGCAATGTAAACATAGCAGTTTCTCTGAAACGGCTATGTTTATAGTTGCAGGGTTAAAACCTGGGGGACCTGGCCCCCAGAACACTTAAGTGAGCTGAAGTGGTCTGGGTAACTATAGTGGTCCTTTAAATAATTTTAGGCAATTTTTTTAAAGCCTCCCCTGATTTGATGAAAACCAGCCTGTGTTTGGAAACCACCCAAATTATATAAAACTGAATAATACTAACCCAAAATGTAACTAACAGTCTAAAATAGTGTCCTGATAAAAACCCCTGAAAAATCTTTTATTTAGGGCTCCATGCTATTGGATGTAATAACACGAAAAACCATGATTGTAATTGGTACAATGTGTAGAAAAAAATTCCAATTTATGTATAGTTATATATAGTTGTCTGATCCCTTTAAAACCGCTAAAATCTGTACCACAATATATAAGTAGAGATTACGACCCTCTGCGAGAATGTTGTCTATTTCTAAGAAACCTGTGTCTTATCTGCACTCATGTCGCTTTAACCCCTGTATCACAACTCAACTTTGAATTCTATGTGTCGTCTTGCTCAGAAATGCTTCAGACTTAAGAAAGGGAGGTTCTCCCGAAAGCTTGTCATTAAAAAATTCTGTTAGTCCAATAAAAAAGGTATTACAAGATACAAATGTTATCTGTTTTTTACATCTACAATATTATGTTTATATTATGTTAAAAACAGGGCTCAACATTTCTACTCACAACCAGCCTTTGGTGATTAATATTATGTATATCTTCCAGTACACTCATTGGCCTATTTTTGTGCCCTTGTTGGTTGTTCTGATTTGTTTCAGAATCAGGTTTTTCGATCACGAAATTCTGCAGAGCTGAGCCAACATATGGCCGTAATTCTGGCAACACCCCCTAATGTTTTTCCAGCATTAAGGCTGTAAGGGCATTATGGGTAATTTAGCACACATTATCTGGAGTGCCGAAGGTTTCTTATCCCTGTTCGATACACAGACACTCATTCATTGGTTGAGAATGTCAGTTGTATGCCCTCAACCAGTGAAGCAATGGCACTATCTGCATCTAGCTTCTACAGCGCTGATGTGGCTCAGCTGCGATGTTTGGAGGCCCGGTGCCCTATGGGACATAAGTAAATGGCAGACCATTGCTAAATGGGTTGCCTCCTTACCGGGAAATTGCTGCAGGTACTTCTGGCACCATTACCACTACAGCAGGTTATAGTCATTATGATGCATGGAATCATGCACAGTGCATGGTTTCAGTCCTTATTTAGTTAAAAAGCTATATTCATTGATGAAGGTCAAGCCCAAAACTGAGGTTATACCATGTCCCAATTCAAAAGGTCATAGAAAAGGTTATAAAACAAACCTGTGGGCCCAAGATTGTCATGTAACTGTGTGTATCCATAGGCGTGTGCACGGGTGTGCCAGGTGTGCCTAGGCACACCCTAATCCCAGCGGCACGCGTTATGTGCCTCCCTCCGTGGGCCGGTGAGGGAGATCTCCCTCTCAAATATCTCCCTCACCTAACCACAGGCATGGAGGGAGGCAGGAGAGGACCCAGGGAGCTCTTGTCAGCAGCTCCGCCAGGTTCATCTCGCGCGGTTGGAGCGCTCAGATCTCGCTAGAGTTCTCTCTCAACTGGACCACCAGGGAAGGCAGGAGCACGGTCCCCCCTCCCTACATAAGGTAAGAAGGGAGGGGGGATATTAACTAAACGGCCCCCACACCCCACACATTACACACAAACATCACCCTTACATACACAGCACACACACACACACAGACACTAACAGCACCCTCACACTAACAACCTTACACACACAGCACCCTCACACTAACAACACCGTTACACACACAGCACACACACATACACACACACACTAACAGCACCCTCACACTAACAACACCCTTACACACACAGCACCCTCACACAGCACACACTAACAGCACCCTTACACATACTCATTAGTTCATGTTCCCGCAACCCCAGGCGTCTCTTTGACACCTTTAATTCTCTTCTTCGCCCCGCTGTGGCCACCCCCCAAACCAACCTTACTGCTGATAACTTTGCATGTTACTTCACTGACAAAATTGAACAGCTAAGGAAAGAATTCTCCCCTCCTTGCCTTTCTGCTTCTCAATCACACATTGATCATGCCTTTCCTACCCTTCAGACATTCTCCCAAGCCACTGACCAAGAGGTGGCTGCTCTTCTTTGCTCCTCTCGCCCCACCACTTGCCCACTCGATCCTGTCCCGTCTCACCTTATCAGATCTCTCTCCGCTTGTCTCGTGCCTTCTCTAACACACATCTTCAACTGCTCGCTCTCTTCTGGCATCGTCCCTGCTGACCTTAAACATGCCACTGTAGTACCTATACTAAAAAAACCATCCCTTGACCCATCCACCCCCTCTAACTACCGTCCCATATCCCTGCTCCCTTTTTCCTCAAAGCTTCTGGAAAGACTCGTCTTTACCCGTGTGTCTCATTTCCTCAATTCCAACTCTCTCCTTGACCCCCTTCAATCTGGCTTCCGCCCTCTCCACTCTACAGAGACTGCCCTTATCAAAGTTACTAACGACCTAATCGCAGCTAAATCCAAAGGCCACTACTCCATACTAATTCTTCTTGACCTCTCGGCGGCCTTTGACACCGTTGATCATGCTCTCCTTCTTCAAACTCTGCAATCGCTTGGTCTCTGTGACTCTGTCCTCTCGTGGTTTTCCTCTTATCTCTCCCAACGCTCATTCAGTGTCTCTTTTTCTAATGATACCTCCTCCCCTCGCCCTGTCTCGGTTGGAGTCCCCCAAGGCTCCGTCCTTGGTCCCCTTCTATTTTCTCTTTACACTGCCTCTCTTGGCAAACTTATTACCTCATTTGGTTTCCACTACCACCTGTACGCTGATGACACCCAGCTATATCTCTCCTCCCCGGACCTCTCCCCTGCTGTCCTGCAACGTGTCACTGCTTGCCTTTCTTCCATCTCTGACTGGATGTCCTCCCGCTTTCTGAAACTCAATCTCTCAAAAACTGAGCTCCTTGTCTTTCCTCCTCCTAATACTGATCCTCCTCTTTCGCTCTCCCTTCAAGTTTGTGGTACCAACATCAGCCCATCCTTGCAAGCGCGCTGTCTTGGCGTCATACTTGACTCTGGTCTCACCTTTGAGCCTCACATCCAGCATGTTGCCAAATCCTGTAGATTCCATCTTAAAAACATAGCCCGCATCCGCCCCTTTCTTGCACCAGATACTACCAAGGAGCTTGTCCATGCTCTAATAATTTCACGCATGGATTATTGTAACCCTCTCCTGCTTGGTCTTCCCAAAAGCCGTACTGCACCCCTACAGTCTGTAATGAATGCTGCTGCTAGACTGATTTTCCTCTCTAGTCGGTTCTCTCACACCTCACCCCTCTGCCAGTCCTTACATTGGCTTCCTGTGTGCTATAGGAGTCAATTCAAGGCACTAACTCACACCTATAAAGCACTGAACAACTCTAGCCCCTCTTATATCTCCTCACTGATCCACAGGTATGTCCCTTCTCGGTCTCTCCGCTCTGCCCGTGACCACCTCCTGTCCGTTGTCCGCACCCGTACGGCCAACTCGCGCTTGCAGGACTTCTCGCGGGCGGCTCCCTTCCTATGGAATAGCCTGCCTACCGCCATCCGACTCTCCCCTAGTCTTGCATCTTTTAAGAAGTGCCTTAAAACCCATCTCTTTAGGAAAGCTTATGGCCTCCAAGACTAACCCCTACCTCACATACCCGTCTCTTGCCCTCTCCTAAAGGGCAGCCCACCTTATTTGATTGCACATTCCTGTCCTAATGTGTTTTACACCCCACCTCCTATAGAATGTAAGCTCGATTGAGCAGGGTCCTTTTCAACCTATTGTTCCTGTAAGTTTATTTGTAATTGTCCTATTTATAGTTAAATCCCCTTTCATAATATTGTAAAGTGCTACGGAATCTGTTGGCGCT
>OW240918.1:128803514-128830081 GCA_933207985.1 Pelobates cultripes | reverse complement strand
AAACTGCAGCCCATCATCATCCTCATCTGCTTGTAAGTAGGCAACCTAGTATATTATTAGTGACACTGTGATGGGCAATTGTGGGTATAATACACATTGCTACATTGTATTTCTTTAAACTGCAACTGTTTCTTTAACTAATAACCTTTTACCTATTTACAGTACACAACATGTTTACTCCATCTTGTCTTAATTTAATGCAATAACAATTCAAGGCTTTGCCTATGTCATCCTAACGTCTAGTCCAAATACAGATTAAAGATGTCTAGGTTATGACATTAGACTTATTTTGTTATATGACCTTCTCTTAACCCTAAGGTGTATGTCAACCTAACTTCTAGTCCAAATACAGATTAAAGATGTCTAGGTTATGACATTAGACTGATAAGGGTGTTTTTCTTTTATTTTTATATATGAACTGCTTTTAACCCTAAGATGAATTAACCCATACATTACCAGTAGTAATTAGAAATGCTATACTATATATACATGCTAGATCAATGCTAGATAGAGACATACTGACCGACTCTGGAGGTGACATACTGAGAGATTACCTGTATAATCAGGAGGGTATGTTATACTAATTATATTGCAAGCATTTATTCATTTAATCTTGTATACTCTGCTTTATGATATATTAATGGATCTTTATTCATTTATCCAATAAACTATATTAATAAGACAAAAGTTATTGCTTCCAACTCCTATTTTTATTGTATTCTCAATTATTTATGTATTTTAAATAGAGAAACTCTATACCGACTATACAATATTTAGCTAAGATATCTGTATGGTTAGCCCTGCTAAATTCTAAGTTATAAGACGTTATATCGGTAAATTGGAGTACGAACGGTTACAACACTAATCTATAATTTACCTCACATTAAAGGGACACTATAGCTTAATGAAGTGGTTCTGGTGTCTATAGCTGGTCCCTGCAGGCTTTTTAATGTAAACACACACTGTGTGCAGCACTGGCGTTAGTTCATATGGCAGATCATATGGGTGGGGCATTGTGATGTGACATGTGGGGGCAGCAAATTTTTATTTTGTCTAGGGCGGCAAAAATCCTTGCACCGGCTCTGATCCTGGGCAGGTGCACCAGTCTACTTGACTGGTTTTGCCCCCCAGGCCTAAGGCTGCCAGCCCTCCCCTGGCCGCTGGGGAGGTCTTTTGGCGGCCGCTGGCGGACTTGTCCTGGCGGCCGCTGAGGGAGCTGCGCTGGCTCTGCTCCCCAGCACGCAGCTGAATGGGACCGGCGCCGGAATATGACGTCATATTCCGGCGCCAGTCTCATTCAGCAGCGCGCGAGGGCGGGAGGGCACTAACACAGGAAGCAACTCTAGTGACCGTCTGAGTGACTGTCACTAGCAGTGTCACTTTGAAGCAATGTAAACACTGCCTTTTGTCTGAAAAGTCAGTGTTTACGTTGAAAAGCCTGTAGGGACATGCTATAGACACCAGTACCACCACATTAAGCTGTGTGTGTGCGTCTGCTAGTGAGTGAGCTTGCTTTCATGCGTGTGCCTGCTAGTGAGTGAGCTTGTGTTTTTATGTCAATGAGCTGATGTATATCAGTAAGATTGTTTGTCTATGAGGCTGTGTATCAATGAGCTTGTGTGTGTCACTGAAATGTCAGTGAAATTGCCTGTGTCTGCATGTGCGTATGCTTACTGTATAATTAAACGTTTTACCCTGAAAGGACCAATATTTTATATTAGAAAAAGCATATATATATATATATATATATATATATATATATATATTACTCAATCATCTGTCCTGGCAAGACATAGCCTTACATATTACACGTGACAATATATGGCGCAGTGACTTATGGGGCTGGCACAATTTTTTTTCCCAGGGCTGCTTTGTATCCCCAGTCCGGCCCTGTAAAGGACCCAGAGTGTGTATAGAAGATTGTGTGTGTGTGTGTGTGTAGAGGATTAAGAGTGCATATAGGGTAAGGGATCTAGTGTGTATCTGGAGCGTAATGTATGTAGTAGGGCAGTGTGAGGGGTGCTGTAGTGTGTGTGTGTGTATATATATATATATATATAATATATTTGGACGTATTGTATGTGTGAGGTGCGCAGCGTGTTTGTGTAAGAGGAATGCTGTGTGTGAGGGTGTTTTTATCTGCCGTCACATTCTGGGTTTCTAATTTTATTTGTCTGTTAACTCACTGAGGGTTATTTTATATAACATATATGTGCTGTATATGTGTGGGAGTGAGGGTGCTGTCTGTCTGAGGGTGTTGTGTGCGTCTGGGGGTGCTGTGTGTGTCTGGGGGTGCTGTGTGTGTGTGCCTGGGTGCTGTGTGTGTCTGGGGGTGTTGTGTGTGTGTCTGGGGGTGCTGTGTGTGTGTCTGGGGGTGCTGTGTATGTGTCTGGGGGTGCTGTGTGTGTGTGTCTGGGTGCTGTGTGTGTCTGGGGTGGCTGTGTGTGTGTCTGGGGGCTGTGTGTGTCTGGGGCTGTGTGTGTGTGTGTGCTGGGTGTGTCTGGGGGGCTGTGTGTGTCTGCGGGGGCTGTGTGTGTCTGGGGGTGCTGTGTGTGTCTGTCTGTGTGTGTCTGGGTGCTGTGTGTCTGTGTGTGTCAGGGTGCTGTTTGTGTCTGGGTGCTGTGTGTGTCTGGGGTGCTGTGTGTGTCTGGGTGCTGTGTGTGTCTGGGGTGCTGTGTGTGTCTGCTGTGTGTTTGTCTGGGGTGCTGTGTGTCTGGGGGTGTGTGTGTGTCTGGTGCTGTGTGTGGATGCTGTGTGTGTCTAAGGGTGCTGTTTGTGTCTATGCTGTGTGTGTCTGTGGGTGCTGTGTGTGTCTGGTGTGCTGTGTGTGTCTGGGGTGCTGTGTGTGTCTGGGGTGCTGTGTGTCTGGGGCTGTGTGTCTGGGGTGTGTGTGTCTGGGGCTGTGTGTGTCTGGGTGCTGCGTGTGTGTGGCTGGGGGGGCTGTTAGGGAAATTATTTAAAATATATTTTATTAATAATAAAAATAAAAAAAAGTTATGCCCCCCCTTCTTACCTCTAGCCTGGGAGGGGGGGAGCCGTGTTGCCATGAGGGGGGGGAGTTCACTCTCGCGAGATCTGAGCGCTGCCGTGGTAACCACGGCAACGCTCAGAATCCCGCGAGAGGACCGGGCGGAGATGCTGGTTAGAGCTCCGCCGGTCCTCTCTCCTGCCTCCCTCCCTCCCCAGCCTGCGGCCGCCTGTAACTGCCTGTGGGCCGGTGAGGGAGATCTTTGATCTCCCCACCAGCCCATGGAGGCACACAGCAGGGCCGGTGCTCGGATAGCGCTGGCCCTGCAGGGGCCGGCCGGGGAGATCCTGTGATCTCCCTGCCGGCCTCGGCCCCACGGCCATCACGGCCCACCGGGCATTTGCCAGGTATGCCCGATGGCCAGTCCGGGCCTGGCACACACTAACAGCACCCTTACACACACAGCACCCTCACCCACACACACAAAGCACACACTAACAGCACCCTTACACACACAGCACCCTCACACACACACACACTAACCACACACTAACAGCACCCTTACACACACAGCATCCTCACACACACACACTAACAACACCCTTACACATACACACACAGCACACACTAACAGCACCCTTACACACAGCACCTTCACACACACACACTACACCTTCACACACACACAGCGCCTTCACACACACAGCACGCCCACACACACAGCCCGCACACAAACAGCGCCCGCACACACACAGCACCCGCACACACACACAGCGCCTTCACACACAGCACCTACACACACACACACACACACAGCACCTACACACAGCACCCTCACACACAGCAGTGTGTGTGTGTGTGTGTGTATATATGTGTATATATATATATATATATATATACGCGGCGTGTGTGTTTCTGCTTTAGGGTGCACACCCTTATACAATAGGCTGCGCACGCCTATGTGTGTATCTATGTGGAGATGGCTGATAATGAATTTAATTACCCATTGTAGTGTAGACTGTTTCTACTTCAAAAGGCATAAACCTGCCAGATTTAGGCATAAATTACATTCCTACTTAGGGTAAATACTGGGGCACTCCAATTAATGATTTACCCCTTAAAGGAACAGTTTGGGCACCATAACAACTATTGCCATGAGGTCCCTGGCGCTGGTTTCCCTTTAGGGGACAAACCCCAGAGTCTCCTCTCCAATGCCGTTTCTCTCTGCCAGCTCCAAATACACTATCACTTACTCTTCAGAATGCAAGTCTGGGAGAGCTGCTGCACAGGGACGCCACTGGTCGGCTTAGGGTGATCAGCTGATGCTCTAAACTAAGCCAATCAGTAGCTTCTTATTCATTATTATTATTATTGACATTTATATAGTGCCAACAGATTCCGTAACACTTTACAATATTATGAGAGGGGGGACTTAACTATAAATAGGACAATTACAAGAAAACTTACAGGAACGATAGCTTGAGATCTCAATACCCGTAACTACTTTCAGAGACTTTACGCCTAGAAAATTATGACGCTGAACCCATACATTTACGCTACTTTCCTATAATGTAAATCGGACAAGTAAGTCTCACAGATCTTGTTAAAAAGCATACAAGCATCAATCATTTTTTAAATGTATTTTTCATACACCTGAACTGGTGTTTACGTACACTAATAAATCAGGCCATTCAAATATTACATGTGTGTTTCCCTGGCCTAAAACATATATTATACTCATTTACTATCCAAGTTTGGGAAAAGAGTATAGGTGGGAGTCCCCTAAAACTTGGTGGGAAGTAATAAACTTGTTCATGTTTTGTGTCTACAGAAAGAGAAGCTTATGCTAAACAATAATGTGATAAAATTATATATGTAGCACACACGCTGCAGTCTCTGTAGAACAGTCAAACTTTGTAAGTTAAACTGGCAGAGACCTGTTGGTTGTGATTAATTGATATTGTAAACCCAACAGGGGCCTGCCATATGACCTGAGGAGGGAGTGCTTGAGACAGACCACAAAGCTTGCTGTACAGTGAGATACATTTAACGCCTCTTTGAATTCACCCTGGATATCATTCTTACTGGAGAATCCTGCTGAGAAACTGGCTCGCTAAGTCTTTGTAAGTTGAAAGTTCTTTTGTTTTTGAGTTTGATACACACTGTGTATTGTTTGTTTTTACATGTCACTTATGTTGTTGTTGTTGTTTTTTTTGTTACATTAAGCACTGTTAGTTTTTATCTTCTATTAATGTATTATTTAATTAGGATTTTTCTTTACTCTAGTGCAGGGGTAGGCAACCTTTTAGTAGTACTGTGCCAAAACAAAATATTGAAGTCCCTTGGCCGTGTCAGTCCTATTTTTTTTAAATTGAGAAGTGTATGTTGCCATGTTCTGTTTGTGTTATTAATGGGTGCTAGAGTTGCTTTGTAGTGTTGTATTTGTGTGTATCTGGGCTGTTATATTGTATATGTTCATATAAGTAGTTTGTGGTGTTGTGTATGATACCTATGAATGTACGCTGTGTATCTGGGCTGCTTGTGGAATAGTGCATGTGGATGATATTTATTTCTAGTATTTATAAAGCGCCAACATATTCCCCAGCGCTGTACAATTAGTGGGGAGCGTACAATATACATAGACAGATTACAAAAGGTAGAGAGGGCATGATATGTCACTTTGTGTGTTTGCTGGTGTCTGTGTGTGTGGGGTTGTGTGCGTGTATGCGGAATGTCAGTGGTGTTGTGTTTGTAAGGACTGTGAGTGTGTTTGTGTGTGTGTGTGTGTGCTGTTTGTATTATTTGTATAACGGGCAGCTATGTGAATATTTAGCAGTGTGGGTGCATTCCCTGGGCTCTAATGGGGACAGTGCTGGCCAGGTACAGGTCAAGGCTAGGAGCTGCAGTAGCTGCTATGGGCTACTCTCCTCCATTGTGGATATCCAAACACAAGTGCTGGGAGAAAATGATCTAAAAAGTGCCGCAATGCATAAATGGAAGAATGTTCCTCACCAGCTGCAATCACTGCTCTGTTTGCACCAGCAGATATCTGAAGTCCATCTGGGACTCCTGATAGGACAAAGTCTATTTGTCTCATGCAGCTTTGAGTGCCGTGCATGGCACAATTGCCATAGGTTGCTGTTGCCTGCTCTAGTTTATTATAGTGTGGGGTTGTGTCACTCATAGGCAATGTATGATCAAATATTGTAACTCAATCGAAATTATTTTTGTCAGGTGTTTAAAAATAAATAAATAAAATTGTGTGAGCTTTGAAGTTTTTTTTTAGTGGGTGAGTGTGCTTGATCTTGTATGTTATATATACAAAGACTATGTACACACACGCCATAGGTTGGGCTGGTCTAAATGCAAATATAAAGTCTTGGAGGTGGCAACAGATCAACTTAAATCTGTGAAGTGGTGGATTCAGGGTGGGTGGGGGAACTAGGGCAACTGGTCCCCTCCAAAAAGCCAGGGGAAGTGAGGGCTAATGGGTCACCAAATGCAGGATCCAAATTATTAGACAAAATTGCTGCGCTCCTTGCAAAGTTTGTCAGGGTGAAAACAGAGGATTAGTGTGGGTTTAATAGCATGCCTGTAAATATGTTAATTTAAAGTATATTTCTAAGTTTGTGTATCTGTGTTTACGTTAATGTTTGTGTTCACCTTTTAGAATCTGTAGTGAAGAAAGGAAAGACCCAGGCACTCCCAGAATATGAATAGGCAATTTTTTTTTACCCTTATGTCCAGCATCAACGTTTCAACCTAGAGAGGTCTTTTTCAGCTCTCTAGATCGAAACGTTGCTGCTAGACTTTTCAGTGCCGATTCATATTCTTGGAGTGCCTGGGCCTTTCTTCAGTACAAATTATATTTAGGGACTTGGTGCTGGCTCGTGGTTCTGTTGCTCCTAAGTTTGGATTTTGGAAGAGTGCAGTTCCTGGTTTGATTTTTGCACCTTTTAGAATCTGTCACAAAATCCAGCATGCCCCTCCTAAGTTTGGGTCTGGATCCACCCCTGAATCTTGGGTGAGGTAGATGGGATTTGGGGCTTAATTCGGTATTGCTTTATGCCCTGATAGAGGATAGTGTTTTCATTCACCCCTTCATGCCAACACCCTCCCCACAATGGTCACAATTGAGCAAATAGTCCTGTCTTTGAAATTGGAATGACACTTTAAAGTGTCTTGGATGGGTTACGGTCATATTAAAGGACCACTATAGTCATCCAGACCACTTCAGCTCAATGAAGTGGTCTGGGTGTTAGGTCCCCCAGGTTTTAACCCTGCAGCTGTAAACATAGCCATAGGCGTGCGCACGGGGTGTGCCGGGTGTGCCTGGGCACACCCTAATCCCGCGGCACGCCTATGTATATTGAGACCGGCAGGGGAGATCTCAGGATCTCCCCTGTCGGCTCATGCAGAGCCGGCGCTATCCGAGCGCCGGCTCTGCTCTCAGCCTCCCTCCCCACTGACCCACAGGCAGGGAGGGAGGCAGGAGAGGACCCGGCGGAGCTATTGCCAGCAGCTCCGCCGGGTTCCTCTCGCGAGATATGAGCGTTGCCACGGCAACGCTCAAATCTCGCGAGAGTGAATTCTAGCCCCACAGGGGCTAGAGTTCACTCTCCACTGGACCACCAGTAATGGAAGCAGCACGATCCCCCTCCCTACAAAAGGTAAGAAGGGAGGGGAGATAGCAAGTAATGTACCCCCACCTCCACCCCCACAATCACCCACCCACATACAGCACACACACATACAGCACACACACACATACAGCACCCACACATACAGCACACATACAGCACCCACACATACAGCACACATACAGCACCCACAGACATACAGCACCTACACACATACAGCACCCACACATACAGCACACATACAGCACCCACAGACATACAACACCCACACACATACAGCACCCACACATACAGCACACACACATACAGCACACACACATACAGCACCCACAGACATACAACACCCACACACATACAGCACACACACATACAGCACACACACATACAGCACACACACATACAGCACCCACAGACATACAGCACCTACACACATACAGCACCCCACATACAGCCCACATACAGCACCCACAGACATACAACACCCACACACGACAGCACCCACAGACATACAACACCCACACACATACAGCACCCACACATACAGCACACATACAGCACCCACAGATATACACAGCACCCACACACATACAGCACCCACACATACAGCACACATACAGCACACACAGACATACAACACCCACAGACATACAGCACACATACAGCACCCACACACATACAGCACCCACACACATACAGCACCCACACAGCACCCACACACATACAACACCCACACAGCACCCACACACATACAGCACACATACAGCACCCACAGACATACAGCACCCACAGACATACACAGCACCCACAGACATACACAGCACCCACAGACACAGCACCCACAGACATACACAGCACCCACAGACATACACAGCACCCACAGACATAAACAGCACCCACACACATACAGCACCCACAGACATACACAGCACCAACAAACACACATCACCCTCACACACAGCACACAAACAGCACCCTCACACACACACAGAGCACACTAATGGTACCCTCACAAACACAAATAAGACCCTAACAAACACACACACAGCACACTACCAGTACCCTCACACACAAACAGCACCCTCACATACAGTACATTAACAGCACCCTCACAAGCGCACACACACACAAACAGCACCCTCACACACAGTACATTAACAGCATCCTCACAAGCACGCACACACAAACACCCTCACCCACATAGCACACTACCAGCACCGTCACACACACATCACACTAACAGCACCCTCAGACAGCACACACACACACTCAGCAGTGTGTGTATGTGTATATATGTGTACGTATATATATATATATATTTATATATATATATACACATATATATATACATACATATATATATATGCGGCGTGTGCTTGTGCTTTAGGGTGCACACCCTAATGCAATAGGCTGCGCACGCCTATGAACATAGCAGTTTCAGAGAAACTGCATTGCAGGGCTAATCCAGCCTCTAGTGGCTGTTTTCCTGACAGCCGCTAGAGGCACTTCCGCGACGCTCAATGCGAAAATCGCATTGAGCACGCAGAACGTCCATTGAGTAATGCTTTCCTATGGTTGGTTTGAATGCGCCCGTGGCTCTTGCCGTGCATGCACATTCGGCTCCACTCGGGAGCTGACGTCAGAGAGGGAGGAGAGGTCACCAGCACCGAGTGAGGCCGGCACTGGATTAAGGTAAGTGGCTGAAGGGGTTTTAACTATATAATGCCAGGAAAATGAGTTTGTTTTCAAGGCACTATAGTGGTGCTTTAACTCTTAAGATGCATAACCATTACAGCTCATTACTGAGATAGGTCTACTGGCGCTATCTCCCTTTTTTGTCAAACTGTGTTGGATCCAACACCCACAGCTCCATCACCAGCTGCCCTGATAATGCGGAAATTATGCTTTCATATTATCAAGTGCAAACCCACTAAATCTGGATGATCTTAATCTCCATAGCTAGGCTGTGCGCCCTAGCTCAGTTTTAAATGAGATCTCCTTAAACCCCAAATAAATCAGCGGGAAAAGGGGGTAAGCAAGGCACAATACAAAGTGTATCCTTACCATAACCACTAGTCATAGATTAATCTCTTTTTTTATGCTACCAGTTGGATAATTGTATCACTAGAACAGGGGTAAGCAACCTTCGAGACTCAAGATGTTGTGGACTACATCTCCCATAATGCTCTTAAGCCTTAATGCTGAAAAAGCATCATGGGAGACATGGCTGCCATCAGAAATTTTGGGGCCCCTGACACAGCTCAATGTCTGGGCTCCCCGGGGCCTGCCCCAAAGTCCGCTCACAGGTCCACCCACAGGGCCGCCCCAGAGTCCGCCCACAGGGATGCAGTGTGTGTACTGATTGTGGTGTGTGTATAATGGATGTAGAATGTGTGTAGTGGATGCAGAGTGCGTGTGTAAAGTGAGCAAGGCCGGACTGGGGATACAAAGCAGCCCTGGAAAAAAATCTATGCCAGCCCCATAAGTCATTGTGCTATGTAGGGTGTTTATATATATATATATATATATATATATATATATGCAATTGAAATAGTTGGCTGCACTCTCGGATTTCCTGAAAATGTAACTTTTGAAATATTTAAGAGAAGATCAATGTTTCAGTCCCTCTTGTGGACTTTCGTCATGATCCTGATGCAAGTCCACAAGAGGGACTGAAACGTTGATCTTCTCTTAAATATTTCAATAAAAGGAAAATTTTAAGGAAATCCGAGAGTGCAGCCAACTATTTCAATTGCCTATATATACACTGGATACTGGAGCCCTGGTGATGCAACAGTATATGTGTATATATATATATATATATATATTTATATATATATATATATATATATTATTGATACATTTCTTCTTCTAATTCAAAATATTAGTTCTTTTAGGGTAATTAAATTATACAGTAGGAGCATACTCACACACAGACAGACAATCTTACTGATGCACACAAATAGGCTCATTGACAGACAATGACACACACAGACAAGGTTACTGGCACACACACAAATTTAGTACAGACAAACTGATACACACACACAGCTTACTATAGACAAGCTCACTGTCACACACACACGCTCACTACAGACAAGCTCACTGATGCGCACACACTCTCCCTACAGACAAGCCCATTGACACACACATGCTCCCTACAGAAGAGCTCACTAACACACAGATTCACTACAGACAAGCTCACTGACACACACATGCTCACTATAGACAAGCTCACTCACACACATATGGTCACTACAGACAAGCTCACGATCACACTCATGCTTACTACAGACAAGCTCACTGTACACACATGCTCACCACAGACAGGCTCCGACACACCCATGCGCCTTACAGACAAGCTCACTAACACACACACATATGATCCCTACAGACAGGCTCACTGACACACATACAAGCTCACTCACTAGCAGGCACACACACACACAAACTCACTAGCAGGCACACACACACAGAGGCTCCCTCACTAGCAGATGCACGCACACACACACAGAGGCAGACAGTCACTGACACCCAGGCAGACAGCCACACACACACACAGGCAGACAGTCACTGACACCCAGGCAGACAGCCACACACACACACACACTGGCAGACAGTCACTGACACCGAGGCAGACAGCCACACACATACACAGGCAGACAGCCACACACTCACACACACACACAGGCAGAGTCACACACACGCACACACAGGCAGACAGTCACAGTCACACACACACAGCAGTCACACACACAGATGTCACACACACAGCAGACAGACAGTCACACACACACTCACACACACACACACACACAGGCAGTCACACACTCACACACCTCACACACACAGACAGTCACACACTCACACAGACATACACAGTCACACAGACAGTCACACACAGACACAGACAGTCACACACACAGACAGTCACACACCTCACACAGACAGTCACACACACTACTACACCTACACAGACAGTCACACACACCTCACAGGCAACACACACAGTCACCCACACAGACAGTCACACACTCACAGCAGTCACACACAGACAGTCACACACCACAGGGCACACAGACGTCACACACTCACACAGACAGTCACACACACTCACAGACTCACACAGACAGTCACACACTCACAGGCAGTCACACACAGACAGTCACACACTCACAGGCAGTCACACACAGACAGTCACACACAGACAGTCACACACAGACAGTCACACACTCACAGGCAGTCACACACAGACAGTCACACACTCACACAGACAGTCACACACTCACACAGACACATTGACCTCCTTCTTCCCTCCTCCTTGGAGCTCCTGGAGGCTGGTTGTTGGGGAAGCAGGGACTCCTTCCTGCTTCCCATGCTGCAGTCAGCCAGGCCCTCGCCGCACAGTAAGTCCCGCCCCCGCCGCACGCTAAGCCCCGCCCAAAATATACAAATTACTGGTAAAGTCTACACCATGGGTCGTCAACCTGGTCCCTACCGCCCACTAGTGGGCGTTTCGGGATTCCAGGTGGGCGGTAGGCACTTTGGAGGTTAAAACCTCCTTTTGAGCGAGCGGGCGCGAGCGAGCGGGTGCGAGTGTGAGCGAGCGCACACATCAAGAAACCAATGTGCGGTAGGATTTTCGGAAGTTAAAACCTCCTTTTGAGCGAGTGGGCGGGCGGCGCAGGCGGGCGCGAGCGTACACATCAATCAACCTCCTTTTGTGCGAGAAGGGGTCGGGCGGGAGCGAGCGCACGCAAATACGTGGGAAGAGGAAGGGGAGGAGTGGAAACTGATAGCAGGGACAGGCAGAAACGGAGCAGAGCAGTTGCAAAAGAAAAGTTATAGGCAGGAGAAAGAGAATTGTTGGCTAATAATAATAAGTTGGCTTACTAGCTCAGCCTTACTTTTGTACCTCAGGAAGGTAAAAGAAAGGAGATAAAAAGGAAAAGATAAAAAAAAAATAACAAAAAAAAGGAAGAAAAATAGAGAAAAGGGGATAAAATAAAGGAGGAGAGTAACCAGTGTTTAGTCTGGCTCATAAATTAAGTTTTGTTATCTTAGAAAATAAAAAAAAAATAAGTAAGGGAAGGAGAAAATAAAAAAAAAGGAAAAAGAAATCCTTGATATAGTGATATACTATAAGGAAGGTAAAGAAGCAGGCTGGAAAAAGGAATTTCTTTTGATGGTGACATTTAATAAAAATTGGCACCTAATACAGCATTGTTTTTGGTGACAGTAATAAAAGGGAAAAGGGAAAAAAGCACTGTGTGGAGTGCAGATCAAAACGTAAGAGTAAAAGTAGTAATTACTTTTGTAATTTTGGCAGTGGTGGATACCAAAAACTCTGGCAAAATAAAAAAAAATGCCTGCGTTATATCCAAATATGTGGAAAATGATGTTCAATTTATTGATACCTTTCCCTACCACATATCTTGTAGAATCAGGCTTTAGTGCTGTTAATCATATTATGAGCAAACAGAGAAACCGTCTGAATATCACCGAAAGAGGAGACCTTCGTTTGTTCCTTACGAAAATCAAACCAGATATCAAATATTTAGTCTTGCAGCATCAACCTCAAGGATCTCATTAATCACTAGTAAAAGTAATTTCAATTTACTTTATTGTTTTCTCATTAAACTTTATAAAGTTAAAAACATTATAAACATGCATTAAGTAGAAATAAAAAGATAAATGTATGCACATTTATTTTTTTTTTAAAATTTTCCATCAAGAAAGATGCATTAGTAGGCGGTAGGTAGAAAAAGGTTGACTACCACTGGTCTACACAATTTATTGGTTTAGTAAATCTTAAAATTTCAGTTCCTTGTATGACTCACAAACACAAGGCTGATTGAAAAACGAAAGTGAAACAAAGCTTACTGGTCATAAATAAATAACAGTTTTCTGTGCTGCACTCCTGCTACTCCATCACAGCAAGGTCCTGGAAGGTAAGTAAAACTAGTTTTACACTGCCATTATAGTCAGTGCATTCACTAAGCTTAGGCACACGGGACATTTAGGGTTAAGTGAGGGTTCAAATTAGGGTTAGGTAAGTGCTTCTAACCTCTCTCACACTCTATTCTTACCCTAACCCTTGGGGTAAGGGTTAAAATAAAGTGTGAGAAATCACTATTTAGTGATATTCCCCTAATGTGAAATATCACTAAATGTGAACAAGTCCCTAATCCTAACCCTAATTTGAACCCTAACATTAACCCTAAATGTCCCATGTCCTAAGCTTAGTGAATGCACTAACTATAATGAAAGTGTAAAACTAGTTTTACTTACCTTCCAGGACCTTGCTGTGGAGGAGTAGCAGGAGTGCTAGCAGGCATATTTGATAGAACACTGGACTGGTGAGTAGCTGGGACAGAGGATGTTCTAGACATTTGTGTGCACATTTTGGAAAAGAGTGTATACATATTGATACATTAATTGTATTTAATAATGTTTTACTTAAACAAACAAACAAAAAAAAGATAAAACATAGTTTAAGAGGGGATATAAATCCATTAGAGGTGTGCCTGTTTTGCACAAATCTTTTTCAGCTGTAACAAACAAGAGAGATTTCTGTTACTTTGTGCCCAAACTAACTGATCCATCTGGGATTTCCCTGTGGATCTTATAAATCTCCACTGGAAAATCCTGGTCTGATCGATTCATTAGGTTGTTTTGGTGGTGGCAGTGTTACAATGTTATTTATATTATTATAATTAAGTGTGGGAGGTGTTAAGGGGGAAATATAGCATTATTCTCGGTCTACTACAGACATGTATGGATTTTTAACCCTTTCACTGCCAGAACCAAGTCGCAAGGATCCTTGGAGTGGTGCGTGTTTGTGATATCTACAGTCACTCTGACCACTTCACCGCAATTACATGTTCTGGGCGAAGATCACAGGATTCCTAGCCCTATATAAGCCCTCTCTGCATTCAAAGTTTTGCCTTGTGATCTGAGAATGATTTAATTTGTGCATTGAACCTGTACAGACGGCAAAAATACATAATGGTACAGTCATTAATGAGCACATGTAGTGATTAAGTGTACGTAGAACAAGAAAGGAGTATACAGCTGTCAAATATTTTTTCTACAAATGTGGCGTCGTAAAATTAGCTAGAACTCATTTCTACAGGGGGAGGAGGAATGAGGGCTTAGCATATTGGATGGACACTGGATGGGAACTATGCATGGAGTGTCCGTGTGTTGCATGTATGGGGTGGCTGTGTGTTGTGTGTCTTTGGCTTTGTGTTGGGAGACGGTGCTTGGAGGCCGTGTTGTCAGCATATTGACTGGAAAAATGAGAACTGTTATGTGAGGTGACTGCCAAAATACAGGTCAAAAGAATAATAGGCCTAAACACTTATCCAGACAAAATGGACCCTGGAAGCCATGTTGTTTTGTTTTCAGTAAAGATTAGATTCAATTAAGTTCACCCTCTTTGAAACAAAGATCTTAATACAAACAGTCTAGTAGACAGTCCATATATCTTGAGAAGTCAGTCAGTCAGTTGGATGGGGGAGTGACACCAGACACTCTGAGACAGACAATAAAAACGTTGAGACGTTGAGAGATATATGGACTTTCTATGTCTCCATCTACGTAAACAAATAATTGCTGGGATTTTCTTTTCAGCAAACAAGTGAAGAAAAGTATTGCACAGAGACTTTATATAATACCACATGTGATACAAACATGTTATGTTGTAGTATGGAAGATGTCAGCATGATGTTATAATATAAATATAATAAGATAATATATTTATATTGTGAATACCTTAGACATAGTATTAGTATCTCACTTGTCAAATATCTTTTTTTCCTTCATCTGCTATACAATATGTATCATGTAGCATATTTTCTTTAAATATTGGTATAAGTGCATTAACTACACCATTAACATTGTATTCACTGATGGCGTGTGCCTGTGTTTGTTTGTCCAAGCATGAATGGGTTATATAAGTAAATGAACTATCTATCCTTACAGAAGTTGTTTAACAGCCCTAATTGTATATAAGGAGGATAAAGTAAATGAATCAAATAATTGCAATTAGGTGCTAAATGACCACAACTAGTGTTACATACAATTTATTGAACGACCAAACAACAAACGCTTCTGGTTTCCCCTTTGTCAGTGTCAGAAATGTCCTTGGCATTGACAAAGGGGAAACCCGAAAGTTCTTTGGGCCTTCAATTGTCAAATTTAAAAAAAAAAGAAATTATATTCTATCTAGCTGAGTTTTTTGTGCATTTGAATTCATCCTGTTTGAGCAACAGGGTGCAAGGTTAGCAGCTAAGGGTGCAAGGTTAGCGGCTAAGATATATTCAGTTTTGTTTTTTAATGTGGTATGTAAGGGGGAGAGGGAGTGGGGGGGTAGAAACCTTCACAGAATATCTATTGTCTCAAAAGCTAGGGAAGGAACTGATAAGGAGAACAAATATCTACTCTTTTAGCTAGAGTCTGGAAATTTAGAAACCAGACATTCTTCTCTTGATAGCTGCCATAAATTAATACAATGAATGGGATAGTTTGCTCTTGCGAGGGCAAGTCACATATGGCATAGTACAGACATTTTTTTTAATTTTTTTTTCCTGACAGCACTAGAGACACTTCCATCTCCATAACTGAGCCAAACTTTGATTGGAAGAAATTGGACTAGATGAATATTCTTGAACATTGGCTTAAGGATAGAGTACAACGAGTTGTAATTAATGGTAAATGTTCAGGCTGGACAAAAGTGGTAAGTGGTATCCCTCAGGGTTCTGTTTTGGGACCACTTCTATTTAACATATTTATAAATGATCTTGAAATAGGCATTGAAAGCCATGTATCAGTGTTTGCAGATGACACAAAACTTTGTAAAGTAATAAAATGTGAGCAGGATATTGCTTTGCTGCAGAGAGATTTGGATAGATTGGGGACTGGGCACTAAAATGGCAGATGAAGTTTAACATAGAGAAATGCAAAGTTATGCACTTCGGGGTTAAGAATGCACAAGCAACTTACACACTAAATGGTAGTGAATTAGGGATAACCACACACGAGAAGGATTTGGGAATTGTTATAGACAACAAATTAGGCAGCAATATGCAATGTCAATCTGCAGTTGCTAAGGCCAATAAGGTTTTGTCATGTATAAATAGGGGCATAAATTCTCGGGATGAAAATATAATTTTTGCCTCTTTATAAATCGCTGGTAAGACCACACCTTGAATATGCTGTGCAATTTTGGGCGCCTGTTCTAAAGAAAGATATCATGGCACTAGAAAAAGTCCAGAGACGAGCTACAAAATTGATAAAAGGAATTGAGCATTTTAGTTATGAAGAAAGGTTAAAAAAATTAAATCTGTTTAGTTTGGAAAAACGGCGCCTGAGAGGGGATATGATAACTTTATACAAATATATTCGGGGCCAGTACAAACCTTTATCTGGAAATCTATTCATAAACAAGGCTATACATAGGACACGAGGTCACACATTTAGGCTGGAAGAAAGGAGATTTCATCTAAGGCAAAGTTTTTTTTTACAGTAGGTAAAAAAGGTAGGTAGGTAGGTAAAAAGGTTTTTTTACAGTAAGCGCAATAAGGATATGGAATTCTCTGCCTGAAGAGGTGGTTTTGTCAGAGTCCATACAGATGTTTAAACTGCAATTGGATAAATACTTGCAAAAACATAACATACAGGGATATAATTTCTAATTAGTGGGGTAATAGCTGCTTGATCCAAGGAGACATCTGACTGCTATTTTGGGGTGAAGAGGAATTTTTTCCTAGCTTGTTGCAAAATTGGAAGTGCTTCAAACTGGGTTTTTTTGCCTTCCTTTGGATCAACAGCAAAAAATGAATGTGAGGAAGGCTGAACTTGATGGACGCAAGTCTCTTTTCAGCTATGTAACTATGTAACTATGTAACTATGTAAGAGTGACATTTTGAGATCACAGGTGACTTCAGCAAGGATGTTGATGTTGATGGAGGAAAAGCTGGGGGCTGCAGAGAAGGAATCTTGGAGCTGGAAACTAGGTAAGTTTATTACATTAAAGTGAACCTTTACAGAGCAAAAGGGGATGGACAGTTATTACATCGTTAGAAGGGAACCTACAGTCACAAAATAACAATTGTTATTTTCAAACCTATAAGTTCCCTTTAAATAATTTTCCCAGTTCAACTATTTTTACTTTAAATTTGAAATTCACCTTTCAATTCTCACATCAGTAAATAAATCTGTATGTTTTGAGTGTGAGAGGGGCCGTCACAGTATGTGGGGTGGCTGTATTTGTTGTATCTGTTACACTGATGGAACGAATGTAGAGAGGACCGTGGTGCAAAAGTTTGTTCGGGCCCCTGTTACTGCACGGGTGTCCACAAGGGAGATATCCAGCTGTTGTACAATACCACAATGCTTTGCCAGCTCGAAATCTATCATTTCCGATTGTTGCAGGGTTGTATTTAGTCCTGAGCAGTGTTTGTGAGTTTGAATGCAAGCATGATTTTATATGGAGTATGCGAGGGTGTAAATATAGGGGTGTACTTGTGTGTAGCGTTGGCATTTGAGTGCAGTTGTGTGTTTTTATGTACTGTTGCCATTTGAAAGCAGTGGTGTGAATGCATGGTTTGTTTATATAAAATGTTGAATGTTTGAATGTTGATGTTTGAATGCAGTATGTGTATTGTTGGTGTTTGAATGCTGACATCCATACACACATACACTGCAACACACACACTGACACACATGCAGATACAGACACACAAACACACATGCAGATAAACAGAAGACACAAATAGAAACACTGACACACATGCACATATAAAGACATACAGATACCCACCTGACACACATGCAGATACACAAACACACAGATCCAAAAACTGACATACATACAGATACACATAGAAGTTACTCTGGGAGGCTATAAGCTTTCCTGAAGAGATGGGTTTTAAGGAACTTCTTAAATGATTGAAGACTAGAAAAGTCCTACTAGCGCGAGTTACCATTTAGGGTGCGAGCAGCGGACAGCAGAAGGACTTTGGCAGAGTGAAGAGACTGAGAAGGGTCTTACCTACTAATTACTGAAGAAATACAACAGGGGCGGGAGTTGTTAAGAGCTTTATGATAGGATATAAATATTTAACCCATCTTCCATTTTGTAATCACCTGCCAAACTAGAAGCCCTTTTTTACTCAGGTGCCATTTTGTACTCAAGGACCATTGTGTTGTTTACTGCTCAAAGCTGCTTAAATTATAACTTATACCAAGACAATATAAACACATATCTCAATACTAACTCGCTTGCACCAATGACCTTGTACCTACCTTCTCTCCTAACCAACGCTTCCTGCTCAGCAGATAGCTGGAGGAACAAATAACATTGCAAAACCAGAGGGTGGTCAGGTTGATCATTGTACTCGATGTACTCAACTTTCATTGTTCCTTTTTTATCTTAAAATGAGCTATGGTGTCTGTCTTGTGGGAATGAATTATTTTTGAAAATCGTCCAAGATGCTTTTTTTGAGGTAGAATAGACAGGTTTTGGCAACAGACTGGACAAAGGTGAGGCCAAAGTCAAATATAACACCAAGTCAGCGAGCTTGCATGGACAGGCTGATGCGGGCACCATCAGCTTGCAAGAAAAGTAAAAGAGGAGGGCCAGTACAATAAGGAAGAAAAACAAGAAGTTTCGTTTTAGAGTGATTGAGTTTCAGAAAGTGGGAGGGCATCCAAGCAGAGATGTAAGAAAGGCAAGAGGTGACATGTTGTAGGACAGCGGAGGAAGGATATATCCCGGTGTCGTTAGTGTACAGGTGGTTGCGAAATCCAAAGAAATGAATAAGTTTGCCAAGAGAGGCAATATAAAGAGAAAAGAGAATGGGGCCAAGAATTGAGCCTCAAGGGACTCCAACTGAGACAGGAATAGGGGGTATCATAAAAAAGGAGATACTGAATGAACAAGAGGTAGGAGGAGAACCACTAGATGACACTGTCACAGAGACTGAAGGATTGAAGATTTTGGAGAAGGAGGATGTGATCAATAGTGTCAAAGGCAGTAGAGAGCTCAAGAAGAATTAGTATAGATTAGTGGCCTTTGGTTTTAGATTATTATTATTTTTTTATTTATATAGCGCCAGCAAATTCCATAGCGCTGTACAATGGGGATAATTTGTAACTTTAATCAGAGCTGTCTCAGTAGAGTGGAGGGGTGAAGCCTGATTGAAGATGGTCGAGGAGAGAGTTGGAATTGAGGAAACAAGTCAGGAGGGCAAAGACAAGTCTTTCTAGAAGCTCTGAGGGAAAAGCGAGTAAGTATATGGGACAATAGTACGAAAAGGAAGACAGGTCAAGAGATGGCTTTTTTTAGGATAAGCTACCTCTACATAAGGCATTAACTTCAAGACTTGGTAGCTGTGAGTCCTGGGAGCAATCTTATACGTTCAGTTGTTTTGGACATTACCGCACAGTATGTATATATGTATATGTGTGCATATGTATGTATTTGCATGTAAATGCTTTTGTGTGTATTTAGATATGCGTACCCCCCAAGTATCCCTATTTAGGAAAGAAAGTCCCTATTTCTGGCCCAAAACCCTTTGTCTCTCTGTTGTAGCCTAATGTCCCTCTTCCTCTTTGCTAGGAGATCTGTATTGTAGCCCATGGATCAGCGCAGCTAAGAGGAATAGGCCTTGACAGAGCCAGGAGGTAGGCATAGCAGCCACAGGAATTTAGTGACAGCTAGCATGCTGGGTAGGGCGGAGCCATAAGGGGAGTATTTATACCAGCCATTATGTGAAGTGGCCATTTTAACTGAACCTAAGCTTACCTGTCAGTTGTGAAAGCTGCCTGCCCTGGAGGGAGAAGGCAGCAGCATGGAGGCAGCATAGAAGAACAGGCAGCATAAAGGCAGCATAGAAGAACAGGCAGCATAGCAGAACAGGCAGCATGGAGAACAGGCAGTACTGAGACAGGAGGCAGCATGGAGATAAAGGAGAGGCTGGAATGAGCTGCTACTACATGATCACTCCCATCAGCAGCATGGAGGCAGCATAGAAGAACAGGCAGCATGGAGGCAGCATGAAGAACAGGCAGTACTGAGACAGGAGACAGCATGGAGATACAGGAGAGGCTGGAGTGAGCTGCTACTACATGATCACTCCCATCAGCAGTATGGAGAACAGGCAGTACTGAGACAGGAGACAGCATGGAGATACAGGAGAGGCTGGTGTGAGCTGCTACTACATGATCACTCCCATCAGCAGTATGGAGAACAGGCAGTACTGAGACAGGAGACAGCATGGAGGTACAGGAGAGGCTGGAATGAGCTGCTACTACATGATCACTCCCATCAGCAGTATGGATTCGGCACCCAGCCAGGAGGCAAGAGGGTCGGACAGCACCGGGAAGCGGCCGGCGCCGCCGGTGCGCCGCGGTGCCGGTCAGGCGAGGACGGCCGCGAAGCGCGGGCCTGCTGGTAAACGCGCCCCACCCAAGATGGCGGCAGGCAGCACAGGAACCCCAGAGGAGGGCTCCAGCACGGCGGGAATGGCGGCCGGGAGAGCGGAGGAACACGTGGTCGGCAGCACTTCAGTGAGGCGTCCCGGTGAGTCCACTCTGGTCACTGAGGGGCAGGGGGCGGGCGGGACGCGGGATGTTCCAGCGCAGGCGGCCCCCCAGCAACCCAGGGGTGGCCTGGTCAGCGGGACCAGCTCGCGGGCGGCCTTAGGTGTGGCCGGGACGGGCGACAGTGCCAGGCATAGGGAGGAGGGGCGGCAGGAAGACGGCAGGATCGGACAGGGAGCGGCAGAGGTTCCAGCGGGCTGCCAGGGGGTGCAAGGGGCATCTGAGCCAGGCGCAGCGGCCAACAGATGGCCAGGTACAGCGGAGAAAGGGGACACACGCAGTACAGCGCGGGATAGGGAAGTCAGGAGCAGTAGCAGTGGAAGGTTGGGCCCCTCAGGCTGCTCTCACGGGGGGCACCGCAGCGGGACCAGGGAGCGGGAGGAGTACAGACGGGAGCGGCGCAGCGGTGGCGCCAGGCCCGGCAGCAGCAGGAGGTCAGCTGATCGGCAGTGGAGCAGGGACAGGAGTCCATCGCATAGCAGGCGCAGTGGTTCCAGGACCAGCTGCAGGGCGGGGAGAAGGAGGTCCGCGTCCAAGGACAGGCGGGGGCGGAGGCGGCGCAGCGCATCTGGGTCATCGGGTGACAGTGCACTAGGACAGCAGCGGGCCCCCAGGAGCAGGGAAGCTAGGCCGGCAAGGCGGTGCGAAGCTTGGAATTGCGGAGAAGAGCGTAGGGAGGAAGGACGGGTAGGGGCCCAGCAGTACAGACTACCCAGGTTGTCTTCTCCTTACAGGTCGCGGAGCGCTACCCCTACGGTCCTGAGGAAGGATCAGGCGGATGGGAGTCGGCGTCAACCGGATGCTCCGGAGCCTGAACGGGTGGACGGAAGGTCGGCAACCCCGGGGCCTGGCACGGCCGGGGTCTCCAACGGTGAGTCCATATCTGCACAACACTCCGGACAGTTATTGGGCTATTTAAAAACACTAGTGGAGGCATGGTCAGGGAAGGGGGAATCACCATTACAGTTCGGAAAGGTATGGTCCCCTGACACGGCGGTTAAGGCAATAGGGGCGGGGGTCCAACCGGCGAGCGGAGGCGAGGTAAGCGAAGCGGTAGTGGCGTCCGGTGCGGCGGATGGGGGGGCTGAGTCGGCGGTCGGGTGTGGCGACATTTCGGACGCGGCACGTCAAAATGTACACGTATCTTTTGCGGGCCCCCTAGGTTGTCACCTGAAATTAGAGGTTAAAGAAAAGATTTGGAAGGGGGAGTTCATGGAAAATTTTTCTTTGCTCCCTTTGGAGGAATTCCTAGACTTGAAGGAGGAGGATAAGAAGGACGCCAAGAAGGAGGAAGAAGAAAAAAGGCGGAGGTATCGCAAGATACCGAAGACTTTGGGGAATTGGCTGAGGGCGTTCTGCATCCTGGCTAGTGTGATAGGGGAAAGAAAGAAAAAAAAAAAGAAAAAAAAAGGCCAGGGAACTGTGCGCAACTGTTCTGCTACTTGGATGGGATAGGCGATGCGTATCGGACGTATGGGGGCCTAGCGTGGTGGAAATATGATGAGCAGTTTCGGCAACGCTTGGCGGCCAACCCTACCATGTGGTGGGACCAAATGGACCTGCCGCTATGGATGAGGATTATGATGGCGCAGAAGGCTGCGCCCTTTCTCGGGGCAGCTGGGACAGCCTCAGGCGTGGCTGTGCCAGCGGGACAAAAGAAGGGCCTGTGCTGGACGTACAACGAGGGTCACGGCGCCAGCAGATGCTTCAAGAAAGGTAAGCTCAATGCAGGGGGTGGAATCGCAGGGGTGGCGGCCACCTCGGCTGCAACTGGGGGCGTCCCCAGTGAGGTTAGGAGCGATGTTGCCTTGGCTAAGGCAATACGCTAACCAGGAGGATGCAGCGTTCCTGTGGCGGGGTTTTAGGGAGTGCTTCGTGATCCCCTTCACGGTTAAGGAACCAGGGGCGGTTTGTGCCAATCTTAAATCGGTGCGGGAACGCCCGGAGGTAGTGCGGGAAAAGAGGGCCAAAGAGGTCCTTTTGGGGAGGATGGCGGGGCCGTTCCCGTATCCTCCTATAGCGGAGTTGCGGATATCCCCACTTGGAGTGGTCCCCACAAAAGAGGCTGGCAAGTTTAGGTTGATTCATCATTTATCGTATCCTAAAGGGTCATCGGTGAATGATGACATCGACGCAGCACTCTGTTCAGTATCTTACACATCATTTGACAGGGCAGTCGAGTTGGTACGGAGAGCTGGGCGGGGAGCGCTGATGGCGAAGGTGGATGTGGAGGCAGCGTTTCGGCTGCTTCCCATACACCCGTCATGTCATCACCCTTGGGGTGTTGTTTTGAAGGGGGCTTCTTTGTGAATCTGTGCTTGCCGATGGGTTGTTCCATCTCGTGCGCCTATTTCGAGAAGTTTAGCACTTTTCTGGAATGGGTAGTGCGACGGGAATCGGAGGGGGGCATGGTTGTGCATTACCTGGACGACTTCTTATGTGTCGGCCCTCGAGGCTCAGACCGGTGCAAGCAGATACTACGGGTGTTCCAATGGGTAGCGCAGACGATGGGGGTTCCTTTGGCGGAGGACAAGACCGTGGGACCCGCCACGTGTCTTAGTTTTCTGGGTTTGGAGATCGATTCGAAGATCGGGGAATGTAGATTACCACAGGACAAGTTGCGCAAGCTGAAAGACTTGGTGCACACAATTGGGAGAGCACGGAAGGTGACGCTGAGGGGATTACAGTCTCTGGTAGGGAGCCTGAACTTTGCGTGCAGGGTCATACCCATGGGGAGGGTTTTCTGTAGACGATTGGCGCGGGCGACGAGCGGGATACGGATGCCGTCACACTATATCAGGATTTCCGCGGACATGAAGGCGGACTTAGAGGTGTGGGATCGTTTTTTGAGGGACTTCAATGGCAAGGCCTTTTTTCGGGAGCAAGTGGTGTCTTCGGAAGCAGTGGGGCTGTTTACGGACGCTTCGAGACGCCATGCTTGGAGGATCGATACAGAATCCTATGGCACCGGGCAGAGGGACTGCCTATGTGAACGTTTGAGATATGTGGGACAAGGCGGTTGGTTTCACTGTGGGGGCCCAGTCAAAGGAGGGGCGAAGGGATACCTTGCGGTGGTTCCTAAGCCGTTTGTTTGTTCAGCGTTAGCTCCATCAGCAAGGGACAGGAGCATGGTGGCATTGTCGTTAGGGTTTAAACTGACTGATTGGGAGGAAGTGACGGAACGTTGTCACGTCCGTCAGGCATCGCGGGTCTTACGGAGAGATATGAAATATGTCGGTGGCGGGTTTCCTTGGGTAACGCAACGCCTGGTGGTGTATTACCCTACTTTTGCAGTGAGTTTGCTTGCGGTGGCCTTTTCGGAGGCTTGGGGCAATTTGGATTGGGGAACTGGTGAGTGCCTTCGGGCAGGTGTTGGGGAGTTCTACACTTGGTTGTCGAACCTTAGTCGGTTAAGGTAACGATTCAGTAGGGTTGTTCAAGAACGAATGTGTCTGGTAAAGGAGGTTTGGTAAAGCTATATTCCCTGCCAGGGTCACGGGTACGCCCGGTGTTAAGCGCATCATGCTACTTGGAGCTTTGCCCGGACATCCCGGGTGGCTTACTGGTAAAAGGGGACAGATCGGTGCTGTCACGATTCAATTCCCGCAGGTGTTTGACAATGTTGGGTTTGGATCCCGGGCACTTTGGGACCCATTCTTCCCAGGTGATGGCGGTAACAGAGGCACCCCACCTGGTTTTAAGTGAGGACCTAGGGAAACGTTTAGGCAGGTGGGAGTCAGTACGGTTTAAGTCCTGTTTCAGGCCAGTCTATTTGGTTTAATGGCTATGGACGTATGGGTTTGTGTTTGGGGCTATGCCGTGTCGCTAATTACTTTCGTTTCAGGTTTGGTGACATGGTTGGTGGGTCATTCTTATATCTAAGGGGCACAGATGGGAGCCGCGTTTCAGTTCAAACGTAACTGGGCTTTCCTTTGAAATTGGTGGAGCAGGAGTGGTTTTGCTTTTCAGGGATTTTGGTGGCAAGACATTAGGGGAGAAATTTTTCCGGGAGGTAACAAGGGTACTTTCCAGGACATTCTGGATATTGGCATGGTCCCGGAAAAGGAATTGATCAGGTGGAGGCAGAGGGAGGTGGACCAGCTATGGGAGCTGGCCACGGGTGTGGTGGTGGTGCGGTCCGAGATGGTTCCTTGGTTACATTGGAGACATACTACGTACCCGGCCGTGGTAGCTCGGTGTCGAGGACGACTTAATAAAAAATTGATGGCAGTATTTATCAGAGGTGGGGGCGGTGTAACAGTGAGACACAACGAATTGGGAAGAAAGCTCCCTGGGTACTCCAGGTGGGATGGGGTACATTTTCGGATGTAAGGTGTGATCTGTTTAAATTGGGCCTTCAGGAAGGCATTCAACAGGCCTTATTCCGGTGTGGTGGGGGTCGCTCAGGAGCTTTAGGTGTCAAGTCCTGAGCTGTGGCGGGGAATGGCCTGGTTAAATCGGAGGGTAGATGGAGGAGAAAGTGGGCATCCTGAGGTTTAGTGTGGATTGGGCAGTGTTGCACGTGGTTGGTAGGTTCGAGCCCGTCGGTGGCTCCGAACCTGGGGGTGTGGTGGTGTCTTGGTACACACTACACTGGAACTGGTGGGTAGCGGTGTCTTGGTACACCCCTACAATGGATATGGTGGGTAGCGGTGTCTTGGTACACCCCTACAATGGATATGGTGGGTAGCGGTGTCTCGGTACACCCCTACAATTTAACCTGGTGGAAATGTGGTCAAATTGGACGGCCAGTTTCTGTGTTAACATGTTATTTATATTGTTATCTATTGTTATTATTGTGGGGTCATTGCTAGGGGTATATTATGTATATGGGGGAGGTTAACATTATTAAGATTTGTTGGCAATGACCCCATTTGTTATTCCTTAATTATTTATTAATAATTTAATAAAGCTGTGGACAAATTATTTCCAACAGTATAACCTGTGTCCGTGTTTTAATGGGGGTTGGGGTAAGGTTAGCGCATATGCCGGCAAATCCGACTGTGCGCCTGTCATGTAGCCCATGGATCAGCGCAGCTAAGAGGAATAGGCCTTGACAGAGCCAGGAGGTAGGCATAGCAGCCACAGGAATTTAGTGACAGCTAGCATGCTGGGTAGGGCGGAGCCATAAGGGGAGTATTTATACCAGCCACTATGTGAAGTGGCCATTTTAACTGAACCTAAGCTTACCTGTCAGTTGTCCCTCCCACCCTCCCTGTATTTGGTTAGGTTAGTTGATTTCCCGTTTTTTCACAGCGGCGGGGAATGGCCTGGTTAAATCGGGGGGTAGATGGAGGAGAAAGTGGGCATCCTGAGGTTTAGTGTGGATTGGGCAGTGTTGCACGTGGTTGGTA
>OW240918.1:128792064-128803414 GCA_933207985.1 Pelobates cultripes | reverse complement strand
TTTTAAATTTGGCATAGATTGGTGGTAAAATGGTTGCATAAAAAGAGTCAAAATACCCCAAGTTTAATACCTTACATTGTCTTCTTTTAAAAAATATATACATTTGAAGGATTATTCAGGGATTCCTGACAGATATCAGTGTTACAATGTAACGTTCCTTAATTTTGAAAAAAAAAATAGTTTGAAAATAGCAAAGTGCTTCTTGTAGCCCATGGATCAGCGCAGCTAAGAGGAATAGGCCTTGACAGAGCCAGGAGGTAGGCATAGCAGCCACAGGAATTTAGTGACAGCTAGCATGCTGGGTAGGGCGGAGCCATAAGGGGAGTATTTATACCAGCCACTATGTGAAGTGGCCATTTTAACTGAACCTAAGCTTACCTGTCAGTTGTGAAAGCTGTCTGCCCTGGAGGGAGAAGGCAGCATGGAGGCAGCATAGCAGAACAGGCAGCATGGAGGCAGCATAGCAGAACAGGCAGCATGGAGAACAGGCAGCATGGAGAACAGGCAGCATGGAGGTACAGGAGAGGCTGGAATGAGCTGCTACTACATGATCACTCCCATCAGCAGCATGGAGGCAGCATAGAAGAACAGGCAGCATGGAGAACAGGCAGTACTGAGACAGGAGACAGCATGGAGGTACAGGAGAGGCTGGAGTGAGCTGCTACTACATGATCACTCCCATCAGCAGCATGGAGGCAGCATGAAGAACAGGCAGCATGGAGGCAGCATGAAGAACAGGCAGTACTGAGACAGGAGACAGCATGGAGATACAGGAGAGGCTGGAGTGAGCTGCTACTACATGATCACTCCCATCAGCAGCATGGAGAACAGGCAGTACTGAGACAGGAGACAGCATGGAGGGACAGGAGAGGCTGGAATGAGCTGCTACTACATGATCACTCCCATCAGCAGTATGGATTCGGCACCCAGCCAGGAGGCAAGAGGGTCGGACAGCACCGGGAAGCGGCCGGCGCCGCGGTGCCGGTCAGGCGAGGACGGCCACGAAGCGCGGGCCTGCTGGTAAACGCGCCCCACCCAAGATGGCGGCAGGCAGCACAGGAACCCCAGAGGAGGGCTCCAGCACGGCGGGAATGGCGGCCGGGAGAGCGGAGGAACACGTGGTCGGCAGCACTTCAGTGAGGCGTCCCGGTGAGTCCACTCTGGTCACTGAGGGGCGGGCGGGACGCGGGATGTTCCAGCGCAGGCGGCCCCCCAGCAACCCAGGGGTGGCCTGGTCAGCGGGACCAGCTCGCGGGCGGCCTTAGGTGTGGCCGGGACGGGCGACAGTGCCAGGCATAGGGAGGAGGGACGGCAGGATCGGACAGGGAGCGGCAGAGGTTCCAGCGGGCTGCCAGGGGGTGCAAGGGGCATCTGAGCCAGGCGCAGCGGCCAACAGATGGCCAGGTACAGCGGAGAAAGGGGACACACGCAGTACAGCGCGGGATAGGGAAGTCAGGAGCAGTAGCAGTGGAAGGTTGGGCCCCTCAGGCTGCTCTCACAGGGGGGAACCGCAGCGGGACCAGGGAGCGGGAGGAGTACAGACGGGAGCGGCGCAGCGGTGGCGCCAGACCCGGCAGCAGCAGGAGGTCAGCTGATCGGCAGTGGAGCAGGGACAGGAGTCCATCGCATAGCAGGCGCAGTGGTTCCAGGACCAGCTGCAGGGCGGGGAGAAGGAGGTCCGCGTCCAAGGACGGGCGGGGGCGGCGCAGCGCATCTGGGTGTAACGGACCGTTTTGCACAAAAGGGGTAAAAACCGTTTAGGCGATCGGCCCCCTTTCCAGAGATGCAGGCACAGCTACTGCAGAACACCAAGCTCCCGAACTGGATACAAAATAGCACTCCAACTCCCGAACTGGAACCTCACGAATAGCTGCCAGCAGACGAACAGGAAAAGCTCCCAAGCGGCTTACACTCCTGGCAATCAGTCTCCAACAGCATACAGTGAATCCCCCCAAGAATGAGACAAGGCTCTGTGTTGAGGGTCAAGCAGTGGTCTGAGGTGCTGGCACACCCAGCCTGGTTTTTATTACAGTGTTTCAAATACAGGACCACCCACAGGGAGGGATAAAACAACCAATCATATCACAGTTACATCCCACATATTCCCTCCCCTTATCCCGAGAGGAAACTCAATTATACAAACAGTTAAAACATACTTTCTACCCAACTTTCATAACTCCAAAACCATACATCACATTCACATAAAATTACATATTCTCAATCAATCCATTCAGGGGAACAACATATTCAAAAATGGCACAAATCAGACAAGGGGTTCAAAAGTTAGTAAAAAGTCCTTGGTGACTAAATGAAGCATGGCTTTCTGGCCCAAACCAGTTTCAGAGTCTTCTATCCTGGAGATAAGTAATTCAATTATCTCCCAGGACAGACACAAGACTCCATTAAGCACATGGTTGCAAAGAGACACAAAACACTTTAAAATACATAAAGTCACATTTATTACATAAAACACAGACATGTAACATATCCCCAGATAGCTCAGGTCCAAGCGCACATTATTAAGCGAATGGCACTCAGACCACACGAATACAGTTTAATCGCCATGGAGCCAAAGTCTTTACAGTCAGTTTCATACGAATGGGCTCCATGGGATTCCCATCTGGGGTATAACACATTCAAACAAATCTACTGAACCCCAGGCAGAAAAGCACGAATACAGCTTTTCTGCAGGCAAAAATAAAGTCTTTTAAAAGGGGCCATAGTCCAAAGGCAGCAGGCGAGCAACCAGGCTTCTCCAATGCAATGTGGCGAGATTGGTCTCGTCACATCTCTCCCCTTTTCCAAACAGACTAACAGGGTATCTGACCTCCCGCCGGTCAGTGCCCTTGTTAGTCCAGCAGCCCACCCACAACAAATAATCAACAGCACAGCCCACCCACAATGAATGGTTACTACACCTGGGTAAAGGAGAAGCTTGTCCATGTCCAGGTGCCTCACCACGGCTGTGCTGGGTACGGGTACGCTGACTTGGTGGGTTGCTGCGTGGGCAGAGACCAGCTGCACTCTGCCCTGTTGCCAGCGCTACTGGGAGGGTAGCCTGGTGGAAGCCTGGTTGTTGGAGGGGGAGACCGACTGTCTCCCCTTTAAATACACCGCTCTGCTGCTGCTGCTGGAGACTGACTGTCTCCTCTTTAGATGCACAGTCCTGCTGCTGGAGACCGACCGTCTCCCCTTTGGTTACCCATCTCTGCTGCTGGAGGGGGAGACCGACTGTCTCCCCTTTGGCTAAACAGCCCTGTCGCTGGGGGCAGGACCGACCGTCCCTACCCCCTGTGCTGGCAGTGTAGAGACTACGGTCCCATCTGCACGGTTGTGGGGCTTACTGTCTCCCCCTGATACATTAAGCTGCCGCTGGGGAGAGGGGGTAACATGCTCCTCTCTCATACATACTTCCAGCTGCGGGGAAGGGAGACCGACTGTCTCTGCTCCCAATAGAGAGTCCTGCTGCTGGGGAAAGGAGACTGGGCTCTCTATTCTCGGTAGGACACTCTGCCGCTGGGGAATGGAGACGGGGCTCCCAATTCCCAATAATCTGTGCTGCCGCTGGGGAATGGAGACTGGGCTCCCAATTCCCAAAACATCATACTGCCGCTGGGGAATGGAGACTGGGCTCCCAATTCCCAAAAAATCACGCTGCCGCTGGGGAGGGAGGACACTGCTCTCCCCTCCCTGGACTTCACACTGCCTTCCCGGCATATCACTTGGCTGCTGGGGGGCAGGAACAACTACCTCTGCCCCCTGTAACTCAGCCTGCCGCTGGGGAGGGAGGACGCTGTTCTCCTCTCCCTGCACTTTACACTGCCTTCCCGGCATATCACTCTGCTGCTGGGGGGCAGGCACAACTACCTCTGCCCCCTGTAACTCAGCCTGCCGCTGGGGAGGGAGGACGCTGCTCTCCTCTCCCTGGACTTCACACTGCCTTCCTGGCATATCACTCTGCTGCTGGGGGGCAGGAACAACTACCTCTGCCCCCTGTAACTCAGCCTGCCGCTGGGGAGGGAGGATACTGCTCTCCTCTCCCTGCACTTTACACTGCCGCTGGGGAATGGAGACTGGGCTCACAATTCCCTGCAGGACCGGTGGAGAGACCTCGGTCCCATCTCTACCGGCCACCTGGGGTTCTTCCCAGTAAAACTGTACCATCTCGTCCCCTCTGAATGGGTCTGGCTCTGGCTCTGGCTCTGTCACCTTGCTGTCCTGCTGAATCTTCTCAATGGAGTGGAAGAGATCTCGGTAGTCCTGCTCCAGTTCCCACTCCAGGGTTGCTAGGTGAGCCAGGTCTTGCTCAATGTCGTGAGTGTCGTCCCAGTCATACCTGCTCTCCCTCCACTCCAAGAGATCACTGAACCGGGCTTGTGTAGGGCTCCCAAATTCAGGCTTTGAAAAAGCCTCCCATAACAAGCCAGGACCATCAAACTCCTCTCCCTCTGGCTTGTCATGCTCGGCTGTCCAGGGCAGGTACCGTGCCCCATACCACCAGAGCGCCTGGTAGGCATCTTCCAGCCAAATCTCCTGCCATACCCGGTGCTCCAATTCCTTCACCCATTCATCTAGGGGCTGCTCTCCCAGGAAGGGCATCCGCAGGGCCACTTGCTTCTGCAACCGCTGCTCTTCACTGGGAGACTCTCACCCCGCTGGTACTGTACATTATCCAGGGCCTGGTACCAGATGCCTTTCCTTAATGCATCCCGGCCATCCAGGTCCTCCTCCTCGTATGACACTGCTGGTTCCATGCTGTTGCTGTCAGGGTCGCTGTACTCAGACATGCGTTGCCCTCAAATTTTAAATCCACGGAATGGTGTCTCCTGTAGCTGTCCTGTAGTCTGTGGGAACGATCCCACCGCTGCCACCAATTGTAACGGACCGTTTTGCACACAAGGGGTAAAAACCGTTTAGGCGATCGGCCCCCTTTCCAGAGATCCAGGCACAGCTACTGCAGAACACCAAAACTGACGAACTGGATACAAAATAGCACTCCAACTCCCGAACTGGAACCTCCCAAATAGCTGCTAGCAGACGAACAGGAAAAGCAGACGAACAGCTTACACTCCTGGCAATCAGTCTCTAACAGCATACAGTGAATCCCCCCAAGAATGAGACAAGGCTCCGTGTTGAGGGTCAAGCAGTGGCCTGAGGTGCTGGCACACCCAGCCTGGTTTTTATTACAGTGTTTCAAATACAGGACCACCCACAGGGAGGGATAAAACAACCAATCATATCACAGTTACATCCCACATATTCCCTCCCCTTATCCTGAGAGGAAACTCAATTATACATACAGTTAAAACATACTTTCTACCCAACTTTCATAACTCTAAAACCATACATCACATTCACATAAAAATTACATATCCACAATCAATCCATTCAGGGGGACAACATATTAAAAAATGGCATGAATCAGACCAGGGGTTCAAAAGTTAAGGGAAAGTCCTTTGTGACTAAATGAAGCATGGCTTTCTGGCCCAAACCAGTTTCAGAGTTTTCTATCCTGGAGAGTAATTCAATTATCTCCCAGGATAGACACAAGACTCCATTAAGCACATGGTTGCAAAAAGACACAAAACACTTTAAAAATACATAAAGTCACATTTATTACATAAAACACAGACATGTAACATATCCCCAGATAGCTCAGGTCCGAGCGCACATTATTAAGCGAATGGCGCTCAGACCACACGAATACAGTTTAATCGCCATGGAGCCAAAGTCTTTACAGTCAGTTTCATACGAATGGGCTCCATGGGATTCCTATCTGGGGTATAACACATTCAAACAAATCTACTGAACCCCAGGCAGAAAAGCACGAATTCAGCTTTTCTGCAGGCAAAAATAAAGTCTTTTAAAAGGGGGCCATAGTCCAAAGGCAGCAGGCGAGCAACCAGGCTTCTCCAATGCAATGTGGCGAGATTGGTCTCGTCACACTGGGTCATCGGGTGACAGTGCACTAGGACAGCAGCGGGCCCCCAGGAGCAGGGAAGCTAGGCCGGCAAGGCGGTGCGAAGCTTGGAATTGCGGAGAAGAGCGTAGGGAGGAAGGACGGGTAGGGGCCCAGCAGTACAGACTACCCAGGTTGTCTTCTCCTTACAGGTCGCAGAGCACTACCCCTACGGTCCTGAGGAGGGATCAGGCGGATGGGAGTCGGCGTCAACCGAATGCTCCGGAGCCTGAACGGGTGGACGGAAGGTCGGCAACCCCGGAGCCTGGCACGGCCGGGGTCTCCAACGGTGAGTCCATATCTGCACAACACTCCGGACAGTTATTGGGCTATTTAAAAACACTATTGGAGGCATGGTCAGGGAAAGGGGAATCACCATTACAGTTCGGAAAGGTATGGTCCCCTGACACGGCGGTTAAGGCAATAGGGGCGGGGGTCCAACCGGCGAGCGGAGGCGAGGTAAGCGAAGCGGTAGTGGCGTCCGGTGCGGCGGATGGGGGGGCTGAGTCGGCGGTCGGGTGTGGCGACATTTCGGACGCGGCACGTCAAAATGTACACGTATCTTTTGCGGGCCCCCTAGGTTGTCACCTGAAATTAGAGGTTAAAGAAAAGATTTGGAAGGGGGAGTTCATGGAAAATTTTTCTTTGCTCCCTTTGGAGGAATTCCTAGACTTGAAGGAGGAGGATAAGAAGGACGCCAAGAAGGAGGAAGAAGAAAAAAGGCGGGGGTATCGCAAGATACCGAAGACTTTGGGGAATTGGCTGAGGGCGTTCTGCATCCTGGCTAGTGTGATAGGGGAAAGAAAGAAAAAAAAAAAAAAAAGGCCAGGGAACTGTGCGCAACTGTTCTGCTACTTGGATGGGATAGGCGATGCGTATCGGACGTATGGGGGCCTAGCGGGGTGGAAATATGATGAGCAGTTTCGGCAACGCTTGGCGGCCAACCCTACCATGCGGTGGGACCAAATGGACCTGCCGCGATGGATGAGGATTATGATGGCGCAGAAGGCTGCGCCCTTTCTCGGGGCAGCTGGGACAGCCTCAGGCGTGGCTGTGCCAGCGGGACAAAAGAAGGGCCTGTGCTGGACGTACAACGAGGGTCACGGCGCCAGCAGATGCTTCAAGAAAGGTAAGCTCAATGCAGGGGGTGGAATCGCAGGGGTGGCGGCCACCTCGGCTGCAACTGGGGGCGTCCCCAGTGAGGTTAGGAGCGATGTTGCCTTGGCTAAGGCAATACGCTAACCAGGAGGATGCAGCGTTCCTGTGGCGGGGTTTTAGGGAGTGCTTCGTGATCCCCTTCACGGTTGAGGAACCAGGGGCGGTTTGTGCCAATCTTAAATCGGTGCGGGAACGCCCGGAGGTAGTGCGGGAAAAGATGGCCAAAGAGGTCCTTTTGGGGAGGATGGCGGGGCCGTTCCCGTATCCTCCTATAGCGGAGTTGCGGATATCCCCACTTGGAGTGGTCCCCACAAAAGAGGCTGGCAAGTTTAGGTTGATTCATCATTTATCGTATCCTAAAGGGTCATCGGTGAATGATGACATCGACGCAGCACTCTGTTCAGTATCTTACACATCATTTGACAGGGCAGTCGAGTTGGTACGGAGAGCTGGGCGGGGAGCGCTGATGGCGAAGGTGGACGTGGAGGCAGCGTTTCGGCTGCTTCCCATACACCCGTCATGTCATCACCCTTCGGGTGTTGTTTTGAAGGGGGCTTCTTTGTGAATCTGTGCTTGCCGATGGGTTGTTCCATCTCGTGCGCCTATTTCGAGAAGTTTAGCACTTTTCTGGAATGGGTAGTGCGACGGGAATCGGAGGGGGGCACGGTTGTGCATTACCTGGACGACTTCTTATGTGTCGGCCCTCGAGGCTCAGACTGGTGCAAGCAGATACTACGGGTGTTCCAATGGGTAGCGCAGACGATGGGGGTTCCTTTGGCGGAGGACAAGACCGTGGGACCCGCCACGTGTCTTAGTTTTCTGGGTTTGGAGATCGATTCGGAGATCGGGGAATGTAGATTACCACAGGACAAGTTGCGCAAGCTGAAAGACTTGGTGCACACAATTGGGAGAGATCTTACGGAGAGATATGAAATATGTCGGTGGCGGGTTTCCTTGGGTAACGCAACGCCTGGTGGTGTATTACCCTACTTTTGCAGTGAGTTTGCTTGCGGTGGCCTTTTCGGAGGCTTGGGGCAATTTGGATTGGGGAACTGGTGAGTGCCTTCGGGCAGGTGGTGGGGAGTTCTACACTTGGTTGTCGAACCTTAGTCGGTTAAGGTAACGATTCAGTAGGGTTGTTCAAGAACGAATGTGTCTGGTAAAGGAGGTTTGGTAAAGCTATATTCCCTGCCGGGGTCAGGGGTACGCCCGGTGTTAAGCGCATCATGCTACTTGGAGCTTTGCCCGGACATCCCGGGTGGCTTACTGGTAAAAGGGGACAGATCGGTGCTGTCACGATTCAATTCCCGCAGGTGTTTGTTCGAAGGGGTTTGACAATGTTGGGTTTGGATCCCGGGCACTTTGGGACCCATTCTTCCCAGGTGATGGCGGTAACAGAGGCACCCCACCTGGTTTTAAGTGAGGACCTAGGGAAACGTTTAGGCAGGTGGGAGTCAGTACGGTTTAAGTCCTGTTTCAGGCCAGTCTATTTGGTTTAATGGCTATGGACGTATGGGTTTGTGTTTGGGGCTATGCCGTGTCGCTAATTACTTTCGCTTCAGGTTTGGTGACATGGTTGGTGGGTCATTCTTATATCTAAGGGGCACAGATGGGAGCCGCGTTTCAGTTCAAACGTAACTGGGCTTTCCTTTGAAATTGGTGGAGCAGGAGTGGTTTTGTTTTTCAGGGATTTTGGTGGCAAGACATTAGGGGAGAAATTTTTCCGGGAGGTAACAAGGGGTACTTTCCAGGACATTCTGGATATTGGCATGGTCCCGGAAAAGGAATTGATCAGGTGGAGGCAGAGGGAGGTGGACCAGCTATGGGAGCTGGCCACGGGTGTGGTGGTGGTGCGGTCCGAGATGGTTCCTTGGTTACATTGGAGACATACTACGTACCCGGCCGTGGTAGCTCGGTGTCGAGGACGACTTAATAAAAAATTGATGGCAGTATTTATCAGAGGTGGGGGCGGTGTAACAGTGAGACACAACGAATTGGGAAGAAAGCTCCCTGGGTACTCCAGGTGGGATGGGGTACATTTTCGGATGTAAGGTGTGATCTGTTTAAATTGGGCCTTCAGGAAGACATTCAACAGGCCTTATTCCGGTGTGGTGGGGGTCGCTCAGGAGCTTTAGGTGTCAAGTCCTGAGCTGTGGCGGGGAATGGCCCGGTTAAATCGGAGGGTAGATGGAGGAGAAAGTGGGCATCCTGAGGTTTAGTGTGGATTGGGCAGTGTTGCACGTGGTTGGTAGGTTCGAGCCCGTCGGTGGCTCCGAACCTGGGGGTGTGGTGGTGTCTTGGTACACCCTACACTGGAACTGGTGGGTAGCGGTGTCTTGGTACACCCCTACAATGGATATGGTGGGTAGCGGTGTCTTGGTACACCCCTACAATGGATATGGTGGGTAGCGGTGTCTTGGTACACCCCTACAATGGATATGGTGGGTAGCGGTGTCTCAGTACACCCCTACAATTTAACCTGGTGGAAATGTGGTCAAATTGGACGGCCAGTTTCTGTGTTAACATGTTATTTATATTGTTATCTATTGTTATTATTGTGGGGTCATTGCTAGGGGTATGTTATGTATATGGGGGAGGTTAACATTATTAAGATTTGTTGGCAATGACCCCATTTGTTATTCCTTAATTATTTATTAATAATTTAATAAAGCTGTGGACAAATTATTTCCAACAGTATAACCTGTGTCCGTGTTTTAATGGGGGTTGGGGTAAGGTTAGCGCATATGCCGGCAAATCCGACTGTGCGCCTGTCATGTAGCCCATGGATCAGCGCAGCTAAGAGGAATAGGCCTTGACAGAGCCAGGAGGTAGGCATAGCAGCCACAGGAATTTAGTGACAGCTAGCATGCTGGGTAGGGCGGAGCCATAAGGGGAGTATTTATACCAGCCATTATATGAAGTGGCCATTTTAACTGAACCTAAGCTTACCTGTCAGTTGTCCCTCCCACCCTCCCTGTATTTGGTTAGGTTAGTTGATTTCCCGTTTTTTCACAGCGGCGGGGAATGGCCTGGTTAAATCGGAGGGTAGATGGAGGAGAAAGTGGGCATCCTGAGGTTTAGTGTGGATTGGGCAGTGTTGCACGTGGTTGGTAGGTTCGAGCCCGTCGGTGGCTCCGAACCTGGGGGTGTGGTGGTGTCTTGGTACACCCTCCACTGGAACTGGTGGGTAGCGGTGTCTTGGTACACCCCTACAATAGATATGGTGGGTAGCGGTGTCTTGGTACACCCCTACAATGGATATGGTGGGTAGCGGTGTCTCGGTACACCCCTACAATTTAACCTGGTGGAAATGTGGTCAAATTGGACGGCCAGTTTCTGTGTTAACATGTTATTTATATTGTTATCTATTGTTATTATTGTGGGGTCATTGCTAGGGGTATATTATGTATATGGGGGAGGTTAACATTATTAAGATTTGTTGGCAATGACCCCATTTGTTATTCCTTAATTATTTATTAATAATTTAATAAAGCTGTGGACAAATTATTTCCAACAGTATAACCGGTGTCCGTGTTTTAATGGGGGTTGGGGTAAGGTTAGCGCATATGCCGGCAAATCCGACTGTGCGCCTGTCATGTGTCAGAGTGTATAACAGGGCTCCACAGCTATGATACTCACAGATCCCAGTGTCTTTAAAGTACAATACATGTGTTTAGAGAGGAGCCTGTGTAATAACATACATTGTTCTTGTTCTAAATTACATTTTTATCTGTATAAATTGTTATTAATGCATCATCAGTAGAATCTGTTCAACCCTTGGGTCGCAGGTTCAAATCCCAGCAGGGTTGACTCAGCCCTTCATCCTTCCAAGGTAGATACAATGAGTTCCATTAAATTGGGTAATAGTAACAACCCCTGGATGTTGGGCTAAGGTAACATCCCCAGGACATACTTGAAAGTTTTGTGCTAGTATTTAAACTCCAAAACTATAAACCACAGTCCATGACTGGTTTCTGGTCACTGGTCCTCTTGGATGGTATCCCGTGCTTTGTTGTTTTTTTTTTTTTAAAAAGCTGTGTTTAAGACAGTGTCCATTGCCAAGGGCAAATGCATAAATGCTGGATAAACACCCCACTCAGACCATACATGGCCGAGCACATATTCGCTCAGGTGTCATATTCAGGGGCGGGCTGGGCCGGGGGGCAGGGAGGCAATTGCCCCCCAGGCCACCCTAAATTCCTGTAAGGCCGGCCGCAGCGGGCCGGCCCTTTA